>CM046452.1:69706579-70289079 GCA_025506515.1 Flaveria trinervia
TGGATAATAGTAGCTACAGATTAGGAATTTTGACTTAATTAGTGATACAAATGCTAAAAATTTTAAAGATATAAGATTTATTTCTAACAAATAATTATTTTATAGGAATTATTTTACTTGTGGCTGGAATTAAAGTGAGTAATATGGCCCCCTTTTTATTATAAATTTTTAGGGGAAAACCATATTATTTGTATTTGGAAATTTATGTAAATTTAAATGGGAATTTTGATCTGTTACTGTCATATTGACACAACCATTAATTCGGATGAGAAACTATCAAATAATATAGGTAGCGCTAGTTAGGAATATGTCAACCTGCATCTGCCATATCAACGCAATGATGTTATATTATTTGATTCTATAATTTGTATGTGACAATTATGAATCACTTGACATATGAGTAGATTTGATTGTGAGCTTTATTATAAGTTTGATTGTGTTGGATCAATTCAAAATGATTTTTGTTATTGAATTAGCATATGTTCTCACCAACTTTATGTTGACTATTTTAAGTATGCTTAAGTCATCATAAAGTTTTATAATCTCGTGTACACATTCAATATGTTTAGTGATTAGCACGGTTATTTAGGGAAGCTGTGTGTTTGGGTGGTTATTGATCTGTCGGACTTCAGCCTCTTTGTGGATATTCACGTCTACTACTAGCTAAAGAACGAATGAATATTAAAGACGTGTACATAGAATAGGATTACTAATGCATAAGTCTAAACTATTGAATAAATTTTGTATAAATGTAATCCTATAATATATGTTTAATGAAAATTATGTTTAGTTATTGTTGTGATTGCATGTTATGGTAATCGATGTGTTTTGAACCAATAAGTCACACACAAACATTTCACGCTTCTGTCGGGATGTGACTCCAAAACCTCCGTAACTATCCAAAGCCTATGTAACTAGTTATTACACATTTGTATGTGGTATCACCTTCACAAGTAAACCCTCTCAAAGGAGACTTAGCCAAACTCATAGCATCAAAACTTCTATAATTACCAGTATACCTCTGCATCTGCTAAGCCTTGGAATGAAAAAGATCTTAATGTGTGTTTCACCAACTAAATTTAAAGCCTTTGTATTTTAACTTGTCGATACATGCAAAGTCACTGTCCCTTTAAGCTAAAATCATTTAAAGGGGACAAATCTTTTTTAACCGGTTCGGGTTGGGAAAAGGACTGGTTCTTTTAGGTTTCATCCTAATTAGTTTTTGGAAAACTGGGTTAGTTTGTGAACCGGTTTAATAATTGTAAGAATCAAACTTACCCAAATTTGTTTAGAACGACTTCTAAATCAATTCAGATTATTTATTTATTTATTTTTCCAAAAACAAGCAATATATATAAATAATAATTCTCTTAAATATATAATAATTGAACAATGAAATGAATACATGACTATAAAAATTATATAGTTTTTTTCTCAAGAAATTATATTTTAGTTGTTTCATCGCCGTGTCATGTGTCGTTTATTCATTGTGAAATTTGATGTTAGTTTATTTTTTGCCTCCAAACTCAAGATATTTTGGAGATAATCATCGATGTCACTTCATCACCGGTCATTTTGGTTTAAATCCACCATCTACATTGCCCACACATAACTAGAATGAATAATTCAACTTTTTATCAAGTGAAGCAAATAGACATTTCAACCATTTGAGGAGTGTTTTGAATTCTCTATAATCATCAAGTCATGTGTTATTATTCATTGTTAAATTTGATATTGTTTATTTTTTGCCTCCAAACTCAAGATATTTTGGAGATAATCGTCGATGTCACTTCATCACCGGTCATTCTGGTTTAAATCCACCATCTACATTGCCCACACATAACTAGACTGAATAATTCAACATTTTATCAAGTGAAGCAAATAGACATTTCAACCATTTGAGGAGTGTTTTGAGTTCTCTATAATGATTGGATCTTGCTGCTAAAACAAAAGTTGATTCCTAAGCTAGAATAGAAGTTTGAACGACTAGTAAGTCTCGGGCCCCGAAGGATAAGATAGGATGAAAAGTGTCTTCCTTACCTTTTCACCAAGCCAATAAATCAAAATTCTTAAAATCTTATAGAGTCATAGTCAAAGTAAAGTTCTATCCATCAAACCTCTCTAGTTCGCTACTCGCATTGTTACCCTGTTGATATTTATTGTATTCATTTCTTAAAGTATTATACGAAATAAACATTGGATCACTTGAACTTTTGGTACATGCCTCATTTTTCATTAGTTTATTAATGCTAGATGTTTCACCATATTAAGCTAAATAAGCACAAATATGTTTCATAACTGTTCGTTAAAATTAACTTTTTTGGTTTGACATTGGTTCTCTTGATTGCTTAAAGTCTTTTTTGTTGGTTCAATCATTTTTAGCCGTCTTAAACGGACAAAAGTTTATAATACGTGCAATAAATTGACTACGAAAAAAACCTTCACAAATTGGTTTATATTCTAATTTTAGGTGTTTTATCATAAGCGTATATTTCGATGCATTATCAAAAGATTTTGACAAAAGTTTTTTTCCAATATTTTATTTTTTAATTACCTTATTCGTAAGATAATATATATTCTAACCGCTTTGAGGATAATTAAATATATCAAACACAATTGTACATTTCATCATTTTCCTAAAAATCAGGTTTCACCCAATGGGTGGTGACATAAATATACGAGTACGGTGAACCGGGTAGAGTTGAGAAAATATCACTAGTTAAGTTAACAACGATTTGTAAGTTTTCAAAATAAGAAACTAATTCATTTTTTAGCTTTTTCACATTTTTTGAATATTTTTTTCTAAGTGTAGCATGACTTACATGTGTGTAACATGGTTGAAGAGTTTATTAAATAAGTTGAATCAACGTTCGTTGTTGAAATGATTGAATGATAAGCTTTTTTGAATCACAAAATGTGTCATTTGTTTTTGCACTGCATCAATATTATAAGCACATAAATCACTCATTTATCATTGAGCTTGAACTTGAGATAGTTTCTTTTTCAAGGCTTTACAATATTTTATTTGGATGTGGTTTTTCAAAGTAGAGTTCACAACCTTTGTAAAAAAAATTCCCACACAAATCAAAGTTGCACCAAATCTCTTGGTTTCTCTTCGTATGAATAACGCTAAACCACCTCATTGTTTAAAGAGGCACCAAAACCAATCGCATCAATCGAAGATTGAGCACTAAATGAAGTCATTTGATAGTTTTTTTTAAATATGAAGAGAGTAGTGTGCGTTTTTAATATTTTAGTGTGATAGCATATTTTATTGAATTTGTTCAATGAAAAAACTCACCACAAATTTATACTAGCTTGTAGGGGTCAAATGGGTGAAAAAATGGTAAAAGATGGCTAAATTTGACCTCCAACGGTCAAAAAACGACTATATGGTCGTTAGGTAATAGCTATAATTTTTAAAATCAATTTAAAACATGTTGGTTTCTAGACCAGGTTGCTAGGGACCAGTTTCAGAATTGGTTATCCTGATTGGAGGGTTGTACTATTTATGGAGCAGGTGCGCTAGACGGATTTGAAATTGGTTTGGTCCGAACCAATTTTGGTTAGTAGTTTTGATTTCTTTACGAACCGTTTGGAAATTGTACATCTCTACTCTCATTGATAATTAATAATGGTGACTCCTTTAATAATACCAAAGGTCAACATTTATTAATGTAGAGAATATGTATAGAGGTTGAAACAACCAAAGTCTTTCTGCATGCATACTGCATAAGTACCGAAGAAGAATGCTTCGGAAGTTTCACACATGCAAGAGAAATATTCTAAGTGTGAAATCTTCCGAAGCCAAAGATGAAGTCTTCCGAAGCTTCAAAGACAAAGTCTTCGAAAGCTCCACTCTTCAAGACAGATTTCTTCCGAAGACTTTTTGTAACATGCTTTATCTGATGTACTTTTCTATAAAGCTGGACCCCTTTCCGCTGCATCTCTGTAAAGTCACCAACTTGCATGAGTTGGGAAAAGGTCCATACTTTTGGTAACCGTACATTGAGGTCTTGAGTCTGTAACTTTCTACTTCATGTACTTTATCCTTTTTGTAATAGATTTTGTAATAGATAAGGATGTGAGCTATGCCATGTCATAGTCACTAGTCAAAAGGCAATCTGCCTTTTAACTCTACAATTGATTTTGTTTTGAGTCTAGTCAATTGTATCCAACTGGCTTTCATAGTATGGTCGGCTGTAGGATGTAGTATAAGTATCTCATGTTCTTGTATATTTCCTTTATACTTTGTAACACTTGTAATAGAACATAGAGAAAGCATTATACGGTATTCTTGAAAACCATATACTTGTGCTCTTGTGTTTTGTCTCTTACATTAATTATGTTCTTAGTGTCTCACTTGTGGTTAATCCGGTTCACTTTTTGATTAAGGTTTGGTTAATCTCCTATTTGTATTGTTGTGTTGTAAGTGACCCCCTTCACCGGTCCTGCATTTGGTATCAGAGCATTCCAGGCCCTTGATATAAGATCTCGCCATCTTAAGATCCCTCACACACACAAATACTAAACCTTTCAAATGGCAGCCATTTCCAAGACTGATATGGAAACTAGAACCATGAACAAGTCCCCACTGATCACCCTAGATGACTTTGATACCTGGTGCGTGAGAGTGGAAGGTTTCATCAGGTCTCTAGACTCAAGAATGTGGGAGTCTATTGAGAATGGACCTTAGATACCTAGAACCCCCTCTACTACTGGTGCTGGTATGATCTCAAGGCTGTTGCAAACTACTCTGATAAAGATAGGAAAAGAGTAGAGATTGATAGAAAAGCCATGACAGCCTTCAGACTGCTCTTCCAAACTCTGTATATAGAGGTTTCAAGAAGTGCAAAACAGCCAAGCAGCTGTAGGATACACTGAAACTGATGTATGAGGGTTCCTCTGAAGCCAAGGAGAACAAGAAGGATCTCCTGAAGCAGCAGTTTGAAAACTTCTCCTTCAAAATAGGTGAAACCAGGACTCAGCAATACTTCAGGTATGTTAAGATTGTGGATACCCTTGTGGATGGAGGAGTACCTCTTGAAAACAGGGACATTGTAAGGAATTTCATGTCCACACTTCCTAGGTAGTGGACACACTACTGTGTGGTGATCAACAGGACTGAAAATCTCAAAACTCTTACTCTGACAGAGTTATATGGGATTCTCAATGGCTACCAGATAGAGATGAACATGCAAGGTTCATCTGGCAACTCCAAGAATCAAATGGGTTCAGCCCTGCATGTGGTTGAAAGAGATAGGATAGAACCCCAACATCATCTCATTTTCATCACCTTCCCAGAGACACCAAGAGAGAGCTACACCCAAGGAAGTCCATTCCAAGTGACAAGCTCTTCTCAAGCATTTATGTCTTCTGATGAAAGTTATGGCATCTTTCTGTTCACCCTTGAAGCTCTGGATTGTGTCCATCTAGATGATCTGGAGTACATGGAGATAGTTCAGCATATGGCTCTTCTCACTCATAGAGCCAAGAAGTTCTACAAGCGGACTGGAAGGAAGTTTCCAAGCAATGCAACCAGTGGAAAGTTTGGTTTGGACAAAGGCAAACTCAAGTGTTACAACTGTAACTTGATGGGTCACTTTGCTAGGTAGTGTAAGGCACCTAGAACAAATGGTGGCCAAACACAGTTCAGACTCAACTACATTGACAAATCTCCCCAGAATGAGAAGCCAAAGCAGCAGGCTACTGTTGTTGTTAAAGAAGGAAGCTTTGACTGGAGCTCTTAGGTGGAAGACGCTTCTCCAAACCAAGCACTGATGGCAGATCATGATAAAGCCGAGGTATTGGAACATCTTTGTACCCTTGAATGCATTGCTAAAGTAAATAGATACAGGTCCTATAACTAGGAGATGAGATCTGATCTTGAGTCCTTAATATTTTAAACGCTGGTTTTAGAAAGTCTGAAAATGATTATAAACTGAAGATAGAGGACCTAGAGAAAACGATTTCAGTTCTAAAACATGAGCATACAGATTTTAGGACTCAAATCAAGGATCTCATAACCAAGTTGTGCCAGGCTGAGCTTGTGATCAGCAAAGCCAGGGCAGACAAGTGTGTTCTTGAAGAAGAGACCTTCAAGAACATGATATCCTCATCCCTACATAACAAAGTATGCTATCAAAACAAGTAGGGGCTAGGATCAAATGAGATACCTTCTCCACACACAATCTTGTCTGTAAGATCTCCTAGGTGTGAAACTTGTGAAGATGAGCTTCCTCTCATAGATCCTTTGAGTGAAGAGGATGAAGAAGTGATTGTGAAGATTCCTCTGAGAAGAGTGAAGAGGAGGATTCTAAGAAGGGCCACTATCCTTCTGAGGAGAAGAAAAAGACTATGATGACCAAGTCAATGAGAAAGAACTTGATTAGAAAGAGCAAAAGGAAAGAAGGAAGGCTCAAGAGATCAAGGCTACTTTTGACTCCAAGCTGAAACAAGTGTTTATCTCTGCAGGGTTTGAAGTAATAAAGACTAAAGACATCAACCTAAACTCTTCTGCTAAGAGTTGTGGTTCTTGTTCAACTCATCTCGGTACTAAGAAGAAGACTAATCTGTTGTGTACCACTGCTATATAGCCTGGACCATCAAACTCCAAGAACAGCCCCAACCCAAAAGGATTGTCTCAACATCTGCAAAGATGACGGTGGAGAAGGGATGTGACCAAAGTCAGTCTTATTCCCAGCAGAAGGCTCTTGGGAAGAAGAAAATAGAGTGAGTTATGTGTGAGAGTACTGCTCATCTTGTTAAAGATTATCCATACAATCCTATGGGTACTCTTCACATGATCAAACCAAAGACTTCCAAGAGTTCCAAGAAGAGTCAGGCTTTGGAAGGAAAATCTGTTTCCTTCGGAAGCTCCAAGTCTAAGAAGAAGGCAAGTGGAAAATTGCCTTCGGAAGAAAAGTTGGTCTCGAAAGGAAGAAATACTTCCGAAGCACTGAAGTCTGTTGTAGTGTCTGTAGAATCTTCTAAAGGATTAGTCATCAAAACTTCCGAAGTATGAAAAGCTTTCGAAGTATTGAAGGTCAAGTCCAAGACTCCAATGGTGGTGTGGAAGTCTAAGAAAGACCAAGTGACTAAAAATTCTCTATCAACAACAGCTCAAGATCTTCTTAGCACAACCATAGGATCTATTACTATTGCATTACCTTCTGTTTCTCTTAATGAGCCCAAGACAAGTAAGGCTTGGGTTCCTAAATGTAACTAATCAATTTCTTTGTGCAGGGATAGCTGAAGACAAACAAAAATGTCTGGATCATTGATAGTGGTAGTTCCAGGCACATGACAGACAATAGGTCACTACTCCAGAACTTTGAAAGGATTGATGGAGGGCTAGTTTCTTTTGGAGGAGATGAAGGTGGTTACATTTCAGGAAGGGGCAAGGTCAAAAATGGTAAGCTCGGCATTGAAAAGGTAAACTTTGTCAAGGAGCTTGGGTACAATCTTCTAAGTGTATCCCAATTTTGTGATCAGACTCATAACATGCTTTTTACTGAGCATGAGTGCATTGTTCTCAAGCCTGGGGTGGTCATTCCTCATGAGCATATTTTGTCTAGAGACCCCAAGAAAGGGAACATGTATAAGATGGATTTGCAAGAAAATCTCCCTCTGGAGAAGTTTTATGCTTTCTGTCTAAATCCAATAGTGATGAGTCTTTCCTATGGCATAAAAGAATATGCCATGTAAACTTTAAAAACATGAATAAACTTATTAAGAATGATTTGGCAACTGGAATGACAAAAAAAGAGTTTACAAGTGATGACCATTGTGTTGCATGCCTGAAAGGGAAGCAACATAAGGTATCTCACAAGCCTAAGGAAAGGAACTCCCCCTACACTTGTTGCATATGGATCTCTTTGGCCCAACCAGTGTAATGAGTCTAGGAAGGACCTCTTACTATTTAGTGATCATAGATGACTTTACAAGATTCACTTGGGTCTTCTTCCTTGGAACTAAGGATGAGACTCTTGAGATTCTAAAGAACTTCATCTTGAAGATTGAGAATCAATCTGATCACAGGGTCAAAATCATAAGATGTGATCAGGTAACTGAATTGACCAAATCCTTGATGCATTTTGTGATGAAAAAGGTATTACAAGACAATACAGTGCTCCCAGGACTCCTCAGCAGAATGGTGTTGCTGAGAGGAGAAACAGGACACTGATTGAAGCTGCAAGAACCATGTTGTCCGACTCTAAACTGCCTATCACCTTCTGGGCAGAGGCAGTCAACACTGCCTACTATGTGTAGAATAGAATTTTAGTAGTTAAGACTCATGGCAAGAATCCTTATAAACTTTGGCACAAGAGGAAACCTTTCATTGGTTTTCTCAGGTCATTTGGTTGTCCTTGCACCATCTTGAATACCAAGGATCAAATTGCTAAATTTGCTGAGAAATCAGATGATGGACACTTCATTGGATACTCTTCCCAAGCTAAGGCTTATAGAGTATACAATCTCAGAACTAGAATTGTTGAGGAGTCAGCCAATGTGACTTTCAATGAACACGCACCCTGTGTGGCTAAATCTGGTCCTGATTGGCTCTTTGATCTTGATTTAGTTACCAACTATTTTAACAAATCTTATGAAACTGTTTCAGGATCTACAAAAAATTTAAATACAGGTGAACCTGATCCAAGATTTGAGCTGAGAAGACCTTCAAGTAATACATCTTTAGCTCCAGTTGGAACTATTTCTGCAAATAAGGTTTCTATGAGCACCACAATAACAAACTCAGCTGATACATCTGGTATGCCTTCAAATTCTAGCTCAGAGGCTCCACAATCAGATAAAGATGCTTTAATTGCAGAAGACAATGATGGTAGTGGTGAAAGTGATCAAGACTTTCTTGATGCTGATAACCACTCCATAGATGACAACATAAATGATGTCATACACTCCTTGGATCAAGTTTGTCTTGATAAGTGTGCTGATGTGGTGGGTGAAACTTTTATGCCAGATCTAAATTTCTCTAACTTAGATCTTTCTCAGCAACTTGCTGTGATCCCTCAACTAAGGATCCACAAGTCCCACCCCACCACAAACATCATTAGAGATGTTATCACAAGAGTAAGAACAAGAAGACAAACACATGAAGCAAATTTTTGTCTCCACTCTTGTTTCTTATCCCAGATAGAGCCAAAGAAAGTTGATGAGGCTCTGAAGGATGGAAGTTGGGTTGAAGCTATGCAAGAAGAGCTGCTTCAATTCAAAAGACATAAAGTTTGGAACCTTTGTCCTCTTCCTCATGGAAAGACTACCATTGGAACCAAATGGGTTTTTAGGAACAAGAAGGATGATAGAGGCATTATCATCAAGAACAAAGCTAGACTAGTTGTTCAAGGATATACACAAGAAGAAGGAGTTGACTATACAGATGTCTTTGCTCCTGTAGCAAGACTGGAAGCTGTTAGGATATTCCTGGCATTTGCTGCATCCAAGAATTTCAAGGTCTTTCAACTTGATGTGAAGTGTGCTTTTCTTTATGGAGTGATTGATGAGGAGGTATATGTCAAACAACCACCTGGTTTTGTAGATCCTGATTATCCTGATTATGTCTACAAGCTTGACAAAGCTCTTTATGGGCTGCATCAGGCACCCAGGAAGTGGTATGAGACACTATCTGAGTATCTTTGCAAACATGGATACAGGAGAGGTACTATAGATGGAACTCTCTTCATCAAAGGATAGGGAAATAACATATTGTTAATTCAAGTATATGTGGATGACATCATCTTTGGTTCAACTAATCCAAAGCTCTGCAAAAACTTTAAGAAGCTGATGAATGACAGATTTGAAATGAGTGTCATGGGGGAACTCATTTCTTTCTGGGAATTCAAGTGAAGCAAGTTGAAGATGGCATCTTCATTAGTCAGTCAAGTATGTTCAAGACATACTCAAGAGGTTCAACATGACTAATTGTAAGATTGCAAAGACACCCATAGCAAGAAACCACTCCCTTGGACCTGATCTTGAGGGGGAGTGTGTAGATGAACACTTATACAGAGCTATGATTGGGTCTCTTATGTATCTTACTGCTAGCAGGCCTAATATTATGTTTGTCACTTGTATTTGTCCAAGATATCAAGCCAACCCTAAGATGTCTCATCTTATCACTGTCAAAAGGATTCTAAGATACCTTAAGGGTGCTTCAACACTTGGTTTACGGTATCCCAAGAATCTTGACTTTAATCTGTATGCATACACAGATAGTGATTATGGTGGTTGCAACATGACTGCAAAGTCTACATTTGGGGATGTCAGTTTCTGGGTGGAAGGGTTGTCTCATGGCAATGCAAGAAACAATCTTGTGTATCTACATCAACTGCTAAAGTTGAATACATTGTTGCTGCAAGCTGCTTTGCTCAAGTGCTTTGGATTCAAAATCAGATGCTAGACTATGGGTTCAACTTCAAGGAGACTCCCATTCACATAGACAACAACAGTGCTATCTCAATCACAGAAAATCCTGTGCAGCACTCAAGGACCAAACACATCAACATCAGGTATCATTTAATAAGAGATAATTATGAAAAGGGATTAATTAAAATAGTCAAAGTTCACACAGATGAATAATATGCTGATCTGTTTACAAAGGCTTTTGATGAACAGAGATTTAAATATCTTGTATCAGCTATTGGGATGATCAACTTTAAGTAGGTTTTTCTTAAAACTAATTCTTATTATTTCTTAAAACATGTGTGTCCTAAGTTGTCTAGTTCATCATTTTCATAAGCTCTTGTTTTTCTTTGGATGAAAATCTTTTTGAAGACTTTCCTTAGATTTATGAAAATTTTGATCCTTCGAAAGTTATGTTTTTAACTTCGGAAGAAATTTATGCTTTTAAAACAAATAACTACCCAAGTATTTTACCTTCGGAAGAAATTTCTAAAATATCTTCCGAAGCTTAAAGTTTTCTTTGGCACTTATATGTTTTCAAAGACCTTTTTCTTCCGAAGCAAAATTAACTCTCGGAAGCTTTGTTCTTTTTGTGTACAAAGCATTCAAGTCTTAATTTCTCTTCCGAAGCAAAATTTTCAAAACTCGTAGGAAATTCTTCCGAAGTCATTTTACCTTCGGAAGCTTTTTCATTAAAACTTCCGAAGATAATTTACCTTCGGAAGCTTTTTGACTTCCAAGAAAACTACTTTTTGAGCAAAAGTAAACTACTTTTTCAGAGGTGGGACCGACATCCGAATTTCAAAATTTATCCTCTTTCATTAAACTTTGTCTGAAATCCTTTTCACATATAAACCCAACGGTTTCCCCCTCTTTCTATCATCTGCTTCTTCCTCCAAACCTAAAATCCCAAATTTCTCTCTAAAATTTCTTTCTTCTGTCTTTCTTCATCCTTAAGCTACCTCACAATGGCCAACCCTGTTCATAGAAATGACCCGAATTTTACCATACAGTTACACAGGCAACACAACCAGTTTGCTCTGTTAGGCTCTGAGAAAGATCCTCATTTCTCAGAGGTTTGTCATTTCTTAGCTTTGTCCAACTACTTCACCTCCCTAACCATTGATCCTCCATTCTATGAGGATCATCTGCTTGAATTTTGGAAGACCTGCCAAGAGATCGCTATGGATCGGGAGAAGGCACTATCTGCCACAGTGCAGGGAAGAACAGTCTTCATCACTCCAGCCATCATCAACATGCATCTTCAGCTGGATGATGAAGAAGGTGAGGTGTTCTTTCCAAAAGAAGTTGTCAATCATTCTTTTGAGCAGATGGGGTTGAGGGAGATTTTTCTGTCAAGACCTTCAGAAAAGGGAAGGTCTCATCCCAATGGAGATTCCTGCTCTATGTGGTTATCCACAGCTTATCAAACAAGTATAGTGGATAGGACCAGATTCTTGAGGATCTCTCCTTCATTATCCATGGAATGATTCAAGAGGTCAAGTTCAGGTATTCTCAATTTGTTTATACTAATTTACTTGCCAACTTAGACTCCTTAGAGTATTACATGTTTCCTAGATATGTCCAGTACATTCTTAACTGTGAACTGGACTCACAGTTAAAGGGAACAGGTAACATTCTTAAACTGGGACAGATGAAGCCCGGCATCTTTAAAATACTGAGAAAGTCCGTTGTTGGTTTTTCTGGGGTAGAAACAGCCATGGTCCCAAAAATGTTAGAGCTCATGGTGACAACCTAGCAGCACCAGCTAGTGTTGAACCCACACCTGCTACATCCCAACCACCTACACAGCCACAAATCATCATCACCTACCAAAGAAAATCCAAACAAATCCCTGCTCAGACTATTCAGTCTGTGGAGGCCCCCATACACTCACCAATACAGAAGGAAGTAGACACTAGAGCTCTCACTTCTCCTAAGGAGCAGACCACTCCCATCTCTTTAAGGATCAGTGCTGAGGTTCCTCATGCTCAGCCTGATGAGCTCATTAGCCACCTCTCCCAAACTGCCTTAAGCCATCAATCTGAGTCTCAACACTCAGGTGATCAATCTTCAGGGGACAGTTACCATACCCAGCCTTTAGATCTTAATCAACCTATCCCCAACCTTGACTTCTATACTAATGAAGATTTAGGTTTCAGTGAGTACCATGATTCTCTCTTATTTTCCCCTACTTAAAGAGAGATGAGTGCTCCTGAGTCTCCTACTTCTAGCCCACATTAGTCACCTACAATAGAGGTGGACACTTCTAAACCTGTTCAGGATGTCCATATGGAAGAGGCTCTCACTTCTAAAAGTGATTACATCATTAAGACCTCAACCATGGCAACTCAGCCCACTGACATCTCAATTGAGATTGCTAGTGAGTAGAGGAAATCCAGCAGCCAGGAACCTGAAGCTGGTGGTGAGAGTGAGGACTTTGGTCCAATCATCTCATCCCCCAATGATTCTTCTGATGAAGATGAGGGGAATTTAAGACTAAAAGTGAAAAAACTATCTCAAACATACACCTATTTAGTCTCCAAGGTTAGTCACCTTGAGTCTCAAGTGACTACAACAGGGTCAATGATTAGCAACTTGAGATTTCATATCTTAAGGAACAAATAGCTGGGAGACCTTTAAGAGGACCTCAACCAGGAACACAAGAACCTGTGGAGGTGGTTGACCTAACTCCTAGCTCACCTATGCAAATGGGTGTTGCTACCAAAAAGGAGGAGAAAGTCATCACTGCTACAGAACCTGGGAGTTCCTCAGGAAGTATAGACATTGAGGACTCACCATCCTCACTTGCAATTGTGCCTACTCAACAACTTCCTCAATTTCATATTGATATGGACTCAATAGACTCCTTAATACAGAGTCTGTTTGAGGAAGGGATACCAAGGGCCATGTCATCTCCACCATCTTTCAATCACATCATTGGGTGGAGGTATGACAACAACAGAAGAGCCCTAATCATCATAAAGGTTCAAGGATAGCAAGAGATCTTCAATTTTCAGACCCTAAACTATTATGACAGTCTGGATTTAGTAAACATGCCACTTGTCAATCCAAGCCAATCAAGACAAGCTGATATGTTGGCCCAAAGAATCCAAGACAGGATCACTGTAGAGTTCAGCCTAAGAAGAATACTGTGGGAATCAGGCAATGTCATCGGTCAACAGGATGTTGAGGCAGACCCTAAGATTAGCTTCATAAGGGAAACCTTGACTGAAGGCCTAGTGACAGAACCTGAGAGCCCAGTCTTATCACTAACAACTGCTACAGAGATCAATGACCTTTTTGAGACATGCTGGTGAAGGTGATTCTCAACCTCTCTATGGCCAAAGCTCAAAAGCCGCATCAAGCAATAAAGGACAAAGCTCACTCCACCCTGAGTCACAAAGGTTTGTGATTAACAAAGGGAAAAGAAAAATGACATCTGAGGACATTGAGGATGAGAAGAGAGAGAGGAAAAGGAAGCTGAGGGGAGAAAGTTCCTCTTCTGGGTCTGCAAGACTCATAGAGACTACAATCAGGGTTGCCCCCAAACCAGATACTCAGAATGATGAGTTAAGGGCAGTCAGGATAAACTATCTGCAGACAAGGAACTATGACATAGACAATGTCATATCTCTCCTCTTGGAGGAGTTAAATGAACTAGTTGACCTAGAAAGGTCAAAGGAGAAGAAGGAGGCAGAAGATGCAGAGCTTCTAGTACAAATCATAGAAGACAGAAGAAAGAAAAAATTGTACAAGCATGTGCCTACCCTCTCCCCAGTTCAAGAAAGCCCTGCAATAAGGATGTGGTTCAATAAGAACCTCAAGTAGATATAGAAGAAGAAAGGATCAAGATGATCAACTACCTGAGTGCCACAGGCCTCTATCAGGCAGAAGCACTTCTTCCCTTGTCTTATGACTATGTTGAGTTTGAGTATCTTAAAAAACTTGAACTTAAGATAGTCAGAGAAAGAAAGACAACTAAAAGAAAGCTGAGGGAAGAAGCTGCTAAGTCAAGAGCCATCATCCACAAAAGCATGAAGAAGTCTATTGACAGGCAGAGGATGATGAGCTTCTTGAAGCTATATGGATTCTCTGGAAGGAGACTTGACCCTATGTCTTTATCCACTATGGATGAGCATATCAGGGTGATCAAGCAGAAGATCAAGAGTGGAGAGCTGGATGACTTACATTCCCCTCCAAGTCAAGCCCCACCTAAAGTGGAGGTTAAGTTTGAACAACTAGAGACATCACAACGTGGACCTCCTGCTGAATCTTAGCAAGCTTCATCTTCTGATCCACAGCAAGGTCAGTCTCACTCTCAATCTAAACCTGTGAGAGTAGAAGACCCAACTGAGAAAGACAATGAAGATCAATCTGGTACTGCAGGCCAGTCTTCTTAGTTAAAAGTTGTAAAGAGAAAGAAAAAGATGGCTTCTAAACCAAAGCCAAAGAAGAAGAAGAAGACTGCATCATTTTCTGAACCTCGGGATGAGTTAGAACATCCTGAGGATGTGCAGCCAGAGGATGCTCCATCATCTCCCATTCCAATAGCTCCTCTTGCATCAGAAAGGCCCATCATGTCTTAGACATACACTATAAATCTAGAAAGGTGGCATGTCATCAAAGATCATGGCATTGAGAATGTCTACACTTGGCAAGACATGTTTCAGTTGCCTCTGCCTGATCTCTTTGACATGAGAAGATACTTTGATAGTCTGAAGGATCATGATCATCTTATGAAGAAAGGGCTGGTTATCATCCTGATGAGGACTGTTGATATCTGAAGTCTTCAAGAGTTTTGGTAGTATCAGCCTAGGGGAAGTATGTAGAGAATATGTATGGAGGCTGAAGCAACCAAAGTCTTTCTGCATGCATGCTGCATAAGTACTAAAGAAGAATGCTTCGGAAGTTTCACACATGCAACAGAAATATTCTAAGTGTGAAAACTTCCGAAGCTAAGACCAATATCTTCCGAAGCCAAAGATGAAGTCTTCCGAAGCCAAAGATGAAGTCTTCCGAAGCTTCAAAGACAAAGTCTTCCGAAGCTCCACTCCTGAAGACAGATTTCTTCCGAAGACTTTTAGTAACATGCTTTATCTGATTTACTTTTCTATAAAGTTGGACCCCTTTCCGCTGCATCTCTGTAAAGTTACCAACTTGCATGAGTTGGTGAAAAGGTCCATGCTTTTGGTAACTGTACATTGCGGTCTTGAGTCTGTAACTTTTTACTTCATGTACTTTATCCTTTTTGTAATAGATAAGCATGTGAGCTATGGCATGTCAAAGTCACTAGTCAAAAGGCAATCTGCCTTTTGACTCTACATTTGATTTTGTTTTGAGTTTAGTCAATTGTATCTAGCTGGCTTTATAATATGGTCGGCTGTAGGATGTAGTATAAGTATCTCATGTTCTTGTATCTTTCCTTTATACTTTGTAACACTTGTAATAGAACATAGAGAAAGCATTATATGGTATTCTTGAAAACCATATACTTGTGCTCTTGTGTTAAGGTTTGGTTAATCACCTCTTTGTGTTGTTGTGTTGTAAGTGACCCCCTTCACCGGTCCTGCAGTTAATGATTAAAGTATGTCATTGTGCTAAATGTTATGGGTCTAGTATAGGTTTTTTCAATGTTATGTATATATAAATATGTTATAAAGGTTACCGTATGAGTTGTCTATCACTAGAGTCCTCCTTTATATAAGCATGTGATTGCTTTACTTCGTGCAAGCATGGGCACTGGAATCTTGTTTTATAGAAGCATTTGTTTGATTTGTTTTACACATTTATGGTCACTAGAGTCTTATCTCGTGCAAGCATATTAGATTGTTTTGTCTCATATATAGCATACTTATACTTACTGAAGTCTTGTCATGTGCAAGCATGTCACTAGATTCTTTTTCAGTACAAGCATGTAATCTAGATGTTAATTCATCTGGTTACATCAGGTATGATTATTGATGTAACTAAATGTCACTATATCATTGTCATGGATGATTGTAGTATCATTGTTATCACTATTCATGGAATGTTTTAGTTTAACAAAGTTTTCAAAGTATGTAATTTATGTTATTAAAAAAACTAGAGCCCAATCAGCAACGCTGATATCTTAGTATGAATGTTAGATAAGTCAAAGGTTGGCTAAGCTAGAGTTCTAAATGACAAGATGGAGTCTACCCGATAGATAAAACTAGCTTCTCGTTTAAAATTATTTACGTAATGTTTTCAAGGCAATAATTGCTCTTATGTGATAAACAAAGTTTGCATTTATATTCACCATTGAATGTTAAAAATGGTTTCTGCTGAAACTTTTAGTTTAAGAATTATAATTATAATATATGAAACCAACTCTTAATTCTCCCTAGAACGAAGCCTTCGAGTTTCTAACCAAATGTGAGAACAATAAAGTAAACACTAAAATTTTAAAAAACTTTAATGAACAAACATAATTAAGTGAGCTTGAACGAGATTAATCAAAGAAAATGAACATGAACAAACATTTGCCGAACATTCACTTATGTAACTAAACGAATGCGACCTTTGTTTTGGTTATTTATTAAATTAATCGAACGAAATATATTGTTCACGTTTGTTCTTTACTTGAATGAATGAAAATAAAAACAAATTTAACATCAACATTTCTTGAACGGTTTATGGAACGTGTGTTTCGTTTACAACATTACGCGTAAATCAAATGAGAGAATTGAACAGTGTGAGATGAGAGAAGATATAAATTCTATAATTCAACCTTTTAATTAAATCAAGTTAATTATACTTAATAAAAAAACTCATAGATCCTACACTGTTCTTTCCGTTTTTAGTATATTTGTAATTTCTGATTGAATACTCTATAAATATAAAATATATGGACAAAATGGAACAGACAGAGAGATTTGATGCCTTCAGCATTGAAATTATCAAAGTGAAAAGGTGGTTTTATATGTAGGAAACGTGACAAATAAGTAGGGTTTTGTAGAAAGTGACTGTAGAGAAAATAACTGGTTTTGACTGGTAGTTAGTTTATTCGGGAACAAAGAAATCAGTTTTTAGCCGGCTTTAACCGGCGCAAAACGTCTTTACCATCATCAATATTTAACCTTCTCCTCAAAAATAAACATTTTTTTATTATAATTCGTAATTCACTCATATATATCAGTAAAAGTAAAAATTATTATTGATAATAACTTTAACAACGTTATCTTTTATGATAAACTGAAGATTGTTTCAATGACAAGGAGCTTATATTATAATGATTGTATACATCACGGTAGCGATATTTAGATACTTATCTTCTCTAATAAGAAATATTTTATAACACGTCTCATTACCTTACATTTGTTTTGTCACATCTCACTGGTACATCAATTTAACAATTTAATGTTAATATTAAATATTATTTATAATATTTATGTTTTCTTAATTTAAAACTGATTTTTTTATAACTAAGAAACATATTTTCTTTTATTAAATATTTTAAAAATAAAATTTTATGAACTATGAAGTTTTTAATACAACAAACATTGTAATAAAAATGACATTGTTTAAAATAGAGTTTTTTTAAATAGAATGTTTAAGAAACAATTTTTTTTAATACAAAAGTTCAAAAAAGTTATTGTTGTTGTTTTACTTAGGTAGTTTATCATGCCTGATTTAAATCTAGTTTTATCTCAAAACATCATTTTATAACCAAACATTAATTAGTAACTATTAGTTTAATATTTTCATTCAAATCATATAATACATGAATTTCTAAACTACTTAATCAATAAATTGTAAACAAAGCGTACTCATCATCAAATGTACAAGTACTCTAAATCATGTTTAATGTATTTATTTACTAATATTATAATTTTACTTACTAATGTTTTAAAATTATAATTACTTTTTAAGTTATTTTGTATTTCTCTAATTACATTTAAAATATCATGATTTTATAAATTTGAATATATGGTTGTGACATCTTAATTTCATCAACTTTCCGATATAAATTTTATTTGGAACCTACTTAGGTTAAAATTTAGTTTTGTTCTATAACATTGGGTATATAATGTTTTATAAAATTTAAAATATAACATTACGATATCTTTTTCCCCTATGTTTCAATGAAAATTTTTATTTAAAACCAACTCGGGTTATTATGGGTTTTCTTTTATAACTTTATATATATAATATTTTATAAAATACTGAATATACCATTTTACTTTCTTAATTTTTTTTCCAAAGTTTGCACAATGAATTTATTCAAAATTAAGTATGTCTACCCTCGTAAGGTTTACCAGGTTCATGACATAGGTTTTTTGCTAGTATAAAATTATAACACGTCAATAGAAAGGTAATGATGTCATAAATTAATGTTGTATTTGTCAAATTAGTTATTATAATTAGCAAGTCAACAAATTTTTATGGTTTAATTGATTTGCACCATGTCACCCTTAAAGCCTTAAACCAACGACTTCTTAACCGTCTACATATTAATTAAATGATTTTCTCTATTTGTATTCTAAATCTTGTTCACATTTTATGATATTTTGAGTAGTTATTTACAGGAATTTGAGTTTCCATTTCTTTTTAAATCATATATATTAATTTAAACATTGTGCGAATAATAATCTTTATTTCTATGTTTTTATTCAACATACCAAGATTATTCATCTGATTCATCTCTTATATTATACTTTTTCTCCCTTTTATACAGCATACCAAGATTACAATCAAACCGATACATAACATTTTACTATCTGATATCCTAATACTTTATCAGTATTTTTGCTTTTATATCATGACATTCACGACACTCTCCACATAAAAATATGGTTCAGTTTGTAGTCCCTTCTGAAGTCAACTCTCATACAACATCATCTATCCCATGTATCGATTATTCGAAAATATTCAAATTGAAAAACGAGATATTATAGAGATTTTAACACTTCACACCACATCAAAATCTTTTTACTTTTATATATTTTTCATGAGTATAATAACGATAAATCTTTTCAAAATGTTTACACTAGATTTTCATTAAACAGTAAATCATGTGGCTCGCGGTAAATATAATTAACACCACACATTTACCTATGGCTATGACATGGTTTTGTTGCTATAAGTTTGTACTTATAGAATGTTGTGCTTGGATTAGTTTAGCTCATTTAATTATTTGTCGTCTCCATTAAGTTTATTTAAATGGGATAAAATTACTAGAACACACTATTATAGATTTAATGTGAACAACATTCGAACACGCTTCAATCAAGTTAAAAGGTTTGTGTTCTAAGTGTAAATGGGTTAAAATCACTTTAACACACTAGATTAGAGATTGAATATTATTAGTTGCATAATTGCATTGTTGGTTTATGTATTGAAATTTAGGATTTGCTGTCATATATACCTATGATTAAACAGTATGTTTTTTTTTCATTTTACATCAAAATATTAATAATTTTTTTTATTTGTTCTTTAAAGCGCAAACAAAAAATTTAATATCATTACGCCCAAATGGAATTGGAAGCGAGTGAGTCGCCGGTAAATAAGACAAAATGTTTAGAAGCTCGCCTTAGGACAAAGACTTGGTCATATGAGAGGAATCGGATGAAAAGTAATCGTAAAGAAAGCACATACAAGGCCCGTGTCCAATCATAGATCAATCTCCATTAAACTTATTTAAAACTATTTTCCTTATGAGCCCATTTTTTTGTTCCTCTGTAAAACATTTAATTTGCAACCTCTGTTTCAGAATTTACAAATTTTCTTCTCAAGTAAAAATCCATAGAGACTGACAAGAGGAATACATTTCAATCATGATTTGTGTAAGTATGAAGAAATTCAGCTTGTTTAATAACCAATTGCCCTTTTTGGTAACTGTCTCGAGCTCCCTAATCTTCTTAGACACCTCAATAACATGGGAGTCGCTCGACTGAATCAACTTGTTAGCAGTTTCTAGGGCTGAACATAGCTGTCACCACAACAAGACTATATAAGATATATGATTACATGCTTTGTATTATTTCAAAAAATTACATTTGGCCAACCCTTGACTAGTTTTTTTTAATTAAAAAAAAATTACCCATGTGACCGGTGAAAGTTAAAACGCAACCCAAATGAACTCATTTTCCAGTAAGACGGGTCAAAAATATTATCTCTACCTGAAACATCCATAGCACATCTTTAATGTGTATTAAAAGTTGAATTTAGGTTAGCTTTCTTGAAATGTTATTTTAAACTATTTTTAAGAACCTGATTGTCTTTTTTACACTCAACACAAGTTATTTTACCAAGAAGATATTAAAAAAGCACGTTAACAGTTGACACTATTTCAGGCCACAGTCTAATGTGATAATTGTTTAAAATGACTATTATTACAGTAACATTTTGTAAAAGAATTTAAGGCTTCATGTATTGACAATACATTTTGGGCAACTTTAAATCTACTTGACACGCTTCATTTTTTTCAAAAATGCTTTTGCTTCACCTATTAACAAATGCGACAGAATATCCATCTCTCAATTATAGCATGCGAGATAAAGAAGATGGATAAAACAATCATAATTACTTATGACGATAAAGATAAAGTTGTGAAAAAAAGGTAACTCTTGACTTCTAGAGTATGATCCAAGAACATCATCAGCAAGATAGATAAATTAATCCTATTAAGGATACAGTGTTAAATTAATACGTATTCAACATTATGTTGAAGGAAAATGTTAGTGAATTGTTAAAATTAGAATATATCCACTTGCCTCAAGTGTATGAGCTGTCCATGAATGAGATGTACCATCAAGTGCATCATTCAAGCGTTTGTAACTTTCCTAAAAATTATTTCATAATAAGTAAACATGTAAGTAAATGGTAAAAGAAATAAATAACAGCTGAATTAAGCCAGTGCATACTGCTATGGTATAACAGATCTTCTACTTCTCAAAAAGATTAAATAGATAAGGTAGAGATGGAATTTATACCCATTTACATACTATATCTGTATGCATTGATTTAGATTCTTTTTCTCCCATATGGGTCAAATGCATTAAGCTAAAAGGATTTAGCTCAAAGTAAAAGGTCAAGCAGGGTGAAGGTCTTTATAAAAGTATTCAAATCCATAAAAAACAACCGACTTACTAAAGAAAATAGATGAATATTGTTGTAACATAGTTTCTGCAATTGTATTTAGCACATTTATTACACAAAAAGCATAATAAAAAAATGTTTGCAGGTTGGCCCAAACAAGCATGTCTCGTTCCGATTCGTTATTCAACCAGCATTTTGTAACCTGCCCGCCTATACAAATAGGTAACCATGGTACCCATAAAGGAACTGGATGGATGCAGGATGCTAGAGTACACATAAAGGAACTGGATGGATGGATGATGCTAGAGTACACAAGTTAGGAGCTATTAACCACATAAGCCACACAAGTTGAATTAATTTAAATAACTTTCCATAAAGATTCAAAAATTCCTAACTTTGACGATAAAAAAAATAGAGTTGTATGTAAGGTTTTAAGGAACTCACGGTTCAGGGTAATCTGTTATCGGACCGTCTAAAAACATACTTCAATCTGAATTAAATGTGTCTACTCCAACATGATTATTGTGTCATATCAGATAGGTAAGCACAAGTGGAGGGTTCAATCACATATTCAGGGTTGATTGTTCTATCTAGTGATTCATGTACTTTTGATATAGCAATGATAACTATCACATGCTTTATGCTGCTTTTTTTATCTCTTTGAGGGCATAGCACCAGACTGTCTATCACAAGCAAGAAATGTCTACTCTTCTCTTATGGGGAATCACAAAAATTCGATCTTGACAAACAAAATCAAAAACAAGACCACCAAGAAGTCTAGAGACTTTCAAGCGTTTGATATAATTAATCAAATGTATTATGTATTTCATTATATCTAACTAGAGATTTATCATTAAGTTTGAATGAATTTCACATTCTTTTCAAGAACATTCTACCTCACAAACCGAATTTCAAATTAACCCCAAAATGCATTAGGAACATTAGGCCGAGATCGGAAACCCTAATTAGCATTTCTTTTTTGTTTCAATTTCAGTTACCATGTACAAGTTCAATAGAAAGATAACAAGATATCCAAGATAACAAAGATCGGTGTAGAAACCTCGTATAATTTAGTGAGATCAGAAGGATGAATTTGATGATTCGTTAGATCAGCAGCTCCGACGGGTGTGGGACTAGAACGGCGGCTGTCAGTGACAGACTCGGTGGCGGTGGCGGTGGCGGTGGCGATGGCGGTGGCGATGGCGGTGGCGGCGGCAGTGGTGGTGTCATCTTCTCCGACGTCATTGAGCAGATCACCGATGCAAAGGAGAGGTCCCCCTAAACCTCCACCTCTCATCCTGTTTTTTGCTGGTAAATTTGTTGCCTTTGAAAACGAATAAGGTGGTTTTTGGCTGTTTGATTTATGATTTGATAGACATGCATTTTATAATTATGATTTAAACCTATAAATTAAATACATCGATTCTTTACTTTTTAGAGTAAATTACGCTTTTAGTCTCTGTGGTTTGGTGGTTATAACGTTTTTCATCCAATAGTTTAAAAACGTCCGATTTAACCATTGTGGTTTGAAATCTCACAATTAAGTCCAGACCGTTAACTCCATCCAATTTCTCCGTTAATTTTTTTGAAAAAGACCAAAATACCCCTGAACTAAAATTGTTATTATATTACAAATAAACAATATGTAGGTCCCACTCCACCCCACTATACCTTAACCCACTTTTTTTTCCTTTGACCACATCCGGACCACCTTCACACGCCACTCACCAGCAACCTCCACCGCCACCACCCGCCAGTCACCAGCTACCGCCACCTGCCAATCGCCCATATCTGAATCAGTACCATCACCGACAGCCAACTGACGAACCTACATCTCCTTCTTGTTGGATCCGATTCGTGTTCTTCTTGACATTCAATTTGGGGTTTTGGATTTTGGATTTGGGTTTTTTAGGGTTTTTAGGAACTTGTTGCTCCGTTAAAACCATCTCCGATGAGCTGCTTAACGAGCTGCTGGAAGATGATGATGATAACGAAGACGATGACGTCAACGGGTGAGGAGGAGGTTTTGGAACCCTAGGAACTCGAGAACGAGCTTCGATTACTGAATCTGTAGCCATATCTAACGAATCACACCGTGAAAGCCTCAGGATTTTGGATTTGGGTTTTTTAGGGTTTTGCGTTGTGGCATTGGTGGTGGTGGAATTTTTGTTCCGATGGTTGTGTGCATGTGTGGTGGTGGTAGCGGTGGGTGGTTGTGTGTCTGTGTAGTGGCAATGGCAGTGGTTGTGTAATGGCGGTGGCTGTATGGTAGCGGCGACGGTAGTTGTGTGCACATGTGGTGGCAGTGGTTGTGTGCACATGTGGTGGTGGTGGCGGTGGTTGTGTGGCGGTGGCTGTGTGGCAGTGGCTGTGTGCCTGTGTGGTGGCGGTGACTGTGTAGCGGTGGCAGTTAGGTGGTCGCGGTGGTGTATGGAAGTGACGGTGGTCTTGGTTTAGACCGGGGACTTCAACTTCAATGGCGATTGCTCTAACGGCGAGGCCGTGTGCGACAGTGAAGCTTCGGCAGTTGGCGTGGGAGAACGTGGTGATGGAGGCGGAGGCGATGATGGCGGTAATGGCAGTGGTGGTGATGGAGGGGAATAAAGGGTTGTGAAGAGGATGAAGGGCGAGAGTGAATGTGTGTAAGTAACAATTTAAGTCCAATGGTATTTTTGTCTTTCTGCATACAATTAACAGAAAAGTTAGATGAGAGTTAGTGTCTTGGACTTGATTGTAACATATTTTAAACCACAGTGGTTAAATCGGGCGTTTTTAAACTATTGGATGAAAAGCGTTATAACCACCAAACCACAGGGACGAAAAGCGTAATTTACTCTTACTTTTATAATCTATAACATATAATAAACTAAAGTTTTTTTAACACACGTGTCATCATTCTAGCATATAAAAAATATTTTTATATCTTTCTCTCATAATAAATAAATACGAAAATTATAAAAACAATTTATAACAATTAATTTATTTTTAACTAAAATATATAAAAACAAATATATTTGTATTTAATTTCTTGTCTCTCATATCATATGATAATTATTATAAATAAGTAAACTAAACTATTAAACATTTAAAATATAAATGTATTTATTTTAATAATTTATTAATACATATTAAATATAAAGTAATAATTTATAATTTATTATGTGTTATAACTTTTTGAATATACATTATATTTGGATTTCACCAATAGATAATATATCTAAAAAATAAAATATTCATAAAACTAATTTTTAATATGCTTTACTTAATTCACTCATGTAATACATGGGTTCTAAACCTAGTATCATATATTGCAAATAGCTTATTTAAAAAAAGAAAAAAAACTAATTCGGTTATTAACGGGTTTAAAAGGCTATAGAAGCCTATCTAGTTACAAGTATGAGTCGTTGGGTGGGTTTTCGAGCCGGATAGGTTAGTTGGTTTGGTTGTCGGGTGGGTTGGTTAGGTTAATCGTTTGTTGTCTCACCTCTATGCTATATCATGGTTTGGCGAAGAGTATTAGATTTACACAAAACTTAGTTAAAACATACTTGAATGAAAAACACAATGGAAGTATTTATACCAAACAATAGTAGTATATTTGTACGTTTATTGTACTTATATTAGGGTTTTAATTATATCAGTCTTCATCTCTGTTAAATATCATTACTAATGTCATCTAATCAACTTTTTCCCCTTGCTACAAGTGACAACATATATTCCTAAAGTGCAAGCTAAAAGAATCCCCTTGCTACAAGTGACAACATATATGTTAGTGATTTTCAAGTTAACTTTTCATGAGAATAATTTTGTGTTCATCAAAAGACATTTGTTAAAATCATATTCCTTTTTCATTCTTTCACATGCCATTATAATCTTCTATAAACATATATCGGAGCGTGTAAGTTTAAATTTCAACTATGCAAGTCTCAATATCAATGGGTTGCATTAGATTCGAGTATTGGTCTAATTGCTAATGCACTAAATGGACATAGACGAACACATAACTTAAACAAATAATGGAGTGATGTGTTAGTCTTTCAATAAAAAAATCTTTTTCATGCTCACTCTAATGAAGATAAACGAAATTTCTGCTAAATATTATTTAGCAGCCAATGTATGGAATGCATGGCAAAAACAACGGAGAGAGAATACGCCGTGAAGGCATGAACTATACTGAAACAAGTTCATTCCTTCCTGCTATCCCTAGCAATTGTTGTCACTTGTTGAAATACACAGCTATTATTCTTCATTCAAGTATGAAGATGTGTAAGAAACCGAAAGAAGGGATAAGGAGAGAGGGGGGTTGGATTCTCGATTGTGAATGATTTCTGAACCCACCTCATGTTTTAAAGACCATATCATGAAGCCCCACAAAGCACGCTTGAGTTAACCTGAAGTAGTCAGGCCACACTCGAATCATATGATGTTCTCATGCTAACCTCGACTTGTCTGTAATGGACAAGAAACAAGTTGAAGAAACTGAAACTTCCCAGAGAAGTGAAGATAGATTTGGTGTCAGTTACCACAACTTTGTATCATTCATTGCAAACAAAAACACAACTCTCAACATTAACTTTGTACAATATATGCATCATTTGTATGCCTACCAGTTTAGAACTATATATCCCCAAAAAATTGCTAAAAAGTGCATAATACATGGGGGGAGGGGGATGTCATGCATTGATCCTGTGTATATATATTATATATATGAATCCAAAATTCTATAAATATTTAAGACATTTCCTCATGCTCTTGAGACTTTAAATGTGGACTAACACCACAAAGACTGCAACGGTTGGATGATCGTTGAGAGCACCAATCATCTGGAACAGCAAACAAGTGGGTGTCAATAAATTTCCTGAATCTTTTTTTATACTCTTTGGGTGAGATTATGGTTGGCAACTGGTTTTTAGGAACAACAAAGGACTTGACCCAGTTTTCCAGTTGTTTATCCCAAGTATACTGTCTCACATAATCGATTATGCCACATACGAGCTCCTTTTTTTCCACGTCCACTCCAACCAACAATGAATAATCCATCACATTGATTGACTGATAATTACAAAAAAAATACAAAATTAAGTCCTCCAAATCCATAAAATCGAAGTGTGTAAAATGATATAAGCAAATCATAACAGGTCAAAACAGGTTCAAGTTGAAACGAGAGAAAATAAACTTATTCAGTTTTTATTTTATAACTAACTGTTGCATTAATCAAAACCCTACAACTACAATTAAATCCATATATCTAAATGAAACTATTTAAGTGGTTGTATGAAAAAAAATGAACTCCTGAGTCTGATGACTGGCAAGTTCTCCTTTTAGCTAATTTACTATATTTCGACCCGTTTGAAATCAAACCCACCCAAATCAATCCCTTTGTTGGTAAATGGGCTGAAATTGTCACGCCATATGAACATAATATTAACGAAATATATATTGCATTTATTTGATTGATGATTTTTAGGGATGTCATTGGCTGTATTATTGTATAGTTTCCATCTCTAGTTTAGGGAAGTTATTAAATGTATTGTGTATATATTTTTGTGAATGAAGAATGAATGACACGCATCATTTCAGCCAATTACCAATCGTAATGGCGCACGTATTCCGGTTTATGGATCAGGAAATCCAGCCCTTCCAACTACCTCCAGCCGTGAACTTCACCTTCAAAATATACTTTACACACCCAATGTTATCAAAAATCTCATTTCTGTAAGAAAATTTACCACCGATAATCATGTTTCCGTTGAATTTGACCCTACTGGTTTTTCCGTGAAGGAACTCAAGACTGGCAAGATTCTATCTCGCCTCAATAGCTCGAGCCATCTTTATCCGGTCTCATACCCGTGTCAAGTCCAACGGTTCCAACTGCTTTCACCACCATTGCTCAAGATCCTTGGCATGATCGCTTAGGACATCCAGGGCTTCCAGTTTT
The DNA here is from genome assembly GCA_025506515.1 of Flaveria trinervia. Taxonomy (NCBI): domain Eukaryota; kingdom Viridiplantae; phylum Streptophyta; class Magnoliopsida; order Asterales; family Asteraceae; genus Flaveria; species Flaveria trinervia. The sequence continues at coordinate 69,733,998 of CM046452.1, forward strand.
TAATTATCTTGTTTCCACGAAATCAATTTCATGTAATAAACGGGCATTGTATCTAGTTTGCAATTCATGTCAACTTTCAAAGCACAAACGATTACCCTTTTGTGTGTCTCAATCTACAACTATTTTACCATTTGATATTGTTCATTGTGACTTGTGGACCTCCCCTATCACAAGCAAAACCGGGTACAAATATTATATGGTGTTAGTTGATGATTACACCCGCTACACATGGGTTTTCCCTTTGAAATTAAATCTGAAACATTTCAAAAATTCTCAAATTTTCACACCTATATTAAAACACAATTTAACACAATTATACGATCGTTCCAATGTGACTTAGGGGGTGAATTTGACAATCACTCCTTCCACAACTTTGCAAAGACCAACAGTCTGCAATTTCGTTTCTCGTGTCCTCAAACGTCTCAACAAAATGGAAAGTCCGAACGAATGATTCGTCGTTTAAACGAAATAATGCTTAGCCTACTCACACACGCTTCATTACCACCAACCTTTTGGGTAGAGGCGCTACATACGGCCTGTTATCTTCATAACATCCTCCCCACCTCGGTTCTCAACTACCAAACCCCTACCCTCGCCCTCTACTTAAAACAACCAACGTATGACCACCTTCGGGTGTTCGGTTGTACATGCTACCCGAACACCTCCTCAACTAGATCAAACAAACTTTCCCTTAAATCCACAAAATGTGTCTTTCTCGGTTATCCGGCTGATTTTCGAGGCTACCGTTGTCTTGAAATCTCAACCGGAAAAGCGCTCTTAAGCCGACATGTCACCTTTGATGAAAACTCTTTCCCCTATGCAAACCCCACCACCTCTCCCCTACCAAACTATTCTTCCTCGATCCTTCACCTATCCTCTATGACTCAACACCACCTCCACACAATCCGCAACCAAATCCGCCCACTACTAAGGCACCCCCCCCCCCACATCCCCCCTCTCTTACCCCTGACCCACCGAACCAACCACCCCTTCAATTCACCTATCATGGTCGAGCTCCAAGATACTACCCACCCAATACACATCAGCCCGTACCCGACACCACTGCCCCAACCAACCCCCACCACCTAACTCCCACCCGACTGTCCCCTCCCATCCAATGACCACCCGCACAAGAGATGGTACTATTCCTACACGTGCACCTCTAAATCTCAATACTCAGTCCCACAACACCATCTCCCCACTGCCCTCATCCCACCTCAAGGCCCTAACTGATCCTAACTGGCGTGCTGCCATGACAGACGAATATCAAGCCCTCATGGACAACAATACATGGGTCCTTGTCCCACGGCCGTCTGGTGCCAACATCATTCGATGCATGTGGCTGTTTCGCCACAAATTTCATGCAGACGGCTCACTTCAACGACATAAAGCACGCTTAGTCGTCAATGGAAAAGGCCAACAAATTGGAATTGATTGCGACGAAACATACAACCCCGTAGTTAAACCCACCACAATCCGCACCGTCCTCAGTCTCGCCGTCTCACGCGGCTGGCACATCCATCAACTCGATGTGAAAAATGCATTTCTGCACGGTGACTTGCATGACACCGTATACATGTTCCAACCACCCGGGTTTGTAAATCAGCAGTTTCCCCAACACGTGTGCCGCCTGACCAAATCGCTATACGGATTAAAACAGGCACCGAGGGCTTGTATGAGCGTTTCGCTAACTACTTGCTTAAATGTGGATTTACAACAACTACAAGTGACACATCACTTTTTGTGTACAAACGAGGAAATGACATGGCTTACTTACTCTTATACGTCGATGATATCATCTTAACCGCATCATCCGACAGGCTTCGACAACAAATCATTACCTCACTATCCAAGGAATTCAAAATGACGGATTTGGGCCATCTACATCACTTCCTCGGAATCAATGTCTCAAAGCACAAAAATGGGTTGTTTCTCTCACAGAGCAGATACGCCGAGGACATTCTAGCTCGAGCAAACATGACGGATTGTAAACCATGCACAAAACCGGTTGACACCTCCAAATTAAGTGCTACCAATGGAAATCAAATTAAGTGCTACCAATGGAAATCAAATTAAGTGCTACCAATGGAAATCTGTTGCCCGATGGAACTTTGTATCGACAACTGGCCGGCGCTCTTCAATATATTACTTTCACTCGCCCGGACCTCACATATGCTGTGCAGCAAATTTGCTTATTCATGCATGCTCCTCGTGACTCTCATTTTCAGTACTTGAAACGAGTACTCCGGTATCTAAAAGGGACAACAAGTCACGGGCTACATATTTCCCGTTCCCGCTCACATAAGCTCATTGCCTATTCTGACGCTGATTGGGGCGGGTGCCCAGATTCACGACGATCAACTTCAGGTTACTGTGTGTTCCTCAGGGACAATCTGATCTCATGGTCCTCTAAAAGGCAACCCACTATATCCGGATCATCCGCAGAAGCTGAATATAGAGGCGTCGCCAATGCGGTTGCTGAAACCACATGGCTACGCAACCTTCTTCTGGAGCTCTCAGTTCCAACTTGACAAGCCACACTCGTATACTGTGATAACATCTCGGCTGTGTATTTATCTGAGAACCCAGTTCAGCACCAGAGAACTAAACATGTGGAGATTGACATTCATTTCGTGCGTGAAAAAGTACGACTTGGTGCAGTTCGGGTATTACATATACCGGCTGACTTTCAGTTCGCAGATATCTTCACCAAAGGTCTTCCTCGCCAACTTTTCACATGTTTTCGATCCAGCCTGTGCATACGTACACCTCCTGCTCAGACTGAGGGGGTGTATTAACGAAATATATATTGCATTTATTTGATTGATGATTTTTAAGGATGTCATTGGCTGTATTATTGTATAGTTTCCATCTCTAGTTTAGGGAAGTTATTAAATGTATTGTGTATATATTTTTGTGAATGAAGAATGAATGGCACGCATCATTTCAGCCAATTACCAATCTCTTACACATAATGTTGACAGTTCGATTATATTCAGGTATATATGTGGTCCTCTCTTATTTGATTCTTCATCCATGAAAATTGAAATATTCACTTTTTTGCTTCAGAGTTTCATGTTAAATTCGCCTATTTTTCCATGTAATCGTACAAACAAATTGAAGATGGACCTGCAAGGTTCCTCACTTCCTCTAATTTATTTTTATATAAGTGTGCTTCAAAAAATTCACAAATAGCAAAATAATTTCCTTATACAAAATGTCAAGTCAATAATACTAATATTTATGACTTCTAAACAAGAGAATACAAGTACCACATGTTACAACACGTATTTTGATTTTTGTTTCATATTAATATGATAATTAAAAGAAGCCATTCATGTGTAGGCATACCTACATATCCCACCGATTTATTTATGAATGAGTTAGTTCGGGTTATCTTTTCTCTCCAACGGATAAAAGCAAATAAATTTAATAAAAAAGGAACGAGTCAAAATTTCTCAAAATGTATTTCTAATGCAAAAACCCTCCCAAATCTTTTTTTTAATTAGCTTATCACCAAACTAATATAACTTTTGAAATCATATTTGCCACACTAGTTATTTATAAAAGCTAATACATTTCTTGGACAAATAGATTTACATTATAGTGAAAAAAGGGGAAGGAATACTCACATAGAGGAATGCAGTATCATTCCATACAGCCCGTTGCAAATTCCTCTTTGCTTTTGTCTTAACATATAAAGGAGAAACATTCATGTCGTTTACAAAATTTTGGTCCAAAAGAACATCTCCTCCATCAACAGCAGCATTAAAACGAGAATACAGAGCTCCTTTAAGATCATATTGTCTTTTAATTTTTCTGCAATATGTAATGTTCTCCATAACCATTAGATCATGTTTTACCCCACTCTTTATCTTCTTTACCTACAAACATAAATATTGATGAGAAAAATCATACTAAATAAAAATAGATGATATGGAAAATTGGAGGTAACTTTTGGTACAGATTGAAATGGGTGGGTTGACCCAAAACATTCTTAAGAAATTGAGTGTTCTATATGATTACATTAAATTATATTATTTCAATAATAATCTATTTTTCATTAACATGATTTAAAAGGTTTATGTACTCCTTATTTGCCTTGTTCAACGATTTGACTTGTTTCTTGTAAGCAACTTTTTTAGAAACTTACCAGTTGACCCACTAAAATAACTGTGTCGGCCCATTCATAACAGAATTGCCACCTCTAATTAATAATGAAAGGCCAAAACAATATTGAAAAAAGACAAACCTGATAAATCCCAAGAATTTTGGCAAGGCATGTTTGATTTCCTTGTTTATAGCACTGGGTCATATACCCAAAATATTCCGAAGCAAATCCAAGAAATGAACAAAACTCGGTATTTTTAATTTCCTTAATTATGAACCGGTCATCAAGAGTTTTAGCAAAATAAGATTTACTTTTTCCTCCTTTGGCATCCCAATGTTTACAACGACTTAGTGAAGAAATATAATCCAATTCACTTAAACCACATTGACCACGAAGATCTGAAAAATCTTTAGCAAATAAACAAGCTACTGAATATTTAGCTTTCTTATCATGTCTTCCCATGAAAACCACTGGATGAATATACCTTGAATTAGCAACAGAATCCAAAATTTCTAACCCATCAAAGCTAGAAAACCGTGATTCTTCTGAAGAAGATCCAAGTGAAGAACTATCAGAATCCGTGGAGGAGAAAGAAGACCAACTTGGAGAACTTAAAGATGACATTTTTTGTGCATTTTCATGAGATTTTGTATCATCGTTGATATCTTCTGATGAAATCTTCCCATCTTTTAGATAAGCTAATGCACATGCAATCATACTAGATAACTCGTCTTCATAAACCGATACCACATGATTGCTAGTAGCTAATGGAAAATGAATCTTTGAACCCTGCTCAGTAATTATTTTGTATATGGTGGATCCTGATGCATAGCTATTAGTGGGTTCATATTTTGGCAAGTATCCCTTTGATACTCCTTAAAATGAATGTTTTGTATTTGTGAAATTGGTGTCCACATCCATCCTTTAGGATCTACTAATCGTGTTGAGATCAAAGGAAAATCACTGTTTTCTTGGACACCATTTTCTGGCACGGCGTTTGATGATTCAATTTCTATTTCAGTCGTGATCACTTCACGTGGTAAGCCATTACTTTCTTCTGTTGTATCCATTTTTGGATATGAAAGATCATGAGAAACTGCTTCATTGTCTATTTTAAGGTCAATATTATCTTTTTCCTCAAAAGATGACAGTTTTTCCCCAGATTCATTTGTGGTTTGAGGGCCAATTATACTAAGATCAGATGAAACAATTGAATAGAGACGCTCATCCCATATGTATGAATGAAGGAAAAGCTCCCATCTAATGTGATTCAAGTATAGAGGCTTTTGTAACCATTTATTCCCACAAACATCACTAGAATTTGCATTGAGGTTTTTGATGTCAACCTATAGAAACAACAGATTGATCATTAAAAAGAAATATTATTATTTTCAAGGAAAACTCACTCAGTAGTAACCAACTTTCTCAAGTGTTCCACTAAAGTTGCTCAAAGAGCTTTTGTCCCTCTAAAGTCACTCAACTTTCACTAGGTGTTCCCATCATGTGTAATCTTTTTAACAATGTTCAATATTTTTAAAAATTGCACAAGGCAACTAAAACATATATGAATCTTGGTTGCAAATAACTAATAAGTGGAAAAAAAATTTCCAACATCTTTGAGATGCTTTAAATTGCGCAATGCGCTCTAATGCGTTTTGGTCCCAAATCCCGATGCGTGATACGCACGCATCACGTATGCGATGCGTAGTTATTAAAAAATACCAATATTTAATTATACAGAACATTTTTTGTATTATTATACTTCGACATAAAATCTACTTATTAACAACATACTTCACTATGCACAAACCATTTAAACAATAGTTAAACACATGTAAATATATAACATGAACATAAATATGAAACAAAACACCTTAATGTTAAGAGGTTAGACCCATACTCATGATGTATCAACTCATGTCCAAAATTGAAGAAAAAACATAGCAGTGCATAATGCACGCATCTTGCGCATCGGTGTAGCAGGGGCGCATCTTGCGCATTGGTGTAGCAGGGGTGCATCGGCTCATCATGGAAACGCAACACATTAGATGTTGCGATGCGCTCGCAGCAGCGCATCACGCATTATGGCGCATAATGCGTGCATTTTAAATCCAAGTTTGAGATGAAAAGTGTTTGTTGTTGTCGTTGTTGTTGTTATCATCATTATTTTTTTATTTTATTACTATTATTAGTGTCTTTATTGTTATTGTATCTCTGTGATGAAAAAATAACTTACCTGAAACTGATCTTGCTCTTGTTTTAACATATCTTTGATGTCAGAGAATTTTTTACAGGATCCTTGAAGCTGCAGCACTGATCCAGATAACACATTCTCCAACTTCTTCAAAGAGTTCTCAACCTCAGTAAACATCGAATGCCCTTGTTGCAACACCTTAACACCCCAAACGGTGAAATTAATTTAACCAACAAGAAAATAATCAAATATAATAATAATTCAAAAAGCAGGAACAATACTAAAGAATATACATACATCCTCAACTTCTTCTTTAAGATAATCTCCTTCCTTTGATTTGCTAAACTCCACCTTCCAAAGTGGCAGAGATACAGAGTAAGTAGCTACTGTAGAGTATCTAAACATTGCAACCATGGAACCCAACCTGCAAGTTTCAGAAAATTATTAATCTTTCACATACACGTCTTAACAAAACATGGCAAACCTGCCACAGGGATAGGGTGTGGTTGGGTTGCACCAAAACCTTTTCTGTCCAAGCTGTTTCAATTTTTTATAAGTAATTAGTGTACAAATGTGACTACAAATAATTTTTTATTCAAAAAATAATCCAACTGTTTGAAGAAATTGATTTGAAAAGTTGTATACATTTAAAGGCAGTTTGACTAATTGACATGTTTCCTTTCAAGCTAGTTTTTTAGTATATTGCTATCAGCATACCCAAAGAAGTGGAGGTAGTCTTTATAAAAGGAATGTCCGCAAGTAGATGGTATTTCCCATGAAGAGTGGTGGAGAATCCAAGTTCTAGAAATTCCCAAAGGATAAACCACGAGCAGCAATGGAAACCAATACTCTTTTGGTTGACTTTAAACTACCATTAAATGGTTTACATTGACCACAACAACTCCACATCCAAAGCTTTCCTTCATTTTCACCAGCCAAATGCTTATCTAAAGGAAGACGTTTTACTTGAATTGTTAGTTGCTTATCATGATGTGCATAATAGTGAAGATGAGCTTCTGGTAGTTCATTACAAGTTCCACACGAAAGATTCTGCATAAAATTACATGAGTGCCAATTACAAGATTATCGCTATGCACAATATATATCATAGACAAAGTAGAAAACTCAAAAGTAGAGGTGGTAATTTCAACCCATTTACTTATGAATGGGTCAATATGGGTTATGGTCTATCTCTAAGATGTCAAATCAAAAAAGTTAGCTGTAAGGGAAATAGGGTCGAAAGTCCATGAGTGTATTTGTAAATGCTTATTGAATCCAAAATCATTTATATTAGTTTATTACAAAAACATAATTATTCTAGTTTCATAGCTTTTCTAACATGTACTCATATTACTCATTAGGTATTTTTTGTGTGTGTGTGTGTGGGGGGGGGGATTCCAACCTGACTAGCCTATACAAAAAACATGTTGTGATCTATTACCCAACCCGCTGGAAAATGCTACCTCGAGTCCTCGACCCGAAAGTGATCAAGAAAAAATACGTTATATATGCGAAAGCATGAAGCTTGTAAACTATATCTGTAAAAACAAGAACAGGACAAAAAGTTATTTTAATGATTACAACCTCCTAAATTGTTTGACGGAACAAAGTTGTTATCGTTTTCAACCTGACTGGCCTATATTAAAAATAACTCATTTCAACCCCATCTATCTTGACACATTACCAACTAGCCTGACCCACCTGTTTTGCCACCTCTACTCAAAAGCAAGCAGGAGAAAAGACACTATTACGTGTAAAAGTATAAGGCTTGTGAACAAATCATAAAAATGAACAATAAGAAAAAAGAAAGTGGAGTTTACAGAAACCTGATTGAGCAGATTATCCCGCAAAAACTTCCCAAGGGGAACATCAAAGTTTCTGTAGAACTTGATACATGAAAAAGAACTCTGCTTACAGGTAGTCCCTCTTGTCACATTCCTTCTTGACATTAAAACCAATATACTTTCTGAATCCAACACTGCCCTAATGTCATCCTTATGTTGTATACAATCTTCGCAATTTTCTAAATTTGCTTCATCAAGACCAACTTTGACTTCAGTATCAGCAGTATCAACAGTCTCAGTAGAACTATGGTCCTGACCATTGGCTTTGCTATGATTATGTGTGTTCACATCATTGTAGCCCATAGTATCAAAAAGAGGGATCCCGACAACTTTCTGCAAAGATGCTGAAAGTGAAGATAGGCCCGAGAGGACAATCGGGTCTATTGTTCATATGATGACAAAGTAGACCCTTCTAGCCCCAAATTGTCAGACCCATTTTCATCAAAATGGCTGGAGATGGGAATATCAACGGTGCTAATTAAATCAGTGTCAGGACTGGACTCGTCGACTATTGGAACATTTGTATCATCAAGATTCGTACATAGAGGTTGACCGTTAGCTGATGAAATCGTTTCTTCGTCGCTGTTTGAATATATAGCCATTCCATCAGGGGCAGTTGTGGAGAACATTGCTCGTTGATTTAGAATGAATGAACTCTCAAGGATCAAATGGTATGCCATGATAACCGCAAATTGAACCACACATTTAACTTTTTTAAGTTCATCACTGTGACATCCCTTCAGCAAGATCTGTATGGCAAACAAGTCAGATCAAAAGGAGCTAAATAAGAATTTCACATGAATAGTGCATTTATTTTAAATGTAGGTAGCAAAAAAAGGAGATTAATATTCCATTATAATAAAGCCAAATGAGAAATGTACTAACTATATCTATTATTCAGTGTTATTAACTTACATGATGGGACATGAGAAGATACCCACATGAGAAGATGAAATAAGAATAAAGTGGAAAATGGGTAGATCAGATGGTTCCGTTCAGCCCATTTTTATTTTTATTATATGGATTAAGATTGTATATATACTAATACATTAAATCTAATAAAAGCTATTAAAAGGTTTGAGGTTTGAACATTTGAGAACACTTTGAACATTTGAACATTAAATCTAAACCCAATGAAATAGAGAAGGATGATAAAAAGTCCATATTTCCATTTCTTCTTTCCCGTCTTTTATCAGCCATATAATTACTAGTGAAAGTTATATTACATGGTAATCTCTTAACCAATTAGCCTCTTAAATTCTGCAGGATAGTCAAATTTGTGTAACTAGTATATATATAAAAAAAGAAGAAATCCCTCTCCCCCTATTAACCCAAGTATTAATAAAAGGAACAAGGTCCGATCAACAAGATAATCAATTAAGATATAAACTGACCGTAAAACCCATTCGTGTAGGACAACCCTCAATAAACATTAAAGTCTTTTTTGGCTTGTTTCCACTTTCGGAAAGATCAGCATGTTCTTCTACAATCTTTTCAAAATAAAAGGATTCACAATGCCTCAGCTTTTGGTCATTCAAATTATCAGATGACAAGATGGTTGAGCCAGTACAACGAGCTACTCTCTCCAAGCGGTGTTGTTTCATTTCCAAGACAAGTGTCATCCCTTTTGAAAATATAGACTCTTGAATGTCACGGGAAACCGTTTTCTCCACTAAAACGACATTCGGATTCAATTTCTCTATCGACTCGATAAGATGATTCACTCTATCAGCCTCCTGGTTATGCATATCATTAGAGTTGATGACATATATACCAAAAGAAGGTTATAGATGCTACTTAGTAGATTTGGCAAGAAGGATTGGCAAGCATGTTGGATGATGATATCAGGTAAAAACAGGTCATTTTTTTTGTACGACTTCCAAATCCTAGATAAAACCACACCTGCTAAAACTTTTTTACCCAACTTCAAGAAAAAAATACTTGTAAATAATTGTTATGTTATTTATGAATAAAAACAACAAAAATATAATAGTAATCCAAATCTCTGGATAAAATGATTTAGGAGCATGTATGCATTTAAACCAGACTTCAAGCAACATTAATCCATTTGATCAGCCCCTGTTTAGCTGAAATTCTGTAATGGCCCATTTCACCAATCCGATATAAAACAAACTCAAATCGACATGTTGGCCATTGATACAAGTAAATGACTCAATGTTGCCATGTCTACTTCATAATTTGTTCAGGTTTACCTGTTTCATTGATTCAAACGATGACAATCCATCAGAAGACACACTAAGTGCACCCTTAATTAATAGCAACTTGGGTTTTTTACACTTTGTTGGCATGTGCTTGTGAGCTGCATGCTTTTTGAAGACTAAACCTTTGAAAACTTCACTGCAACAAATATAAAAATATCAATATAAAACTATGAAGGACAATAGGATTAGTCATCACGCAAGGTGAGTGAATAGCAAAAGTTAAGGGGATGAAGAAGTACACTAAAGAAACAACCTTTGACTTCGAGTACCAGTTGCAATACACTTGACCTTTACATATCCATCAGGATCCATTGTTTTTCCTTCAAAAGCATCAGGCTTCAGAAACGAGGCAGCTTCCCATGATAAAGCAGTAACTGTGTCCACCCAATTATCACCATCATTTCCGGAACAAGAAAGACCCATAGATTTAAGGAGATGCTCCACGAGTGCCCTAAATTTCCCATTCATAACTTCATCAAGTTTTTTTCTTGTTTCCTCTCTAAACCTAAAACTCCCACTCCCTTCTTGTCCAAAACTGCTAAGATTACTTGGCTTTCCCCATTTCATGCCATCACCGTATGCGTAGTCGTCGTCATCATCGTCATCATCATAGCTAGCAACCCTACCTTCAATATCATCCTCTTCGTCTTCAGGTTCAGGGGGGAACCAAATATGAGAATCAATAACTCCATTCCCTAGATATGGCTGATGCTGTTGTAAACTAAAACCATCACCTCTTATTTCTTCTTTAATGGACCTAAAGAGTAAACAAGCACATAATTATGCAAATGGACCCACCAACAAAAACATGATCTATCTAACTTTATTCTAGATTTTAAGGAAAGGATTAAGGGTAGCCATCAAATCATCAATTACCTTTCATTTGAGGCATCATCAACAAGATACTCATCTAAAAGATAACAGTCAACAATAAGATCATTAGAAAACATGTATTTAGATAATAGAATTATCTGCAAGGAATGAAAGTTCTTACTGTAACATGAAATCGTGCTATCAGTTTTCGCCAGAGACACGGCTGGACTGATTGATGATGCTGGTGGAGAAATTAAACCATCATGAGTCATGTCCTCGGTGTCTTCCCCTTCACCAGAAAATTACCATCACAAAGTGGCTCTCTTAGGATTTTAACGATCCTACAACATAATCAAAACTTAGATCAATACTCAAAGTCATCAAAAGATCAAACCCATAAGCATCTATAAATACCTAAAAACAGAAATTAACAGGTCTAACGTGAATTCCAAACAAAGTAGGACTAGGTTTCAGCTAAAATCCCCAAAATTCGGCACACAGATAGAATTAGCAATTCTTGTACAACACGCAACCTTAACTAAACCAAAACTCCACACACGAATCAACTTAACGCTTCAGTTACCAATCAACAAGATCAAACACACACCAGGACCAATTTCACAATCCAGAACCGAAAATCCACAATCTGAACCCGATGAACATCCGACTACTATTCCAACCGCAACAAAAACTGAAAAACCGAGGTGAAGCTGATCTGTTGACTTCCTACACAAGAAAACAAACCGCTCTGTTCGGACATACATCCAAACTCAAACAAACAAAATCACACAACCTTCAAACAACTGTTAGGGGGGGGAACTGAATCATTGAAGCATTGTTGCATCATGTGATAATCAAGTAATCATGCGATCATAACAAGCGATTAGGGGAATTAACCTTGCGGGATGAATTAGAACCTCAATCAGCAGCTAATGATGAGATTGTGAGGGTAATCTGTGAGGATCGTTGGCATTAAAGGGGGGATGTGCGGGGATTAAGCGGTGGTGATGAGGGATTTGGTGATGGGTTTAAAGTTTGAACAGAGAAATGAATTGAAATGAATTGAAATGAATTGTTGTTGTTTATAAATTGTAATGAAGAGAGAGAGTGAATGAGGGGAAGAGTGGACCCACAGAGTAAGAGAGTTGTATAAACTCAGAAGCAAAGAAATTTCATAAACAGAATCAATGGCAGGTTGACATATGTTATGGGTAGTAGGTGGAAAATGTGAAGGAATGTATGTATATGTGTAATGTGTAATAATGGGCTCTTTTTTCTATTTTCATTTCACACCCCTTAGATTTTGATTTGTGGATTTTTATTTCTATTAAACACCAAACACGTATCATACGGGTTGTTTGGTAAATTTTTAATAATTAATTGTTTAACCAATAGAAGATCTAAACTATTAAGATATCGAAACCATTAAAAACTAGTATATCGTTTAATTATTTAAAGGCAAATAAATATCTGACCAATTCAGATAAAAAGTTTTAACCATTTAGTATTAGACCTCTTAACCATTCAGTATTAGTATAATACTTAAACATTCAGAGGCAAATGTTTGAACCAATCAAATATTTACTCGCGAAACAAATAATCTGAATCATTAAGGGTTAAATAATTCAGACATCTGAACTATTAAAATATTGATTCAGATAATGCAAACATTCCCTTAAATCTTAAATTGATAATATTGTAGGTCATGAGACTAGAAGCCTCAATGTTATAAAGATAGACACATCACACGACCATATACACATCATATACAATGGGCAAGAAGCCCTTTGATTTGTGAATTCTAAACGATGAAATCTAAATAAACTATGTTTTCGTAATTGAACTATTTGCTGGTTCAAATTTTATTTTATATATTTTTTAGAGTTAATTTCAAATTTCCTCTTTAAAAGTTGATAAAAGTAATTATTTTACTTCAAAATATTTGAAAACATAATTTTACATTCAAAAGTTTCATAAGTTATTTTAATTTCAATCAAAAAACTTTATTATATTGGATTAAGTTGAAACAAGTAATAAAACTTTTATACTGAAATTGAAATAAGTTATGAAAGTTTTAAAAATAAATTAATTTTTGTAACATTTTGAAGGAAAATGATTATTTTTGTCAAACTTTGGGGATTAAAACCAAACTTAACTCATTCTTTTATTTTACCTTATAAAATACTATTTAGTGATTTGATTATTAGCTTAAACTCAGCTAGTTTCTTTTACCTGTCACGCGTTGCGACGACGGCATATACAGCATGATAAAATATATACTATAATTGACACGACTTGTTTCCAACTAAATTTACGTTGAAACGTAAAATGATTAGAATTTTTATCGTCGAATGTAAACGAATTATATTTGACAAGATATTAACCAAAATTTGTGTCGAAACAAGCATTAGGCCAGTAAACAAGCAAAGCATTTAGTTAAGTACTTAAGTGTCGGATAGTTCTAGTAACATAACAAGTATACAAATGTCATAATTTTTTATATTTTAAATTATCTTTTTCTCAAAAATATTTGATAATTTTTCTATATATGTTGTTTCATTAGATAAAAAATGAAACAACATGAGTAATTCTAGTAAAGGATATGATTAAATGCTTGATTATAAATGTCATGGTGATGAACTGAATAATGTTTATCTGAAGTACAACTCATATACATTTAACGAACGTAGAATGTACCCTCTTATTTGTTGGTTATACATTAGCATTAGGCCGAAGATGTTTTGGTGTCGATACAATATCATGTGATTTTAAATTGGTTCTTGTAAAATTTTTAACCGAATGATAATTGTTATCAGAAAATTTAATTGCATATGGATGACCTTTCGTAACCACCACGGGTTTAGCTTAAGTTTGTCATATGTGACACTTAATGCTCAAACATTATACATCTTGGAATATCTAGTCGTCAATTTGAATGGATGATTGAGTTTTTTGGTCCTAATTTGTCTTATAGACGTGTATATATAATCACAGTATATACTCTTTTGTATATATCATCATAAGCATGAATAAGTTTAATTTTTTGTAGTCACTCTACTTGGTCTTGGTCCTTTAAATCAAAATAACCGATTGTACCAACACCTTGAAGTCTATTTTTAAACGCTTAATTTTTTTTGTTGAATCAAGTATACCTATAGCGTAGTCACTCTATTTGGTATCGGTTCTTTAAATTAAAATAACTGATTTGTAGTAATACGTTGAACTCTAGTCTTAAACACCTAAAATTATACTCTTTGTTAATATTTAACAAGGTTTATTAGATTATTTTACAAGATGAATCATAATAAACAAATATAGTACCTCGTTTATGAAAAATGTTGATATACTAAAAAAATTCGATGTTAGCTTTGTAAGGAATATTAAATGAGACTTCTAACGAACTTGAACAGCTCAAGTCAACGTAAATAAAATATCGAACGGAAGTATCTGTATGAATTTAAATGATTCTAGACATGTATAGATTTTGTATTAGTCAAAATATATACTTTTGACTTTTTTGTTTATTCAATTATATTCATATTATTCGTTCAACACATCAAGAAAAATAATTAAATAATCATATTTTAAAATAATAAAACTAGGTCAAGAGTAACATCTTTAAATTAGATGGAGCCAAATTCATAACAATAAAGAGAAGTACATGTTTTTTCATTTTTTTTTATTTTATTAATATTATTATTTTTATACAAGGGAAAGTTAAAATACAAAGTGCTTATCTCCGTGCGAAAGTATACATAATTATTACATAAGAAGATTCGTTTCAGATGGAATTATCACACGGGGCTAGAATTATTCACACAAGGATTGCATCACGCAATGGTGAAATTATACTGCAGAAATATATTCTTGCGTAATAATTTCATCTTTGCATAATAATTTCACGCAAATATAATCTTTCTTGCATACTATTACTTCTTCGTGCATTATAATATCACCTTTCAGTTTATATGATTCACATCAAAACAACACTTTTTATTATATATATGATCATAAATATATACAATTGTCATAGGGGAGGGAGGATCAAGGGAAAACTCTCTTTTATGAGAAACTAGAAAACTCATTTCTTTTTTTTCTTTAACATTTAAAACTTTTTATATGTTATTTTTTTAATCACACCATAAAATCAAAATTTTATTTATCTTTAATTTTGGTGTAACATTCATATATTAAAAAAATTAAAGGATCATAAGTTATTCTCGACACAACTTTGCCTCTGCTTTGGTCAAAGAAAACCTAAGACGGGACCTAAAAAAATTGCTTTTGTAACCATCCACATCCATGAGTTTAACAACCTAAGACGCGACCTAAAGAAATTGCCTTTGTAACTATCCACATCCATGAGTTTAATGCATGTTCGGGTTCGAATTTGTACTTGTATGGTACAAGAGAAAGAAAGCAGAAACAGTTTGATGAAATAATATTAAGTGAGAAGTGGTAATTATCTTTTGAGTGGAGAGTGTAGTTTTAAAGTTTTCTTCTATAACCCAACCCTGTAATAACAAGTAAATGAATGAAAATATGAAATTGACTATAAATACTTGCAGTTATAAATTCTGTTAATAGATACCAAAAAGGTTTTAACTATTACAAAAATCTACGAGCAGAATGTCTGATTTTATTTCATTATAAATCATTTATAAAAGTATAATAAAACAAAGAAGAATAGTAAATATATCTGATTTCATTTACTTATACATTATTGATAATATGTAATAAAACAAAGAAGAATAATTTGACGAGAGATCATGAAAAAGAAATTAGTTAAATATCACACAAAGCATAGAAATAACAACTTAAACATGGCAAAAGTAATTGTTGGTTTATATTAGATAACTAATTTCAAAATAGATCCAAATTATTCCAGTTTTTGGCAACAAACTTTTGATAGAATTACCAAGACAGAGCTGTGTTTTGCAAGAGAGAACAATGCGTGCAACATCACCCAATATCATTTTTACATTCATGATTAACCTTTGACTACACAAATCTTTAAAACATTAAAAAGAAAATTCTACATGGTTGCAATGGACTTGCAGATGTAAACTTTTGACCCAAACCCAGTATGAGTCAATACAGTTTCAGGTAAAAAAAAAGTTTACATGAACAAAAGGGCGCTTGCAGATGTAAACTTTTTACCGAAATGGGTTCGGGTCACCACAGGTTCAGGTCAAATAAAAGTTTACATGGACAAGTTTACTCAGCAGCATCCACCAGATGATGCATCAGAAACTGGAGCCTTCTGGTTAAATATGTTGTTCCTTTTCACAGTAGTTGACCCCTCAGCAGTCAAACTGGGCGTATCCAAGATCTGCATTTTTTAATTATAAGTAAAACATTCTCTACATAATACAAGAAGCATATTTATTATTTGATGATTTGTGTCCGAAAGTCGTCCTATCCAAACAAAAATGAAATGATTCTGGCAATTTCACGTTAACTAAAAGAAAACTGTATCAATGTTCATCAAGTCGTTGCTAGGAAGGTTGCATCACTTATAATTTGGGCAAAAAAGTTAAATTAGAGGAGGAAAATGAGAGGGTGGATAGCAGCTCAAAAGGAATCCGGGCTGAAACATGCAACTTTTAGTAAGGGTTGACATGTGTGTGGCCGGGTTTGATTGCCCCGCAAACAATTATTTTGTCTATTTTTTATTTCCTCATATATATAATTTGTTAAATATGACTGTTACAGGCTTACAGCAATATTCTAAGTTTTTTATTATATTGATCTAGGAGGTTGTAAGCATTATAAACACATTTTTTTAAGCCTTCAACCCATATGACACACTACCTTTTGGCTACAATATGTTGATTTGACTTGACGCATTTGAGATGAAAAATGACTCCATTTGTCAGGCTTGTTTCAAAAGTAAATGGGTCGAAATAGCCACCTCAACTTTTAACAAAAATATTAGTATAAAGGTTGTTTTAGGACACATATATAAGTAATTTTGACATCATATGGCAGTCAGTAACGATGCCCCAATATGATATGATGGATGTAACATCTGAATGTGACTGGAATGTATGCTCAATAATAGTCTTAATATTATGTTGAATAATTTAGTGGTAAAATGTAGAAGAAAATAATAGCTCGTTACCTTCAAAACAAGTTCCTCAAAACACTGCTCTACATTGACCCGCGTTTTTGCACTACACTCGATAAAAAGGCATCCATATTCCCTTGCAAAGTCAATTCCTTCTTTTTTTGTGACAACCCTATCATCTTCCTACAAAACATAAATACTTGCTCTCTTTATATATATATCATGTTACATAAGATAGAAATTAGAACAGTTCACGAAATAAGCACATTATCATGTTCTGGGACGGAAACAAAACAGATAAGCCCAACCCACCTTCCAGTGAGATTTTACTGGTCTTTTCAAGACTTCAGTAGAAGATCTAGAGGTTGAAAACTGGGCAGTTTAAGGGTCGAATCGAAATGGGTTTGCATCAAAACCAGTTTCAGCATCGGTCAAAATGAGTCAGGTAAGATTCCCTAGCAAACACGTGTGCCTACTTAGTTATAATAAAAAACTGTAATAGTAGAATAAGAATTTATTTTTTTAGTAATAAAATAAGTTCGAAGGTCGGAAGCATTTAAATACACTTTGGTGACTTTCTACGCATTTCATTGTTTTACCCCAACTCCTGATTAGCTAGCTATACGTATGTGCGCGCACGTGTGTGTTCTAATTTTACTGATTTGACTGATTAGATGTAGAAGATAAGCAAATCGATATAATTTTAGCTAAATGGTTCAACATTGCTTTCTCTATCAGCAATCAATTGATAGAAATGCAAACATGAGCGTGAGAAGCACTTGTTTTCTCCCATCTGATTGGATGTAGATGTGACACTATTTTTGTAATGAACACAATCACCTTATCAACTTTATTGCCAACAAGCATCTTTATGCAATCTTGATTTGTCGAGTACAGATCAATTTCCTTTGCCCATATATCAGATAAATTTGTGAATGTATCCCTTCGTGTTACATCATAAACTGTCAGTCAAAGAATTAATCAATGACACATTTGGTGACTTAAACACATATTACTTGTACTAAATTAATAATACCACCTAAAAGGCTAGACTTGAAAATAAAATCAGGAGTAAATTACTCTTTTAGTCCTTGTGGTTTGGTGGTTATAACGTTTTTAATCCAATAGTTTAAAAACGACCACTTTAAGCACTATGGTTTAAAATATGTATCAATCAAGTCCAAACCGTTAACTCCATCCATTTCTGCCGTTAACTTTTATTTAAAAGACTAAAATACCCTTGGACTGAAATAGTTATTATATATAAATTTATAAAATCATATGGGACCCAAATGATAATATATGAATGACCTCTCTCCTCTCTTCTCATCTCTCTCTCTCTCTCTCTCTAGCAAACTTTATCTACCAATAAACTAACCTAGCCACCACCACCACCACCACCATCTCCGGTGAAGTCACCATAACCACCACCACCATCATATTCTTCTGCAAAGTCACCATATCCATCACCTTCATCTTCATCTTCAAGATTTCCTTACGAATTAGATCGGTTGCCCCAAATCACAGAGAAATTAAGGCCTATACCCCTCCCCCTTTTCTTCTCTTTCTTTCTTTCTCTTTCTCTCTAAAATGAGCGGATAAACAAAATGGGTGGAGGGGTCACTGATTATTAGATGGTGGTGGTAGATGTTGAAGGTCAGGTAGTTTTGGGGGTTGAACTTTGAAGGGTGGGCGGTAGTGGTGGGGGTGAAGGTTCAGAGAATAGGAAGAGGAAGGGAAGATCACAAGATGATGGTTATGTGGTGAAGGCGATGGCTGAGGTAGGCAGGCGGTGGCGGTGGCCGAGGTGTACAGGCGGTGGTGGTAGCTAAGGTGGGCAGGCGGTGGCGGTGGCGGTGGCGGTGGCTGAGGTGCCCAGGTGGTGGCACGCCGGCGGTGGCGGTTTAGTCCCTGTTTCCTAAAAACCACCGCCAACACCTACTTGAGTAACCATCGATACCACCACTACACCACCTCCACCATCTTTGTTTCGTCCTCCTCTCTCTTTTATCTATCCAAGGTTTAGTCCCTGTTTCACATATCTTTATGCCAAAGATGAAAGTGGTTCAGATCTGAGCCAACAATGGTGGTGGTTCAGATCTGTAACAATTTAAGATCGTCCGGGTCTTAGCTGACGATTAGTGGCAGTGGTGTGATGGTTGAAGTGATAATGGTGTGGGGTTGTTCGTGATTTGGACGAGCAAGGGTGTGTGGCATTGTAGTGATTGTGGTAAAGGTGTGGTGGTGATGTGTGAGGGTGGTGGTGGTCCGGTGGTTGATGTGATAATGTGTGGTGGTGTGACGGTGGTGCGGTGGTTTGATGAATGAGGGTGGTGGTGATGCGATTATCGCCGTGATAGTGGCGTGGGGTTGCCGGTGGATTACAATGACGGTGGTGAGAATGAGGGTGGTGGTGGTACGGTGGCTACCATGAAAGATTTTAGGGGTTGGGTGTGGTGGGGGTGGGGGTGGGTAATATATAATACATAATTATAGTTTCTGTATTTATTTTATATTTTTATATATCAACTTAAATCGAAGGGTAATCAGGTAATTTGATACCCACTTAACGGAAAGTACTGATGGAGGTTAGTGACTCGGACCTAATTGAGACATTTTAAACCACAGTGGTTAAACCAGGCGTTTTTTAACTATTGGATGAAAAGGGTTATAACCACCAAACCACAGGGACTAAAAGCGTAATTTACTCTAAAATCAGAGCAAATAAAGGGATATAAATAAATAGACATGAAAGTTTTTTCATACCCATTACAATTCCATGTGCTCCTCTATAATATGAACTGGTTAGAGTTCTGAATCGTTCCTGCCCAGCTGTAAATAAACAAGTTAAAATAAATTAAAAATGGTCAAGTACGTCAAGATCTAACGCAAAATAGCTTGCAAAACTTAGTTGTCATGAGAACCAACATAGAATTTATATTATCACATTTCCCGTACATTGAAATTGCATGTCTCCTACTTGAACTGGGTCTAATATCACTTCAGCTGGATTAAGTTGGTTTTTCAAAGCGAGTTCAGTTAATTATGCAAAAGAAAGATTCAAGAAATATAGCACCTCCTAACACATCCCGGTAAACTAACTAATCATTCTGAATTTTAAATAACTGGTAACTTTATAAAGACTAAATTTTATATGAACTGTGAACAACAAACAATCAAATTGTGATATATTTTGAAAACCAACAGTTAATACCGAAGAGCACTAGAGCTTAGACCAAAACAAATTTATTGATTTCTTCTTTCCTTGATATACTCCTTTGAAACGCCATAAAATTGTGATTCCATAGCCAATTTAAATCTTTACAATTACCAATGTGCATCTAGGATTTGTCTATATAAATAAATTTAAGATGTGGAAATGTGTGGATGGAACAGTAATACGCACTTCTAATAATACAAAGCGGATAAAATCATCCTTTTTTTAACTCAGTGTGTGACAGAAATGTAATAGAACATAAACAGAAAACTACCAAGAGAAAAGATCACAAGAAGACAAATGCTATTAAACTGAAACTGGCATTGTAATATGAATTTCAGCACACCAAATGACCAAAATATATTACCACTTACCAGTATCCCAAATAGCAAGCTTTAACTTCTTCCCTCCAATAATAGCATGTTTTACCTTAAATCCACCCCTGCAAAAAGTGGAAAATAATGAGTGAATAAAGTTTTACATGATCTAACTACGGTAAATAACTAATCAACTAGAGCCACAAAATGCATCATAGAATATTATATTACAGATAACAAGGTAGTTGGGGCGTTCTGAAAATCCCTTCAAAGTATATGAAGCGGCATTATTTATTATAGAGGATCAAGGTGGTCACTTTTTTTCCAAGGCACCACTTCAGATTGCTTCAAGTATAAAGAGGCTGGACTGAAGAAAAGGATCGTTGAATCTTTCAAAGGCATAAATACCCACCTTAACCCTATAAGATCACACGTCGATCATGAGATATATAATCTAGTCATGCGTATTAGGTCACGCAAACCCTGCAATAGGTTTTGAGGCGCCTGCAAGGTGCCCCTGCCATTAGTGGCTCGAGTTTAGTTAGCTTCTACGAGTGTGCACTCCACACCTCCAAACCCATATTGGAGCTTACGCTAAAGTTCCTTTTATCTTGAATAAATCCCAACTACATATAATGATTGATAACACCTAAATTACCAACAATTTTGTGAGTTATTGTTGGTCGTTGTATTAATTGGATAGTTCTAATATTTTACTATGTTAGACTTCTTTATATTTGTGGAATGGTTTTTTTGCTTGTAATTGGCAATGCATATTTTGTAAATTGTTATTAAATCTGTGAACTTTTCATGTAGATTTGAAAACAAGGCATTTTTGAATATCAGTCGCCTTGCGTATGTGAGGGAAGCGCCTTCAACTCGCACTTTGCGTTCCTGGCCCTAACCGCCTTTTGAAACCAAGATAACAAAGAAGATAAGAACAAGAAAATATCATGGTAGCCCTTGTGCAGTGAGAATATCCAAAATGACATATCTTCTTTCTGCTCATTTATCAACTTAATATCAACAGCCAAATAAAGGATACCACATGACACTGGGATCTTTAGACATGACTCATTAATTATGATTAATTAGTTAGTCTTAACTTTAAGTTTAAGCATACATTGTTGCCAACTAATACTTGCACCAATTAGATAGTATCATCCCAAACTTTTTTTAGTGAGATCACTGCAGGAGCCATCATAAGCAACACTATAATCCCTATTTGATTTAACTACTATCAACAGAGCAGAACACTGATCTAAGAAACAATTTGATCCATTAGACTACCCATTTAAACTAAGTAACTAACCATCCAAAAAATGCAATTAACAGGACAAAGAAGCAACATAACAATTAGAATATACTTATATAATGGCTTACCGATGGTGGGAGTGAGTTCTTCGAAGGTATCAGAAGTGAAACTCAAAGAAGACTGCTTTTACCAACTCCTGAATCCCCAATCATCAACAGCTTGAACAGATAATCAAATTCGGACCCCGAAGAATCCATGGATGAAACCCTAGAAAAGCAACTGAATTTAGCACGAGAATCAAGTTAATTATAGATCTATGATGCAAGATTTGGTGGAGAATCGTGAATTGTTTAAGATTTGATGGAAGAAAAAGGTTGCAGAAGTGGCGGTGAAATATTCAATTTCACGATTGTTGTCCAAGTATGACGGTGGGCTGACTTTGACACCCGTCAATTATTTCTTGACATCACAAACCTATTAATCTATTTTTATTAACTATTTTTTTTTTATACGGAGCTTGAGCAAAAGTACAGAAAGAAAGGAAGGCAGGATTAGCTTTCAAGCATTATATAAATTCAAAGTCAGTTTGCAGTCACAACCATGAGACCAATTAAAACCAATAAATATTGGGTCTCTGATTCAATTAGGGTCGGTTCGGGTCGGTCAAACAATAAAAACCTATAAATATTTTATTTATATTTTTCATTCAAATAACTAGTCTTACACATAATGACATAAAAATATAAAATATTTATAATAATGATGCGGGAGAAAAGTGAGTATCTGAAAGAAGAATTACAACTCAACCCGACGTCCTTTAAGATCTTTAAAATCATCCATTATGCATTTGAAATTAAAACTTTCAGCTATTTTCTTTTCTATGTAAACCACTAAGCTATTGGCGAGATACTCATCTGACATTTTATTACGAAGGTGATTCTAAAAAATATTTTCATTACTAAAAATCCTCTTTCTATTGTTGTAGTAGAAACCGGAAATGTCCACACTAGCCGAACCACTCTGTCAACCAAATAATATGTCTCAAGTTTATTAGTTTCCATGAGACTTTGACATAGATTAGAAATGGTCAATACATTTCTTAGCTTGATATTCTCTTTCTTTCAACATTAAAAATCTCTAATTGATATCTTAATTGAATTCTCTCCTGGTCAGTAAAATCTTCTAGATAATACTTCTCAACAAGAATACAAAAATCTCTTTTGATACTAAAGTTGAAGTAAGACACAACAACTCCACTGCACGCTCATTGAATCTACAATTTGACTCATATAATTGTTTATCCAATGTAGATGTAAACAAATCTACTCGATAATAATGTTCAAATGTAACATGAAGATCTTTTTTACGAGGCCGATAACGAGTAGAAGTATACAGAGCGTTCATATCCGGCATTTCAATTTGATGTTTCATAAAAAAAAGTCACTTGACCAAGGAAAGAATCCCATCCATTGTTTCTAAAATCGCTTAAACTATTCTTTGTTAATGAAACCAACTCCATGGCATTCAGAATATCTTGAGATTTCTTTGTAAAGATTGAGAAAGTGTGTTAGTCCCTTCATATTATTTCCTTTATCAAGTGAAGAATAAACACAAACTCAAATGATTGCATGTGACTGTAAGCTGCATCCGCATCTCCACATTGAGAAAAAGTGGTATGAGATAAGTCTTCAATTATTCCTTGAAGAACAACACGGGTGACGTCAAACATCTTAAGTAAACTACAGATAGAGGTAAAATGAGAACCCCAACGTGTATCACCGAGTCTTCTTAAAGTCCCAACTTGATTTAATCCTCTTCCGAGTTGATTTCACCCAATTCCAGTAAACTTTTAACCTCCTCTGCCTTTATCTTTTGTAACTCATCATGGCGCATACTAGATGCACAAACCACATTAATAATAGAAACTAAGTTTGTAAAAAAACTCATGTATTGGAATAACTTCCCTTGAAGCATAAACCAATGCAAGTTGTAACCTATGAGCAAAAACCAAAACCATACTAAGCATTACACTATTAAGTAAGTAATTAACCTATGAGCAAAGCAGTGAACATAACATGCATAAGGACAATCCTAAAGAACAAGTGTTTGTAATCCATTCCATTCCCCTCTCATATTGCTAGCACCATCATAACCTTGACCACAGATTTTAGTAACATCACTGCAAAAGTTGTCTCCACATACTTGTTTTCAAGGTCGCTGCTAGAGTATCTCTAACATGAACCATGTCTGAAAACCTTTCTCCTAGGATCCCTTCTATATCAACAAATCTCAAAACTATGGCCATTTACTTTTTTTGACTCATCAACCATGACACAAAAGTATGAATCTCCCACTTCATTACGAATATGCTTTCACACTTTATTTGCAGTTATACTAAGAATTTTTTTTTGAATGTATTTAGAAGTATACTTTGAATTATAGGGAGTGTTTCCTAATATAACCTTTGCAGCCTAATCATTACAAATATGCTTTCGATCTTTAGGATATTTTTTAAGATGATCTTGAAAAGGTCCCAACTTCAAATAAGCTCGTCTTACTACTTCTCTAGAACTAACTGAATAATCCCACATTTGACTTGGTTTAGCGGGATCTCTTTCTAGATTATTAACATCTACTTCATTAACATTTGATGAAAGAACTTCACAAGCATGATGCTCTTATTGATTGTGTCACACCCCGAGAATCGCAACGGAAGGTCAGGAAACGTGGTGATAACGGAAGTTGGAGTTAATCCAAAAATTATAGTCAAACGTGATTAATAATACCGTCGGTTATGTAAAACAATATATTTAACGTTCTAAACAAAGTCATGACCGTATTTTATCGGTAAAAAGTTGTACAACTCGAGATTAGATGCAATACATTGTCTTTTATTCATTAATCTAATAATACTTAAGGACATTTGAAACGTTTGACTCTCCAAAGACTTAGCTCGGAAATTCCACATAGAGCTTACCTATAACCCTGAAAAGCATGAAGGGTAAAAAAAGTCAACATAAAGTTGGTGAGCGATCGGGGTTTTTAGTCTTATAAACAATCGGTTTTAAAAAGAATATGATGAAACAAGATATAATATACTCAACATAGACTAGCTAGGTGCTATGATTAATTCAGGTCATAAGTCCATAATCAAACCAAAAAATACGTTGTTGCCCCTCAACAGTCCAAACATATAAGTTCCCTCGCACTAACCAGTGCGACTGGTCACGAGAGTGGGCCATTCTAACCCAATAGATCTACTAAAATAGTTTGTGGGCTCCCCGAGGTTAATGATTATGGGGGGATTTAAGGGCTCAATAGTATACATCTATACCACTGACCCAACTTAAACCATCATAACATATATTAATCCGTTTTGACCATCATATACATTGAAATATAGTTTCTCATGCTTTTCCACCAAAATAGTTAAAATAAATTCAATATTTAAAATGGGGCCGAAGGACTCATCTTGAGTGCAATTAATGAAAAAGCCAACATGCTAGACTCCGATTAATTCAACCCTAATTATATGCATCATGGTCAATGTATGGTAATTTATGCTTACGAGAATGCTTTTCACCCAACCTATTTGGTTATTTTAACAATAAAAATGTCTTTATTATATTAAAATATTTTGGTCAATTTCTTATAAGTATTTATTTATCTTTCATAAAAAAATATATAAATTATGACATATCCGCCCTATAAACTAAGATCTAACCCTAACATATTCTTAACGTTTATCACTTAATCACTATCATATTTTTCTTATGTGTATTTACTATATTTCTTAACTAGTTAATCTAAAGTTACAAAGTCTTAACTTTTCTATTTTGTATTATATATTTCTAACGTAATGGTTAACCGGTTTCAAGGTTTGTTAGAATCGTTAAGGCATGGGTTTTTAAACTAACCAAGTATAATATTATAAATAATTATAAAATAATTTATTATTAAAACGGTTTCGAGCGTTGACCTGATTTGACTGGGTGTCATAGTCTCCCCTCGTTTAAGAAATTTTGTCCCGAAATTTTTATGTTGTTGAATCTGCACCAGGTTTGGATTTGAACAGGTGAGGGTACTTTCGCTACATTTGGTCTTGACGTTCCCAAGTAAATTCAGGCCCTTTTCTAGAGTTCTATCGGACTTTAGCTAATTTGATTTGACTTCGTCTGAGTTTCTGAATTTTCCAATCCAAGACTTCTATTGGTTCCTCGACAAAGTGAAGTTTGTCGTCAATACAAACTTCATCCGGTGGAATAACTAGAGATTCATCCGTCATGCATTTCCTTATATTAGACACATGGAATACATTGTGCACATTTCCAAGTTCCTGTGGTAGTTTGAGTTTGTAAGCAACCTTCCCAATCCGTTCCATGATTTTAAATGGTCCTATGAATCGTGGGCTAAGCTTCCCTTTCTTACCAAATCTCATAATGCCCTTCCACGGAGATACCTTTAAGAACACTCTGTCACCGACCATGAATCCCAATGGTTTTCTTCGATAATCTGCGTAACTCTTTTGTCGACTATTAGCGACCTCTAGTCTCTTTCTGATCTAAACAATCTTGTCTGTTGTCTTTTGTATAATTTCTAGTCCTGTTAATTGTCTTTCCCCTATATCTGCCCAACATAGAGGCGAATGACATTTCCTTCCGTACAGTGCTTCAAATGGAGCGGTTTTGATGCTAGTGTGATAACTTTTATTGTATGAAAATTCAACTAATGGTAGGTGAGTATCCCAATTCCGCCAAAATCAATCACACATGCTCTTAATAAATCTTCCAGAGTCTGAATGGTTCTCTTAGTCTGGCCATCTATTTGTGGGTGATAGGTCTTGCTCATGTCTTGTCGAGTACCCATGGCTTCATGTAAGGATTGCCAAAATCTTGAGGTAAATCGACTATCCCTATGAGATATGATCGAAACTGGTACACTGTGGCAAGACAACACTTCTTTGATGTACAAATTTTCCAATTTGCTCATGTTGTACGTCTCTTTCATAGGTAGGAAGTGTGCAGATTTTGTTAGTCGATCGACGATTACCCAAATTGTATCATAAACACTTGTTGTTCTTGGTAATTTTGTCATAAAATCCATGGCAATGCAATCCCATTTCTATTTCGAAATCTCTCGTTGCAGAAGTCCAGATGGTTTCTGATATTCTGCCTTTACCTTGGAGCAGGTCATACATTGGTTAACATAAGAAGCTGTGAGGACCGTTTTCGGTACGGAGTACTAACTGATTTACGTGTATACCAAACCGAATAGTGCGGAATCCTATTTGATTGGCGATCCAATCGGTGAGAACGCAAGTATAATCAATCTAAGAATGAAACTAAACGTTAAGAATGATTGTAGGATGATTAACTGCGGTCTATGAACTTGGAACAGGTGTTTTAAGGGTATTTGGACGGCTAGGGTACGATTTAGTGCGTAGGGATTCAAATTGTTGCGTTTTCCACAAATTAAGTGGTATTTATAGGTTAGGGTTTTCCATTCGTGTGACTGAACCATTTGCATGGTTCAGTCGTGCGATTAAAGCATGTGGTTGATCCATCCGCACGAC
The DNA here is from genome assembly GCA_025506515.1 of Flaveria trinervia. Taxonomy (NCBI): domain Eukaryota; kingdom Viridiplantae; phylum Streptophyta; class Magnoliopsida; order Asterales; family Asteraceae; genus Flaveria; species Flaveria trinervia. The sequence continues at coordinate 69,761,613 of CM046452.1, forward strand.
TGAAGATTCAATCGTACGACTGAGTCAATCTCATGTTACAATCGTGCGACTAATCCAGTCTCTTAGTTCAGTCATGCGACTGGTTCATTAGCATGAAGTATTCATGCGTATGGTCCATTAGCATGGTCCATTTGCATGAGAACTTCACACGATTAAGTTTAAGCACGCTTTTCAATCATTATTGACTAAGAACTATGTAAACAACCACAAACCTATATAGTTAGTTCAATATGCGTTATCACACAATAATCAATGAAATATTAAACATTATAAGCATCATTAACACATTTCATTTCATTCATACCTATTCTGTTACATATATGTAAGACATGAATACATTTTACATTGAGCTCCTAAACTAGGTACACATGTATCTACAAACTCCCCCTTGGACCTAGTTTACTCTATCGTCTAACATTCTTCATCAGCTCTTCAAACTTCTTGTACTTCTCCTCCCTTGTAACTCCTGCATGTATTTCGAATGCAAAGCAGAGTCTTATCACGTTTTGGAACTGGAGGGCTTGTACAATGTCTTGGGCATCATAGAACAATGGCCACTTGTATAAAGTGTAGACATCGTCAGAAGACAAGTTAGTTAGCAATCTTAGGTCAAATACCCTGATAGTTTCCATATTTCCATCTCTGTTCAGAACTATGATCGCCTCACATGTTATCCAATCATAGTACCACCACTTGAAGTGTGGAGTGAAGTTCTGTGGCATTTCCCTTAGAGGAATTCTTGACATCGTGCGTGGAGGACTCCACTTTAGCACTATCTTTGGCTTTCCAGTAATGACATCAACTTCAAACTGTCTGATATACCTCGTCGGTTGTTGAGGTTTGAAGTTGACCCACCTGGTGTGGTACTCTTTCTGTAATGCAGCCTCAACCAGCCTGACATCTTTCTTGGGTCAACATATAACAGCTTTAGTTTGGCCAGCTGGTTGAGCTCAAAACCATGGAGAGTCTTCAGATCATGTGGGAATCTGAAGTACTCAATTCCCTTCTCCCTTTTGATAGCATATACATTTAGATTTTCAAAATAGGCCCACACGATAATCTTTCCTGACACCCTGTGATGCTTCTTCACTTTGTAGAGCTTGGTGTAGGCACTCGGCTTTGGAGTAGTGATGTGACATTCGTCACCACAAGGTCCGTCAATTAACGTGGTTTCCGTTAATTTTTCTTTGATCGTTCATTCATCATCCTTATAAACTATTCGTGTGGATATTATACTTGCTTTATCATTTATATGCTTGTGCTCTCATCGTAAACGCATGCCATCTTTAAAACTTTTACAATATTCATCATTATTATCATTAATATACCATTTTTATATAATATAATTGTCATTAATAAAACCATTTTAAGTTACCAATTATCATTAAATACATTTTTATCGTTAATATAACTAACCTATTAAAGTCGTTTTCAACCGAAACAAATTTGGGAACTTGGGGGGCTAAGTGCAGGGACTAAATGTGAAAATTTGCGAACTAGGACTGGGTATATAAACCCCATTTCCAGCCCTAGCCTTCACTCTTCATCTTCTTCTTCTTCATTCTCTTCTTCACTTTTTCTTCCTCTCCTTGCACCAAAACCGCCCATTTTCTTCACGTTTTCACCATCTAGACTTCGACTATAGTCGAGTCTACTCCATTCTTGCAGGTAGATGACCTTGGTTGTCCATTTTTCTTGCTTGTTTTCTGCTGTCCATTTAGGGTTTCGGGTGTTCGGGTCCAACCCGAGCACATGAGGTCGTGTGGGTGTGTGTGATGTCTTTCTGTGTGTTCTTCTTGTTTGAGTGTGTTTGTAGTGTGATTCTGGAAGTCTTTGTGGTGTAAAACTCATGCACGGAGCAGTCGAAGGCTGCTCTGCACTCTTGCAGTCGCGAATCTGCTATTCTGGCGACTGGGTCTGTCATGCGACTAAGCCGTGCGACTGGGTGAGTCATGCGACTGTGTCTTTCGGGTGACTGAGTTATGCGACTGGGTGTGTCGTGTGACTGAGTCATGCGACTATGTGTATGCGTGCGATTGAGTCAATGCGGATGGATGATGTGTGCGATTGAGTCAATGCGGATGAATGATGTGTGCGATTGTGCGTGTATCGCACGACTGAATGCCAGTTGCACGAATGGAGGTTCAGTCGTATGGATGAAGTTGATTTGTATGAATGAAGGTTGATTCGTGCGTATGGATGTTGAGTCATGCGATTGGGTGCTGTGTGGTACGACTAGATGCTGAGTCACACGAATGAAGGTTTAATCGTACGAATGAAGCTGATTTGTACGAATGAGGGTTGATTCGTACGGATAGAGTGTTGAGTCGTGCATCTGGCCCTGTCATGTGACTGAAGTTGCTGTGTGTGAATTCCTTCTTGTGTGTGTGTGTGTATGTCGTGTGATGTTAAGGTGACATCGACACGGTTGCCATTGCTAAATGTTAAAGTCAACACTATCAAACTTGCTAATGTTATCCCAAATCAAATCAACTTAACATTTTTCAGTTATCAACAACCAATTCATAACTACTAATATTTACCGAATACTTATCTTATAACAATGGAACTTTTACACAAATATCACCGATAATGGCAACGACTTCTAGTACTTGGATCTACATAGGGTCTAATACGTGTGTCTGCTTGTGTGAGTTACACGCGACCGAACTGATACAACTCGAACCAATTGAACATTACTATTTACTTTATACATATCATTAATGCTTAACAATAACTGTCAATAGGTGTTTGACCGTTCATTGCATACAACATTTGGAAACTTTGATCATTCATAATTACCACTTAACAAGTGAGTTTCGTGGCCCCTTTTTATGCTTATGCAACATTTCAATTATTTACAAACATGGGGGAAAGTATGCTCACCCATTTTCTTCATGCTGTACAACTTACATACAATTTACATACTTGGAATCAACGTGATACTGTTTTGTGAGTACTTATCTGATGCATGCTTGAGTTTGCTGTGTGGTACTTTCTTTACAACCATTTAATTCCGGTGTTGGAACGGATAGGTATTGGTAGTACTACTGGGTTGACACCTCCATCCTTGTTTGTTGGTATACTAGTTAGTACCAACAGTGGCCAGGAACGGGCCTTGGGTGAATATATTTCGACAAGATTCTGTGTGTACGTCGTTAGGTTTGGTTGTAAAGATCATGTTATGTGATTTTGCTTACTTATAATTGTATTCACGGTATTCCACAACGATTACTATACAACATCAATTACTTATTTACTATTTAAACTTGCGAGCTCACCAACAATTTTGTTAACCATTCTGAGCATATCTTTTCAGGTGACAATGCTAATTGAAGATCTAGGTGTGCTGCCTTAGTAGAGACCCTAGGATGCATTTTTGAGACTAAACATACTTGACAAACACTCATTTTGGAATCATTGTTGTAGTATGATTTAAACAACATCATTCTTTTGATACTTGTTCCCAGGTTGTAGGAATTACAATACGATGTTATCTTAATTTGATTATGTGAATCATTTATCATGCTATGCTTATGGCTATGTTGTCATGAATATTGACTAAACACGACACAAGTCTCATTTGTGTTGGGTGTCGTCATGACACGCTTGTCATCATTTATTATATTGCATCTCTATTGCTTACCATGTGTTATGACGATCCCGTCTCGTTACATCCTCATGTTTCTGCTTTTAGCGAGGGTGTGACAGACTGGTATCAGAGCCATTGGTAATAGAGAATTAGGCAATTCACTTGACCTAGACTATAACCTAGGAACCTTCATGTAGATTTGCATGCTAGGATTTGTGTGCATTTTGTATCTCATGTATGTGTTCCTCTTTACTTGTTCATTTATCTATCTGCCTTGTGATCTATTCACCCAATGAGAGAGCCCTTGTGCTCACTCTTTATGGGATGCTTCTATTGGATCTTTCGTTCCCTCTGCGCGCCGAGTTGGTTTATCAAATTCGGGTACTGAACCCGAAGAGATCTTCACAGATCATGCTATAGCGCTTGACCTTGGACATTGAATTTGACCCTGAGGAGGTTATGTCTGAAACCTCGAAAGAGGAGGAGATAGACAACCTTCGCTAGACTAACGTGATTATATGCATGGATTTGCAATTATTATGATGGACTACTGTTGGAACATTATCAATTCATGGTGTGAGAACTACACGACTTGTATGTGATGTGTGGTAACAACAAGTGTAATATTAACTTGGAATGTTGGATCTTGATGGACGATGTGGACAATATACTTTGAAATGGTTAAAGCTTGTGTTTTTATTACTTTTATGATTAGAAAATTTCGCCTCAAAGAATTACCCGCAATAACAGCGGTGGAAGTGAAGCCCCGAGGGGCAGAGGCAGAGGCAGAGGTAGAGCACCAAGAACAAGTGATGGCCCTTCCAGTAATAATCAGGGAACCGGAAACACTGACATGGCAGCTCTGATCGCTCAACAGCTGGCCGCATTGATCCCGACTATTGTGGCCCAAGTGAGCGATGCTCTTAAGAATCACCACCCCCACGGGGATGGTGGCAATGATAATGAAGATAATGGGAACCCGACTGGGAATGAGAGCAACTTGGAGACCGGGAATGGTGGAACAACCGGTAATGAGACTGGGGTTGTTAATGCTAGAAGGGGATGTTCGTATAAGGAATTTGCGGCTTGTAAACTGAAGGAGTTTGATAGAAAAGGTGGAGCGATGGCCTTGACCAGATGGCTTGAGAAAATGGAGTCAGTGATTGAAATCAGTGAATGCCTCGATAGCCAAAAAATCAAGTATGCCACGTGTTCACTACTGGGCAAAGCACTAACTTGGTGGAACACCCAGGTTCAGGCTAGGGGAAGAGAACCAGCGATGCAGATGTCATGGGATGAATTTAAGGCCCTAATCACTGAAGAATACTGCCCCTCAATGAGATGTAGAAATTGGAGCATGAATTATGGAATCATGCTATGGTGGGGGCTAGGCACGCAACTTACACTGACCATTTTCATGAGTTGGCAAGATTGGTTCCACATCTGGTCACTCCAGAATCAAAGAGGATCGAGAGGTATATTTGGGGACTTGCGCCTCAAATCCAGGCGATGGTAACAGCAGCTGCTCCTCCTACGATCCAGAGCGCAATTCTGAAGGCTGGCGCTCTGACATATGAGATGGTGAGAACAGGGGTCTTGGGAAGAGGAGCAGAGAAAAGAAAGGATGTTAGGGAAACGAGCCGGTCGAGTGCCGGGAAATTTGACAAAAGAGCCAAGAGAACCAGGAATTTTGTGGCCGTGACACAGGGCAAAAGAGATTATGTTGGGCCGCACCCCAAATGTGATAGGTGCAACTTCCATCATCCCCCAGGAATGCCGTGCCGGGTGTGCGTGAACTGTAGACGCTCGGGGAATCTAGCAAAAGACTGCAGAGTGGCGCCAAATCTGGTGGCACCGGTCAACGCGGTTAACCCCGCCGGGAATGCCAGGGTCTGTTATGAGTGTGGAGGCCCTGATCACTACAGAAACATGTGCCCCAGACTGAATTGGGCACCGGGTCAGCAAGGAAACAACCAGCAACAGGCGATGGCCATAGCTGGAAATCAAGGCCCGGCAAATCAAGGAAATACAACTCGGGGACGTGCATTTGTCATTGGAGCTAATGATGCCCGTCAGGACCCGAATGTTGTCACGGGTACGCACTTACTCAATAATCACTTTGCATCTATATTATTTGACACTGGAATAGACAATAGCTTTATATCTTCTGAGTTTGTGCAATTGCTTGATTTGAGCCCTAGTAGGCTAGAAATTAGCTACTCCATAAAATTGGCCAATGGTAGGGTTGTACGGGCCGGTGAAATCATTAGAAAGTGCTCGATGATATTGGAGGACCATGCCTTTGATATAGACTTGATACCCTTTGAGTTAGGAAGTTTCGATGTGATTGTGGGAATGGATTGATTGTCGAAACACGGAGCTGAGATTGTCTGTCAAGACAAAGTAGTACGAATCCCTATGCCAAACGGGGAGGTACTCAGAATTCAAGGAGAACGACCGGGAAGAAACCTAAAGCTTATCTCTTGCATGAAAGCGCGCCGAAGTTTACGAAAGCAATGCTACGCGTTTCTGGTTCACGTAGTAGAAAAGAAGGAAGAAGAGAGGAAATTGATAGATATTCCAGTGGTACGGGACTACCCAGATGTATTTCTTGATGACTTGTCTGGTTTGCCTCCTCCACGACAAGTGGAATTTCGTATAGATTTGGTTCCTGGAGCTACACTGGTGGCAAAGACGCCATATCGGTTAGCACCATCAGAAATGCAAGAGTTATTTAGTTAATTATAGGAACTACTAGAGAAGGGTTTTATCCGGCCAAGTCACTCATCATAGGGAGCATTGGTGTTATTTGTCAAAAAGAAAGATGGGTCGTTCCAAATGTGTATCGATTACCGTGAGTTGAACAAGTTAACCGTGAAGATTCGATATCCTCTCCCCAGGATCGACGATCTATTTGACCAGCTGCAAGGAGCTTCATATTTCTCCAAGATCGACCTTCGTTCTGGATATCATAATCTAAGGGTTTTCGAGGATGACATACCAAAAACAGCATTTTGAACTCGTTATGGGCACTATGAGTTTTTGGTTAAGCCGTTCGGGTTGACTAACACACCAGCTGTGTTTATGGACCTAATGAATCGGGTGTGTAAACCTTATTTGGATAAGTTCGTGATCATATTCATAGACGATATACTTATCTACTCCCGATCGAAAGATGATCATGAAGAAAACCTTCAGGCAATGCTGGAACTGTTACGGGAAAAGAAACTTTATGCCAAGTTCTCAAAGTGTGAATTCTGGTTACGGGAAGTGAAGTTTTTGGGTCATGTGGTTAACAAGGATGGGATTCATGTAGATCCCAGCAAGATTGAAGCGGTGAAGAAATAGGATGCACCCCAGACACCTTCAGAGATACGACAATTCTTAGGATTGGCCAGGTACTATCGTCGCTTCATCGTGAATTTTTCAAAAATCGCTCAACCATTAACACTGCTGACTCAGAAAGACAAGAAGTTTGATTGGGGACATGCACAAGAACAAACATTTCAAACATTGAAAGAGAAGTTGTGCAACACACCGATATTGTCCCTCCCAGACGGAATTGATGATTTTGTGGTATACTGCGATGCTTCACATCAAGGACTGGGATGTGTACTAATGCAGAAGGATAAGGTGATTGCCTACGCTTCGCGACAACTTAAGGTGCACGAAAAGAACTATACAACCCATGATTTGGAGTTGGGCGCTGTAGTATTTGCACTTAAGATATGGAGGCATTACCTGTATGGAACCAAATGCATTATCTACACAGATCATAAGAGCCTCCAACAAATCCTGGATCAGAAGGAACTTAATATGCGTTAGCGACGCTGGGTAGAGCTACTTAGCGACTACGATTGTGAAATCTGGTATCATTCGGGGAAAGCAAACGTGGTGGCTGATGCTTTAAGCCGCAAAGAACGCGCGAAACCACTATGCACTCGAGCGTTGGGATTGACTATTCAAACGAATTTGAAAGCCCAGATCCAAATTGCACAAAGTGAGGCATTGAAAGAAGAAAACCTTGTGGGAGAAGAATTCCGAGGGTTGGATAAACAAATGAGTTGCAAGGATGATGACATACAGTACTTCATGGATCGTATATGGGTACCTAGATGGGGAGGTGTATGTACCTTAGTCATGGATGAAACACATAGGATGCGATATTCTATTTATCCTGGTGCAGACAAGATGTACCACGATCTTAAAGATCTGTACTGGTGGCCAGGCATGAAGAAGGACATTGCTATGTATGTAAGCAAATGCTTAACATGCTCAAAAGTTTAAGCTGAACATTAGAAACCATCAGGATTATTACAGCAACCTGAGATTCCTAAGTGGAAATGGGAGAACATAGCCATGGATTTTATTACCAAACTCCCTAGAACGAGCAGCGGGCATGACTCGATATGGGTCGTAGTGGATCGGATGACGAAGACAGCTCATTTCTTGCCGATCCGAGAAGAATACAAAATGGATAAGTTAGCGAGATTGTACATCAAGGAGGTCGTGACAAGGCACGGAGTGCCGGTGTTGATCATATCCGACCGTGACAGTCGATTTACTTCACGATTTTGGCAGACATTGCAGAAAGTGATGGACACTCGATTAGATATGAGTACCGCCTATCACCCGCAGACAAACGCCCAAAGTGAACGAACTATACAAACGTTGGAAGACATGCTGAGGGCGTGTGTAATCGACTTTGGTGGTAGTTGGGACACACATCTACCGCTGATTGAGTTCTCTTACAACACAGCTACCATACGAGCATTAGATGTGCTCCATTCGAAGTATTGTACGGAAGGAAATGTTGATCACCCGTTTGTTGGGCCGAAGTTGGTGAAAGTCAGTTGATAGGCCCAGAGATCATTCAAGAAACAACCGACAAGATTTTCCAAATCAAAGATAGACTAAAAGCTGCCAGAGACCGCCAAAAGAGCTATGTCGACCACCGTCGGAAGCCTCTAGAATTTAACATTGGGGATCGAGTTTTACTCAAAGTCTCTCCTTGGAAAGGAATTGTTCGGTTTGGAAAGAAAAGGAAGTTAGCCCCAAGATACGTAAGACCGTTCGAGATTACAGAAAGAATCGGTCCAGTGGCTTACCGATTGAGGTTACCACAAGAACTCAGCGGCATACATGATACTTTCCATGTGTCGAATCTCAAGAAGTGTTTGGCTGATAAATCCTTTCATGTGCCAATTGAGGACATCAAGATCAACGAAAAGCTTTATTTTGTCGAGGAACCCGTTGAGATCATGGATCGAAAGGTCAAGAAATTGAGGCGCATCAGAATACCAATTGTCCGCGTGAGATGGAATTAAAAACGAGGGCCAGAGTTTACATGGGAACGGGAAGACCAGATGAAACTTAAATATCCACATCTATTCGAGGATGACACTCTTGGACCTAACTCCAGCTGAATTTCGGGACGAAATTCTCTCAACTGCGGAATACTGTGACATCCGTCACCACAAGGTCCATCAATTAACGTGGTTTCCGTTAACTTTTCTTTGATCGTTCATTCCTCATCCTTACAAACAATTCGTGTGGATATTATACTTGCTTTATCATTTTTATGCTTGTGATCTCATCGTAACGCATGCCATCTTTAAAACTTTTACAATTTTCATCATCATTATCATTAAATATACCATTTTTATATAATATTATTGTTATTAATAAAACCATTTTAAGTTACCAATTATCATTAAATACATTTTTATCATTAATATAACTAACCTATTAAAGTCGTTTTCAACCGAAACAAATTTGGGAACTCGGGGGGGCTAAGTGCAGGGACCAAATGCGACAATTTGCAAAGTAGGACCGGGTATATAAACCCCATTTCCAGCCCTAGCCTTCATTCTTTATCTTCTTCTTCATCATTCTCTTCTTCACTTTTTCTTCCTCTCCTTGCACCAAAACCGCCCATTTTCTTCACGTTTTCACCATCTAGACTTTGACTACAGCCGAGTCTACTCCATTCTTGCAGGTAGACGACCTTGGTTGTCCCTTTTTCTTGCTCGTTTTCTGCCATCCATTTAGGGTTTCGGTGTTCGGGTCCAACCCGAGCACATGAGGTCGTGTGGGTGCGTGTGATGTCTTTTTGCGTGTTCTTGTTTGAGTGTGTTTGTAGTGTGTTTCTGGAAGTCCTTGTTTTGTAAAACTCGTGCACAGAGCAGCCGAAGGCTGCTCTACACTCCTGCAGTCGCGAATCTGCTATTCTGCCGACTGGGTCTGTCATGCGACTGAGCCATGCGACTGAGCCATGCGACTGAGCCATGCGACTGAGCCATGCGACTGGGTGAGTCGTGCGACAATGTCTTTTGGGTGACTGAGTTGTGCGACTGGGTGTGTCGTGCGACTGAGTCGTGCGACTGAGTCGTGCGACTGAGTCGTGCGACTGAGTCATGCGACTGTGTGTATGCGTGCGATTGAGTCAATGCGGATGGATGATGTGTGCGATTGAGTCAATGCGGATGAATGATGTGTGCGATTGTGCGTGTATAGAATGACTGAATGCTAGTCACACAAATGGAGGTTCAGTCATACGAATGAAGCTGATTCGTACGAATGAAGGTTGATTCGTGCGTATGAATGTTGAGTCGTGTGATTGGGTGCTGTGTGGTACGACTGGATGTTGAGTCACACGAATGAAAGTTCAATCATACGAATGAAGCTAATTCGTATGAATGAGGGTTGATTCGTGCGGATGAAGTGTTGAGTCGTGCGTCTGGCCTTGTCGTGCGACTGAAGTTGCTGTGTGTGAATTCCTTCTTGTGTGTGGTGTGTGTATGTCGTGTGATATTAAGGTGACATCGACACGATTGCCATTGCTAAATGTTAAATTCAACACTATCAAACTTGCTAATGTTATCCCAAATCAAATCAACTTAACATTTTTCAGTTATCAACAACCGATTCGTAACTACTAATATTTACCGAATACTTATCTTATAACAGTGGAACTTTTACACAAATATCACCGACAATGGCAACGACTTCTAGTACTTGGATCTACATAAGGTCTAATACGTGTGTCTGCTTGTGTGAGTTACACGCGACCGAACCGATACAACCCGAACCGATTGAATATTACTAATTACTTTATACATATCATTAATGCTTAACAATAATTGTCAATAGGTGTTTGACCATTCATTGCATACAACATTTGGAAACTTTGATCATTCATAATTACCACTTAACAAGTGAGTTTCGTGGCCCCTTTTTATGCTTATACAACATTTCAATTATTTACAAACATGGGGGAAAATTATGCTCACCCATTTTCTTCATGCTGTACAACTTACATATAATTTACATACTTGGAATCAACGTGATACTGTTTTGTGAGTACTTATCTGATACATGCTTGAGTTCGCTGTGTGGTACTTTCTTTACAACCATTTAATTCCGGTATTGGAACCGACAGATAGGTATTGGTAGTACTACTGGGTTGACACCCCCACCCTTGTTTGTTGGTATACTAGTTAGTACCAACATTGGCGAGGAACGGGCCTTGGGTGAATATATTCCGACAAGATTTTGAGTGTACGTCGTTAGGTTTTGTTGTAAAGCTCATGTTATGTGATTTTGCTTACTTATAACTGTATTCATGGTATTCCACAACGATTACTATATAGCATCAATTACTTATTTACTATTTAAACCTGCGAGCTCACCAACAATTTTGTTGACCATTTTGAGCATGTCTTTTCAGGTGACAATGCTAATTGAAGATCTAGGTGTGCTGCCTTAGGGAAGACCCTAGGATGCATTTTTGAGACTAAACATACTTGACAAACACTCTTTTTGGAATCATTGTTGTAGTCTGATTTAAAGAACATCACTCTTTTGATACTTGTTCCCGGGTTATGGGAACTACAATACAATGTTATCTTCATTTGATTATGTGAATCATTTATCATGCTATGCTTATGGCTATGTTGTCGTGAATATTGACTAAACACGACACAAGTCTCCTTTGTGTCGGGTGTCGTCATGACACGCTTGCCATCATTTATTATATTGCATTTCTATTGCTTACCATGTGTTATGACGATCCCGTCTCGTTACATCCCCGTGTTTTCGCTTTTAGCGTGGGTGTGACAAGTGCGTTGGGCTCGGATCTCCGCAAAACATGCCACCCATTCAACCTTTTTGATGTCGACATCAGCGTCTGAGGCTTGGGCTTGATCTGGATTCTTCTCTGACTCTTGTTCCATCTGATCCAGTTTCTCGAACGTGTCACTGACAAGAGTGTCACCCAGATTGGGGACTACATTACCCTCTTTATCAGCATACTTTGGATAGTGCTGGGTTGTGACATCTTCAATCTCTATCTCGTCCACATCATTAAGCTCTTCGTCTCTAGCCACGTCAACAGTAGGGGCATCTTTGACTAATTCATCTGGATTCAGCCGGAACATCTCTGCCAGTTGCTCATCAGTAAGATTGTGAATTATTTCTCTTTCTTCAAGAGTGTAACTCACAGACCTCCTGACAATCCCTTGCAAATGAAGTATGATAGTGAATTGAGACTTGATTTGCTGTAAGGGAGCAATATCGTACTGGTCTTGCTGAGATGGTTGATCTGCTTGATTTAAACATTTAACACATTAATCATTTGTCAATAATCAAGACAGTTAATAGAATATATATATATTATATATATATTATATATATATATATATTATATATATATATATGTATATATATAAACATTAAGTACATAAGTTTAATACATGATTCAATTACATAAGATTTAATTTACATAAACGTCTAAATATTACTTTTATCTTGAATCATGTGCTCTGCTTCAGGCGGGGCTGAGGTCAAGCACCTTGGTCCTGAGTTGTAACATCTCGTATTTTCGTAAATTAAAAGTTAATTTTATTAATTCTTATATGGGTTATTTAGACAATCTATGAATCTTGTTGGGCTATTATTGTATGATTCTTTGTTTAAGTTTTTAAATTAAGTAAACAATAATAATAATAACAATTATAATAATAACAATAATAATAATGATAACAAAGATAATAATAATAAGTTATCAAAGTTAACACGTTAAAACTTAATTAAGTTCAAGGAGGCCTAATTGTCAAATTAGAAACTTAAAATATTAAGTTTGAGCATAAAATAATAAGAATTCAAAGTTGGGGGACCATTTGTGTAACTATTTTAAAAACCCAACCCCCTTCCCCTTTGTTCCCCGTACTTCCGGCCACCGCCGGCAAGGCCACCGGCCGGCTCCGGCGAGCCCTTATACAAATCAGATGATTTCGTAACCCATAACCGATATGAATCGTTTCACATACGTGTTTCGAACTTGAATGCACCTAATAATTAGAATACACGTCGGTTATCAACCCATTCGAAGGCATAACCGAACTCGATAAGTTCCAAAACCGTTTGAACATTAAAACACCATAATAATTCAATTAATTCAACATAACCAATCATCTATCTATCACTAATCGATTGCAACCACCAATTACACCTGAAACAACCACAAACAATCAGTTCGATTACACCCTTTTCATCGCAACCTGCAACACCCGTAGACCACTTTTCGAGCTTGTTAACTTATAATTATCAGAGGGCTTTTCATCGTGGGGATCACTAGAAGCTTACTGTAAAAGGAATTTGAGTTTCATCGACGATTTCATCTTGAATCGGTTCTCCACAGTCGCGACCTAGGTCCATAATGCGAGCATCGAATACCAAACGAATCAAGTAAGTTAAATACATACATATACTCGATTTCACATGAGGAACAAAAGCCCTAAACTTAATTTGATTGATAACTTTGAATTGATGTTCAATTTGATCGATTGTGGATCTAGGGTTCATGTAATTGGGGGTTTTGTTTAAACTTTGCTTTTAAGAATTAAAAGTGGAGTTTTATCACGGCTGGAAGCCTGGTTCACTGGTTAAGACAATGCTCCCCATACATGAGGTCACGGGTTCGAACCCGGGCACCTCATGTAATTTTTTTTAAAGCCTTTTTGGCTTAAAATTAGTTATAGAAAATTTATAATAATTATAAAAATGAATTTTATAAACCCTAAATATTTTTAAAGTCATCTAATTATTTCTTAGAAATTTATTCTTGTAAAACTTTGTAATATTTTAATATAAAATTATTTACAAATGTATTAATTAAATATTTTTATAAAAATTAGATTGTTATATAATACTTAAAGACATTAAATTAATATTAGACCTTATACTTATGGATTTATCATGATATTTATAGAATTTAAATATAATTTTATAAATAAAATCACAAGTTATTTACAAAGGATCAATTTCTTTAAAAATAAATTAATAAATGGTATTTTTATAATAATTTATTTACTTTATAAAAATCCCCAAAATTCTAAATACTCTAGTTCATGTTAATTCGTTAATCTTATTATTAACCTAAATCTTATAATATTTATATATTTAGGTGCCTTGTGACGTTTTATCTTGGATCGGCATATTTTTATTCTTATTAATCTTCATTATATACTTATTTGACAAGTGAGTTTTCCTTGCCCCTTTTTCATATTTTCACACTAATTTGGGGTGAAACATGATAGCTTATACTTGATACACTTATACTCATTTGAGACTTGTAAATCATATGCAATTCAACTTATTATTTTGTCATGGTTATTTGTGTATTGTAAGCGATTATATGAGATACATAGTTTGTTTACAATCATTAACTATTGCTAGCCTGGCGACGTCTTAGATCTTTTGGCCTGACAAGCCTATTTGGTGCTAAAGCCGAGGTATTGCCGGCTCCTGATGACGTATGCTTGTTCATCATGGGATCTAAATACACTTAGCCAATCTTTTATACTTGTAATCAAGTCGAGGTTTGGTTGTAACGATATGTGTTCTATAACCTTACTTGCTTATGACCTATGACCTGAATTGCTACTTGTAACCTTTTTTATATTATGTATAAAAACCTTGGAAACTCACCAACTATTTTTAGTTGACACTTATTTTTATCATGTTTCAGGTCAACCTCAAGTTTAAAGTGATCCTTTTGAAGCATGCTATAATCTAGGACTTGGACTTAGATAATGAAATAAAAAGTTTTTCTTTATGTTATGTTATGTTTGACCTTATTATTTGTTTGAGACTTATGATTGTATTTCACTTCAAGACTTATGATAATAATATTTACATTTTAATATAGCGTTATGTGGCTGTGAACAATCTTAACCCTCACATCTCGACGTTTCCACCGTCAAGGTTGGGGTGTGACAGATGGTATCAAAGCCCATAACTATAGGGATTTAGGTTATTGGAAATGGTGACCTAGACTATAGCTTATGCATGAACCTCATAGGATAATATTTATATTCTTGGATATATATATAGTGTTACATGCTACATAATGCTATACCTTACTTATGTGCAACTTGATGCCTTAGCATAGGTTTGCCTTGTAATTGTTTAAACTTTGTTATTAGTCTCCCTAAACTTAACTTTGACTCTTTGACTCTCCCCGACAAATGAAACTTCTTAATCTTATTCTCGTCAAAACGTGGGAACTTATGTTTATGATTTGAATCTTTAGACTTATGTCTAATCTAAGTTAAATCTCATCAAGGTTTTGATTACATGAACCTAAGAAATTTGTGTGACACATAGACACCTGTATTCTGGATTTCCTGGCAAAAAGCCCTCGGACTAAGGCAAGCATATCGCATAAATCCTATGGGACTAGTTATGCTTACCTGGGGATTTCTAGGATGAGTGATAAACTATGGTCTACATACACAAATTTCTAAGGCGAGTGGGTCAACTTACCTTGACGTGTCAACGTTTCCAAATGGTGATGCGTTACCAAATGGAACCATTCTATGTGCCTTACAACTTTTGTCTTATCCTTGTTGAACATCAATCCTTGTTATTCCAATTCTCATATCTAACTCATTTGTATATTCCAGCATGTCTCGTCATCATGGGAAGCGTGGAAATTCCGATCGTAAGTTAACCGCCATGATTGCTCGACAAATGGCTGCTGTCATCCCGACCATGGTTGCTGAACTTAGTAGCACCTTAATGACCAACGCTAGCAACAATGGAAATGGTCATGGAGAAAATAGCAACAACCAAAACGGGAACAATCAACACGGGAATAATCAAACTTGCACCTTCAAACACTTCAGCTCTTGCAAGCCCACTAGTTTTAGTAGCAAGGAAGGAGCCACTGGCCTTCTTGAGTGGTTCGAAAGCATGGAGAATACCTTTATCAATTGTGAGTGTCCCGATGCACTCAAGGTTCGTTATGCCACTAGTATGCTCCAACAAAGGGCTCTTACCGGTGGAATAGCGATAAGAAAAACCGTGGTCCTGAAGCTGTGCTAGTACTTACCTGGGAAGAGTTCAAGAACATCGCCATCGCAAAGTTCTGCCCAAGAAGTAAATTGCAAAAGTTGGAAAAAGAGTTTTGGAATTTGAAACAAAATGATGGTGATCATTTGGCCTACCAACTAGGCATCATGAGCTGAGTATACTGCTGCCCCATATGTCGACACTGTTCCCCGCAACATCGAGAAGTTCATTAAGGGTGTACCACCCCAAATTCAAGATGTTGTGGTGGGTAGCCGACCCACAACCTTGGAAGAAGCCATTACTATCACCGCTCAACTCACCGAGAACCATATACGAGCGGGCACCATGTCTGTGAAGGGTGCAAAGAAGGTAGAGAAGACGGCTACAAGGTTGTTAAGGAGACTAAAGCTGAACCGTCTTACAACAACAACAACAACAACAAGAAGCGCAAGTTCACACCGGCGCGTAACTATGCCGTGGCTGCACCCAAACAACCCCAAAGACAACTTGTACCTGCGGCTACACCTGTGGCACAAGTGCCTGGGGCTAGGGCTTATGCTGGTCCTCAGCCGATGTGCAACACGTGTAGGTATCATCATCCGGGGAATCAACCATGCCGCATTTGCACCTTATGCGGTAAATATGGTCATTTGGTGGCGACTTGCCACTGTGCACCTAACAATGCCGCTGTGGTCACGAACCGTGTTTGCTACAACTATGGGGAACCTGACCATTTTCACCCACAATGCCCTCGTCTTGTGGGTAATGTTCCACAAGCCCGAGGACGTGCTTTCAACATCAACGCTAACCAAGCACAAGCAAACAACGATGTGGTGAATGGTACGTTAACTCACCTTTAACTTTTGTGATCCGATTCATTTCATACTTTACCTGTATCGTTAAATACCTTAAAAATTGAACAGGTATGTTCCTTATTAACAAAACTTATGCCTATGTCCTATTTGATTCTGGAGCCGATAAAAGTTTTGTTTCATTAGAGTTTGAACCCATACTTGCTAAGCCACATACGAAACTAGAAAGACCTCTTACTGTTGAAGTTACCGATGGAGAACCGATCACCGTTGACGTTATCATTCGTGATTGCATCTTAAGTCTTGACACGCATGATTTTCTTATCGATCTTATCCCTATGAAACTTGGAAGCTTTGACGTCATCATTGGTATGGATTGGTTAGCCAAACACCATGCCGAGATCATTTGTTTCGAGAAGTGCATTCGTATACGTTACCCTCTGGAGATACGTTGAAGGTGTTCGGTGAAAAATCTTCCAAAGGGCTTAAACTCATGTCTTGCACTCAAGCCCGAAAGTGCTTAAGCAAGAAGTATATGGCCTTCTTGGCTTACGTGGTCAACACAAAAGTCAAAGGGAAAGAACTTAAGGATATTACGAGACTTTCCTGAAGTATTTCCTGATGACCTTAGTGGTTTACCTCCCGTGCGTGAAGTCGAGTTTAAAATTGACTTGATACGGGAGCAAACCCCGTGGCCAAGTCACCATATCGGCTTGCACCATCGGAAATGCAAGAACTCTCTAGTCAACTGCAAGAGCTGTTCGAGAAAGGCTTCATCCGTCCTAGTTCTTCGCCTTGGGATGCACCTGTTCTTTTCGTGAAGAAGAAAGATGGATCGTTTCATATGTGCATCGACTATCGTGAGCTTAACAAGCTTACCATCAAGAACCGTTATCCTCTTCCTCGTATTGATGATTTGTTTGACCAACTTCAAGGAGCTGCTATTTTCTCGAAGATCGATTTACGTTCTGGCTATCATCAATTGCGAGTCCATGATGGTGATATCCCAAAGACCGCTTTCTGTACTCGTTATGGACACTATGAGTTTATGGTGATGCCTTTTGGTTTAACCAATGCTCCTGCTGTTTTCATGGATCTCATGAACCGGTATGCAAGCCTTATCTAGACAAGTTTGTGATCGTCTTCATTGATGACATACTTATCTATTCCAAGTCCAACACCGATCATGAACTACATTTGAGATTGGTTCTTGAATTGTTGAAGAAAGAGCAATTGTACGCGAAGTTCTCGAAGTGTGACTTCTGGCTCGAGGAAGTTCAATTTCTAGGACACGTGGTGATAGCCAAGGAATTCACGTTGATCCTGCAAAGGTGGAAGCTGTGAAAGATTGGTGTGTTCCTACAACTCCTATCGAAGTTCGTTCTTTTCTTGGTCTTGCTGGTTATTATCGGCGGTTCATTGCCAATTTCTCGAGGATCGCGAAACCGCTCACTACTTTGACACAAAAGAATAAACCATTCGAGTGGGGTTCCGAGCAAGAAGAAGCTTTTGAAGCGTTAAAGCATAAGTTATGCAATGCTCCTATCTTGACCTTACTGATGGAAACGACGATTTCACCGTGTATTGTGATGCATCTAAACAAGGCCTTGGTTGTGTTCTTATGCAACGAGGGAAGGTCATAGCTTACGCATCGAGGCAATTGAAGGTTCACGAGGTGAATTACACAACTCATGATCTCGAGCTTGGTGCTGTTGTATTTGCTTTGAAGATTTGGAGGCACTACCTGTTGGTGGTACGCAATGTATAGTCTACACCGATCACAAAAGCCTTCAACACGTTTTCAATCAAAAAGATCTCAACATGAGACAACGTCGTTGGGTGGAGTTGATTAGTGACTATGATTGTGACATTCGTTATCATCCTAGTAAAGCAAAGTTGTAGCCGATGCACTAAGCCGAAAGATTCACAACAATATGATCTCATTCCAAGAAATTCACGATCGACGTCAATGGTTTGACACTTTGGGTGAGTTCGATACTGAGATCCGACTAGATGTCAACGAGACCACGGTACTACTACAAAACCTGAGAATAGATAGTGACATCGAGTCTAGCATCCTGGAGGCTCAACAAATGGTTCAACGAGAAGGAAGAATGAAGGATGAGTTAGAGCATAATCTTCTAACTCAATTGGAAACGAAACCCAATGGGTTGATGTACTTCGCCAATCGTATTTGGGTTCCAAATCGTGATAACATTCGTACCTTTATTATGAACGAAGCTCATCAAACTCGTTATTCTATTCATCCTGGTTCCGATAAGATGTACATGGACCTACGTGGTCAATATTGGTGGCCTGGAATGAAGAAAGACATAGCGACTTATGTAGCTAAGTGCCTCACATGTACGAAGGTTAAAGCCGAACATCAACGTCCAAGTGGATTACTTGAGCAACCCGAGATTCCTATGTGGAAATGGGAACACATATCCATGGACTTCATAACAAAGCTACCCCGAACCTCTAGAGGACATGATAGCACATGGTGATCGTTGACCGTTTGACCAAGTCGGCACATTTTATACCCATACGTGACACTTACAAGACATCAAAGTTAGCTCGTATATACGTTGATGAGATCGTAAGTCGTCATGGGGTACCTCTGCACATCATATCCGACCGAGATGCTCGTTTCACTTCACATTTTTGGTCGTCTATGCAAGAACTCGTGGGTACACAATTAGATCTAAGCACGGCTTACCATCCTCAAACTGATGGTCAAACCGAGCGAACGATCCAAACTTTGGAGGATTTGCTACGTCTCTGTGTTCTTGACTTTGGTGGCGATTGGGATATGCATCTACCGCTCGCGGAATTTTCGTATAACAATAGTTACCACTCGAGTATCAAGATGGCACCGTTTGAAGCACTTTATGGTCGAAAATGTCGTTCACCGATCTGTTGGACCGACATTGGTGAAAACTTCATCACTAGTCCTGAACTTATACAAGAGACAACCGATAAAGTTTCTATTATTCGCAAGAACCTTGAAGTGGCGAGAAGTCATCAAAAGAGCTATGCTGACAAGCGACGTAAGCCATTGGAATTCCAAGTTGGGGAGATGGTTCTTCTTAAGGTTTCACCGTGGAAAGGTGTGGTTCGCTTTGGAAAGAAGGGCAAACTGGCTCCAAGATTTGTAGGGCCTTTCAAAATCCTGAAAAGGATTGGGAAAGTGGCTTATAAACTGGAACTACCTTCCGACCTTAGTAGAGTTCATCCTGTGTTCCACGTCTCAAATTTGAGAAAGTGCTTGGCTGACGAAAGTCTGCATGTCCCGTTGGAAGACATCCAGATTGACGAGTCATTGCATTTTGTCGAGAAACTGTTGAGATCATGGATCGCATAATGAAGAAGACTAGAACCACAACAACTCCAATCGTCAAGGTTCATTGGGAAAATAAACATGGCGCCGAATTTACTTGGGAACATGAGGAGCACATGAAGAAGAAATACCCGTTCTTATTTGTATAGTTTCATTTTTCTTAATTTCGGGACGAAATTCTTTAAGTTGGGGAGACTGTAACATCTCATATTTCCGTTAATTAAAAGTTATTTTATTAATTCTTATATGGTTATTTAGACAATTTATGAATCTTGTTGGGCTATTATTGTATGATTCTTTATTTAAGTTTCTAATTAAGTAAACAATAATAATAATAACAATTATAATAATAATGATAATAAAGATAATAATGATAAGTTATCAAAGTTAACAAGTTAAAACTTAATTAAGTTCAAGGGGGCCTAATTGTCAAATTAGAAACTTAAAATATTAAGTTTGAGCATAAAATAATAAGAATTCAAAGTTGGGGGACCATTTGTGTAACTATTTTAAAAACCCAACCCCCTTCCCCTTTGTTCCCCGTACTTCGGCCACCGCGGCAAGGCCACCGGCGGCTCCTGCGAGCCCTTATACAAATCAGACGATTTCGTAACCCAACCGATATGAATCGTTTCACATACGTGTTTCGAACTTGAATGCACCTAATAATTGAGAATACACATCGGTTATCAACCCATTCGAAGGCATAACCGAACTCGATAAGTTCCAAAACCGTTCGAACATTAAAACACCATAATAATTCAATTATTCAACATAACCAATCATCTATCTATCACTAATCGATTGCAACCACCAATTACACCTGAAACAACCACAAACAATCAGTTCGATTACACCCTTTTCATCGCAACCTGCAACACCCGTAGACCACTTTCCGAGCTTGTTAACTTATAATTATCAGAGGGCTTTTCATCGTGGGGATCACTAGAAGCTTACTGTAAAAGGAATTTGAGTTTCATCGACGATTTCATCTTGAATCGGTTCTCCATAGTCGCGACCTAGGTCCATAATGCGAGCATCGAATACCAAACGAATCAAGTAAGTTAAATACATACATATACTCGATTTCACATGAGGAACAAAAGCCCTAAACTTAATTTGATTGATAACTTTGAATTGATGTTCAATTTGATCGATTGTGGATCTAGGGTTCATGTAAATTGGGGTTTTGTTTAAACTTGCTTTTAAGAATTAAAAGTGGAGTTTTATCACGGCTGGAAGCCTGGTTCACTGGTTAAGACAATGCCCCATACATGAGGTCACGGGTTCGAACCCGGGCACCTCATGTAATTTTTTTAAAGCCTTTTTGGCTTAAAATTAGTTATAGAAAATTTATAATAATTATAAAAATGAATTTTATAAACCCTAAATATTTTAAAGTCATCTAATTATTTCTTAGAAATTTATTCTTGTAAAACTTTGTAATATTTTAATATAAAATTATTTACAAATGTATTAATTAAATATTTTTATAAAAATTAGATTGTTATATAATACTTAAAGATATTAAATTAATATTAGACCTTATATTATGGGTTTATCATGATATTTATAGAATTTAAAATAATTTTATAAATAAAATCACAAGTTATTTACAAAGGATCAATTTCTTTAAAAATAAATTTATAAATGGTATTTTTATAATAATTTATTTACTTTATAAAAATCCCAAAAATTCTAAATACTCTAGTTCATGTTAATTCGTTAATCTTATTATTAACCTAAATCTTATAATATTTTATATTTAGGTGCCTTGTGACGTTTTATCTTGGATCGACATATTTTATTCTTATTAATCTTCATTATATACTTATTTGACAAGTGAGTTTTCCTTGCCCCTTTTTCATATTTTCACACTAATTTGGGGTGAAACATGATAGCTTATACTTGATACACTTATACTCATTTGAGACTTGTAAATCACATGCAATTCAACTTAGTATTTTGTCATGGTTATTGTGTATTGTAAGTGATTATATGAGATACATAGTTTGTTTACAATCATTAACTATTGTTAGCCTGGCGACGTCTTAGATCTTTGGGCCTGACAAGCCTATTTGGTGCTAAAGCCGAGGTATTGCCGGCTCCTGATGACGTATGCTTGTTCATCATGGGAACCAAATACACTTAGCCAATCTTTTATACTTGTAATCAAGTCGAGGTTTGGTTGTAACGATATGTGTTCTATAACCTTACTTGCTTATAACCTATGACCTGAATTGCTACTTGTAACCTTTTTTATATTATGTATAAAAACCTTGGAAACTCACCAACTATTTTTAGTTGACACTTATTTTTATCATGTTTCAGGTCAACCTCAAGTTTAAAGTGATCCTTTTGAAGCATGCTATAATCTAGGACTTGGACCTAGATAATGAAATAAAAAGTTTTTCTTTATGTTATGTTATGTTTGAGCTTATTATTTGTTTGAGACTTATGATTGTATTTCACTTCAAGACTTAAGATATAATATTTACATTTTAATATAGCGTTATGTGGCTGTGAACAATCTTAACCCTCACATCTCGACGTTTCCGCCGTCAAGGTTGGGGTGTGACATGAGTCTTCTTGGTGCGCCTCTCTCTAGCATGTGTGGCCTCTGAAGCACCCGCATCTCCTCCTTCCTCATCATCATCCTTATCATCCTCATCCCTTCCTTCATCACCTCCTTCGTCTGTCTCCTTCTCATCATCCTCCTCCTCATCCTCATCCTTACCATCATCATCATCATCTTCTCTGATCTTCAGAGGCTCTTCTTTTGATCCCTTAAGATTGAGCATGATAGACTTATTAGATGTCTCCAACTCCTCAATCTTCTTTGCTGATTGGGCTTTATGCTCCTTGAGTTGGACAAAATCCTGAGCCTGCAGAGAGATCTGCTGTGATTGGGTAACAGTTAGCTCCATTAGTTGTCGTAGCTGAGTAGTCTTCTCATCATCAGCAGCCAACAGCTTCAGCACCATACGATTTAAAGTTGACAGCTGTTCCTCTACCCTATTGGGAGGTAGAGATGATCCTGAGGGGAATGATGGGTGAAATGATGGTCCTGCTTGGTGGCTAGTGGTGGTAGTGGTGGATGTGGTGAATATAGGTGGTGGTATGTGAGTGGGTGGTGATGGATAGGCTGTAGTGGTGGTGGAAGTAGTGTAGATGGGTGGTGGAGTGGCTGTAGTAGTGATGGTGGTAGCTGTGATGGAGGTGGATGGGAGTGTGGTAGTGATAGGTGGTGTGGTGGTGGTGGTGGTAGCAGTAGTGGATGAGTGGTGGCTGTGGCTGTAGCAGAGGTCAATATAAACTTTAACCTCTTCCCTTTCTTGCCATAGGGGTGAGCCATTCCCTTCCTCCTCGTGCCTTTAGGCACTGTGGCTCCCCCTTGGCAGCTGGGCGGGTCTGGGGTATATGATGGATCTGTATCTACAGCAACAGCATCCCCAGACTCCCCTTGGCGTCCACCAACCTCCCTTATACCTCTCTTTATGGCTACGACCCGGCTCCCCACCGTTCGTACCAGGGACTCTTCCTTAGACTCATCCTCTTCCATCTGGAAGTCAGGGTGAATAGGAGCTGGTTTGGTTCCACCCTGACCATCCCCTACCTGATTAGCATCATGATCATCACCATCGGAGTCATCGAAGGGTAGAGCAATCTGCTCAACATCCGAGTCACTATCCTCGTGACGCCACTTTCACCGAGCTGGCACCACATAGTCTTCTCTAGCCAAGTGCCCAAATAGCCTCTTTATAGGGGGCTTTACCTACTTGCCCCTGTATACCTTCATTCTTCCAAGGGTGGTGTCATCCATGATCTCGAGAGATACAACATCATGACTCTCCTTAGGTAGCGAAGGAAGCTTCTCGTCAATGATCATCTGCAGAAATCTCGGGTACATGCAAAAGCCTTCCTTGCCTTTGGCCTCTATATTCTAGATCAAGTAGGAGATCATGTTAAAGAAGCTGAAGGGGTGATTCAGCACTAGTGCCACATAGGCATTCTAGATTTGGTCTGATAAATAATCAAATCCACCCTTTCGTGAAGCAATGCACTTCAGAATGACATGAGCTAGGTACTTGAACTGGGGACACAGGTTGCTTTTATTAAGCACACCTGCATTGATGTCCCCAATGTACCTCATCCTTAGAAAGCATCCCCTTACGGTAAGAGGATGTAGTCTGGTGGGGTAGGCAGCATCATCTCTCAAATCCAGAACTTGCTGTGACCTCAATCTCCTGGCCAAAGATGGTGCTACGTATACTGTAGGGCTCAGTCGATCGGTCAACAGAAGCACCTTCCCAGGCCTGCTGTATCGACCTATAGGGTGTGCAGGGTGTAGATATTGCTCGATATATCCTCGATCTCCTTAGGAATGCAATAATACCAGCAAACTCGGCAACATTCTGAGTGGTGGCATCCAAGTGAGCACAAATATTATGCTTGGTGTTTATATCCACCTATCTGCCATGATTCTGTAACATAAGACACATACACATTAATTCTACACATAACAAAAATCATTTCATCTTTAACTGTTCAGTTTGGTTCAATCATGTGATTGAACCATACGACTGAGCTCTGTCAGTTGATTTAGTATGCGACTGAGTTCAGTCGGGCGACTGAGCCTGCGACTGAGTTCAGTCGGGCGACTGAGCCTGCGACTGAGTTCAGTCGGGCGACTAAGCCTGCGACTGAGGTCAGATGGGTGACTGAGCTCATACGCCTCGTTCGTTCGGCCGACTGAGTCATTCGCTTAGTTCAATCGTGCGATTGAGGTTCATTCGGAGTGACCAGTCGCATACTCCTCTGTTTGACACATTTATCCTTAATCTAAGTCAATACTTGCAATTTAACGTTGTGTTTAGGTTCTTTAGACTCGCAGTATTGTTAATGGTTGTTGTATGCCTTTCATTTTACCCAATTTTGACGTTTATTTGGTCTGTATGAAGGTTAACTCTATTTTCTTGATTTGAATTGATTTGGCCCAGTTAGGGTTTTTTTTCACCGCGCATTTACTACGATTTGGGTCGCAAATTACCTGCAGATGAAGTACAAACTCTTTAGTAGCTAAGTGGTGAGAAGTAATCGATCTAATCAGATTTGGGCAAAATAACGGTATTCTCAAGCGAATGAGGAGCGATGAACATATGCGACCGACATTAGCCCTATTTATACTGAATCTGGTTGCAATCGAGCGACTGGATACATTCGCTCTTTTCATTCGTGTGATTGGATCTCAGTCGTGCGATTGGCTCAGTCGGTCACATTCAGTCGGGCGACTAACTCATTCGGTCAACCCTATTCAGGCGACTGGCTCATTCTTGTAAGCCAGTCGTGTGAATGGTTTATACTCATGCTCCATTCGGTTAACTGGTTCATAAGTATGGTCCAATCGTACGACTGGTCCATACTCATGGTCCAGTCGTGCGAATGGCCTCTACTTATGATTTTGACTTGGTGACCATTCAATCATTTATTCCTTTTTCTTATTGATACGACATTTTGCCTATTCGATCATCGCAGACATGACCATTTCTACTTCGAAAACTTTTGATCACCTCAGACGTGATCCTTTTAACATTAGAAAACCCGTTTGGTCACCTCAGACGTGACCCTTTTTAGTGATTAGATCCCAGACAGAATTCCAATACGTAGTCCAACTTTTAACAACTAAACTGACAAAATTAAATGAAAAGAAACAACTAGAACTAAAAGACAAAATAGGCAGCTTCAAGTTATTTTGACCATAAGTGGAACGATTCATTATGGAATGATACATGTAAATCAAATTATTCGGGACATGTTATCAAAACCTTTTGATGCTAGATTCTTGTTTTCATCGAGAGTCATTAGGAAGTCTAGGAAATCATACTAGTATCACAAGATGCACACAGCGGTGTTGACTTTCAAGAGTTGCAGCCACGATGATTGTCAGTATACTTGTCCTCTTAAATCCATACACAGACTTTTGACACAGATTGGTGATGATATAAGGTTTAATTATTTCAACTAGCATTTGTGGATCCTACACTTATATGGTAATCAACATTCCTCAGGAGATTTTGAGCGGTCTACGCGTAGTATTCAAGAAGAAACTATTCTAGAGCTTTCAAAGAGTTGCAAAGCCTCAGGTTAGTGCCATCGCATAGTAGAGAGGCGTAAACACTAATGAATTCTAGAATATTTAGGTTATGCTTATCCTTAGGTCAGTGCCACCGCACAACAGAGAGGCACACAACCTATCTTCTTGTTTGAGCAATTTTATTCTTTTTGCACATATCGCACCAACAATATAGGTTATTAGCTTGATTGCTTTTTGCATTTTTCATCATGTGCTTTGCTCATTTTATGGTCACCCGCACACATTTGTGGCGTTTATTTTGCTCGTCACCCCTTATTGGAACTTTGTTGATTGTGTTAACCAGGGATCAGATGATAACACACAGCTTGTTGAACAACTTAGTTTGAGCTTGACATCACCAAAGAGGTCTACTTATCTATTGTGTTGAATCTGCCGACACATCATCAAATGGTCTAGCAACCTCTAGGTCTACTTTTTCCGTGTTACCTTAGTAGTAGCTAGTTTTACTATCATTTTTCCTTTTATTGTTGCTTAGACTTCTCAGACTTATACTTCGAATTTTGCATTTTAAACACTTTCTTCTTTTAAAGTCCCAAACTATTTGTCCCTGTGTACTATCATTTTCCATAGTGATTGAATCAATAGCACAGATACGTTCTCATTTCTCTTAGCTTGCGTGTCCTCCTCCCTCGTTTTTTTTGTACTAAAATTAAATAAATTAAATACTAACTTAACCTATTCTCCCCCTAAAATTCTAAAACCAAAAAATTTTTGTGTTAGGATTTTAATAGGCGAAGAAATAAAATAAAGTAAAATAAAATAAAATAAAATAAAATAAAATAAAATAAAATAAAATAAAATAAAATAAAATAAAAAAAGAAAAAAAGAAAAATTAATAGTAAAATGAAATCTACTTGTCCGACTAAGTACTGTCATCGTCGGAAATCACATCACTTTTCTTTTTAACGCCGTTGACCTCTAACAGATATTATAAACGTGGTTTATCAAAGGCCTTTGTGTAGAGGTCAGTGCGTTGGAAGTCCGTATTAATTTAACAACATCGATTAGATGTTTTTCAAAACAATCACGTATAAAGTGATATTTAATACCGATGTGTTTGGTCTTAGGATGTTGGATCGAATTTTTAGTTACGGCTATAGCAGCTAAATTATCAACAAATATGGGAGTGTTAGAGAATTGCAAACCATAGTCCCATATTTGTTGTTGAATCCAGATGATTTGAGAACAGCAGCTTGCCACAGCAACGTATTCAGCTTCACAAGTTGATAGTGCAACTGATGTCTGCTTCTTACACTGCCACGTGACTAATCTTCTTCCATAGAATTGACATCCCGCTGATGTTGACTTGTAGTTCATTTTTCATCCACCGTAATCCGAGTCACTATACGCTGTAAGTTCGAAATCATCATCATGAGGATACCACAACCCGAGTGTTGGGGTACCTTTCAGATAACGAAATATCCTTTTGACTCCAACTAGATGGTTGACTTTCGGTTTCGCTTGATATCTTGAGCAGAGACACGTTGTGTACATGATGTCAGGTCGTGAGGCAGTGAGATACATGAGAGATCCAATCACGCCTCGGTACATGGTAGCATCCACCAGATCACCATTCTCGTCGGGCGCTATATCATGGTTTATAGCAAATGGAGTCCCAGCTGCGGAAGCATTCTCCATATCAAACCGACAGAGAATATCGCCTACATACTTTGTCTGATGTAGAAATATCCCCTGTGGTGTCTGATACACCTGTAACCCGAGAAAGAATTTCATCTCTCCCATGGCACTCATTTCAAATCCAGCCTTTATTACTGCTTCAAATTCTTTACATAAGTCTTCGTTCTTAGAACCGAAGATTATGTCATCAACATAGATCTATACAAGCAGTAAGTCACCATCCTTCTCTTTGATAAAAAATGTACAACCAATCACTCCACTTCGAAACCCATGTTTCACAAGATGAGTCGAGAGCTTCTCATACCAGGCTCCGGGGGCTTGATGAAGCCCGTATAAAGCCTTGTCTAGTTTGTAAACTCTGTCCTGATGATACGGATCCTCAAATCCCTAGGGTTGACTGACGTACACTGTTTCTCGGATTTCACCATGAAGGAATGCACTTTTCACATCAAGCTGATAGACTTTAATCTTCATATACGATGCATAGGCTAGGAAGATACGGATTGCTTCCATTCTTGCAACGGGTGCAAACACTTTGTTGTAATCGATTCCCTCGACTTGTTGAGATCCTTGAACTACAAGTCGAGCCTTGTTTCTGATAATGACCCCTCGGTCATCCTTCTTGCATTTTAAAACCCATTTAGTTCCAACAACCTTAGCACCTTTAGGTCTGTCCACCAGAGTCCACACACCTAACTTCTTGAATTGAAGAAGTTCTTCTTGCATGGCACTCACCCAAGCCTCATCGTTTATAGCATCACTTACATATTTTGGCTCAAATTGAGACACAAAACATCGATAAGCACCATCATGAAGGTAGCTTTTTTCCATAACTGAGGCATAATCAACAGAATATAGCTGATTTCTTGTTTGCACTCCCGATTGTACATCCCCTATGACATTGTCTAGAGGATGATAAACATTTAGACGAGTTCCAGGAGTGGTGGGTACAACTACCTTATTACCCAGATTGTGAACCACAGGTTCAGTATCTAAGGCAGTGGGAGTATGGGGTTCTGAAGTGTTAGAGGCATCAACATCTGATGCGTGTGTACTTGTAGTAGTTGGAACCTGTTCCTCCTGATCTACCGGAACATTTTCCACTTCTTTAATGTCAGAAGAGGAGTTACTTACCTCCAGTGCTCCCCCTGAGTTACTAGAAGACTGGCCTTGAGAACCGGATGTTGTTGAGTCTAGGGGTGGTGTGTTTAAGACCTCATACATCATCTTGGTTGCTAACTCGTCTTCAGAAGTGGAGAGAGGGATGTTGAAGGACTTAAAGAATCCATCATAATCGAAAAAGAATGCGGGTCCTTTTCCAGCTGGGGGTGGTGTATCTCTCAACGTCCACGTTACACCACACTTCTACTTGACCCATTGAGTTGTTGTAAACTCTTTTATTTTGTATGTTGTATCCTAGAAAAATTCCTTCTTTGGCCTTCTCGTTGAACTTGCCTTCCTGAGTTTTCTTCAAAAGGGTGCAAGGTGCCCTAAACGGTTTGAGGTACTCTAGATTTGGTTTACGTCGTTGAAGTAACTCGTAACACGTCTTACTATGATGTTTTACCACCAGGACTCGATTTAAAGTGTAACATGCATTGGCAACTGCCTCATTCCAAAATTGGATGGGCACTTTCGAGTCTGGTAGCATCGTTCTGGCTGTCTCTATCATGCTTATGTTCTTCCGTTCAGCAACTTCGTTCATCTGTGGAGTGTAGGCAGATGTGAACTGATGTACAATTCCCTTTTCTTTTGCAAATGCCTCCATCCACTAATTCTTGAACTCAATACCATTGTCTGAGCGTACTTGTCTTACCTTCAGCTTGTAGAGAGACTCCAAAGTATTTACTAACTCTTTGAATGACTCAAATGTTTCAGATTTGGATTTCAGAAACATTACCCAAGAGAATCTTGAGTAGTCATCTGTAACTACATAACATACAAGTCGTCGGCGATGCTCCTTGTACTGACTGGACCAAACAGATCCATGTGAAGAAGCTCAAGAGGCAGTTCTATGGAATGAACTTTCTTTTCCTTATGAGACTTCTTAGTCTGTTTGTCTTTC
The DNA here is from genome assembly GCA_025506515.1 of Flaveria trinervia. NCBI lineage: Eukaryota > Viridiplantae > Streptophyta > Magnoliopsida > Asterales > Asteraceae > Flaveria > Flaveria trinervia. Next base: position 69,791,568 of record CM046452.1, read on the forward strand.
TTGCATGCGACACAAAAATCTGGTAGTTGGAAGTATTTTACGTTTACTCCTTGCACTAGATCATTCTGGATCAAGTGGTTCATCTTTCGTGGATTGATGTGTCCCATTCTCCTATGCCAGGAGATCGAATCCTTCTCTGTAGCCTTGGACAAGAAGCACTGAACTTGATGATCCATTGTGGAGGCCTTTGATAGATCCAAGACATAAGATCGTTATATCTTGAGCTGACATTAAGACTTGGTCCTCCGGGATCACATAGTCCTTTTTCAGAACATAGGATTTCTTGTTGTCGAATACTACTTTAAATCCTTTATCACAGATTTGGGAGACAGAAAGCAAATTATTTTGAATTTGTTGAACATAGTTTACCTTGTCAAACTTCACTTTCTGATTCCCTACTTCCCCGTGAGCTGTGATGTAACCTCCTTTGTTTCTGGCAAATGAAACATGACCTCCTTTTATTTGTTTGACATTTGACAGGAGCTCCAGGTTTCCAGTCATGTGCCTAGATGATCCCCTATCTACGATCAGGTATTTGTGGCATCACTATAGCAAACACCCTGCACATTCAAAGGAAATCATTAGTTAAGGTGAGGGACCCAAGCCTTAACCGGCTTGGGTGTCCTCGAGGCATCACACATCATAAATTCTATCCACTGTCCATTTGAGGGTGAGGGAAGATCATTCATCTTCTTGTTCTCATTATCAGACATTGAACTAGATTTTTCTTTCCATAAGCCAGTTTTGTGTAAGGCATGTTTGTGATAAATAGACGATTGGCTTATAGTTTGAACTTTATGTTCACTAACTCTTCTTGGTGGGGTTATAGAACTCCTTTTAGACAAGCTGGGTTTAGGATCATGAAGTTCAACTTTCTTCCTAGGTGTCTGATAGTAAGGACAGTTAGACGCGATGTGTCCATACTTTTCATAGTTGTAGCATGATCTGCTTTCGACATGTTTGTATGACTATTTCTGTGGAGAAGTGTGTGACACTCGTGTGACTTTAATTTGTTTGGGTTTTGAAATTTCTTGTTTAACAAAATTAATTGTTTGAATCTTTTTAACATCTTTACTCTTTCGTTTATCCGGACTTAGACATGATGCACGTGTTTGGTTAAATTGTTTAGTCTTTTTGGGTCTGAATTAGATGTGTTTGAACCAGACTTTACCTTAACCTTCTCAATTTGTTCATCCAAATTAACGATAGGCATTTTGCCTTTTGACTTAAAGTGGTCTCCTTTTGTTTAGTGACAGATTCAATGGAATTACTTGTGGAATCTGAATCACTTACAAGAGGAGTGGCACCACATGATCCTTGATTGGGTTGTTATTTATTGGTTTGCATTTAGCATTCAACAAGGTCTCATGTGGTGGTGGAACCACTTTGTAACCCAAACCCTCCCTGTTGTTATGTTCTCTCACTAGGTGTTGGACTATGTGAGAAGAACTAGTCCAACTGTGTAGTTCTTGTCTTAATGATGTTACTTTGACTTCCAAAACTGCTTTTTGTTTCTTGGTTTCTTCTAGGGAGTTTAAATATAACTTAATGTCATTTTCTTGGTTAAAGGCCACAACTTCTGTTTCCCTAAGCTATTTATTTAACAGTTCTATTTTCTCTTTATAACTGTGCTCATTATGTTTTAAAATCCTGTTTGCTTCTGTGAACAGTTGTAAATCATTTAGTAAGCTATCATTGTGATCTAATAACCTATCAAATTTTAAGTCTATGCTTTCTCTAAATTTATTACATTTAATACAAGAATGACTATCAAACAATTGGTCTTTGGTACATACCTGAGCAGATTCGGTTGAATCAGCCATCATAGCAGAGTCTGACTCTTCTTGTGCTGGTGATTCTGAACATTTGGTGCTTGAACCCTCTTCATTCAGGTGATCGACCACATTTGCAGTTTCTTCATTATGTGACATCACGAGTTCAACTGCTATATCACCTTCGCTTGCAGAGTCATCGTCCAAACCCTCAACACACGCAATGTTGGATTCTCCCGGAGATACAAATCGAAAGGTCCAATCTTACCATTCATCATCTTGAGCAGTCAAGGCCTTAGGATCCTTGCTTGAGGATGTAGGACTACTTGTGGGTTTATCTTGACGATTGAAGGATGAGAATGGATTACCATTACCTGTCTTATTGGGCTTAACACATTCAAGCTTGAAGTGCCCCTTTTCTCCACAGTTAAAACATGTAACTTTGGTTTTGTCAAAACTAAAGTTATATCCTTTGTGGCAATCAAATTCTATCCTGTCTTCTTAACAAACTTCTTTGCCCTCCGTACAGCACTTGCCAATGCCCGCATGATATCCATTCTCTCCAGCTCAGTCTCGTCTACTTGCTCGTAGTCTTCATCTACCAGATGGCAGTTTCCAATCTTCCCAGCAACTAGTCCGTCATAGGAGTGAACGACAGCTGCTAAGAGATCCATATGCTCCTTTGCTACCTCTACAGTCACGTTACCAAGATTCTCAGTCTTAAATTTTATAGCATTGGCTTCAGGTGCTATGTATTGGGTGCAAGACACCCTGACGTGTCAGATCCTGAAGTAACTGCTTGAGACGGAGCGGCAAAACTTGATAGAAATGCCGTTTGGAGTGGTGCTCCGGACGTTTTTGCTTGAGGAGTTGAGTTGTAAAGTGATGGTTTCTGATCATATGATGATTTTTGAGACCTGTACTTCATCCTTAACTCTTCCTCTCTCAGCTTCAGAATGAAATCGTTGATATCCAACTTCGCTAGCATATCATTCTGTCTGAGGTTTGACACAAAAGAAACCCACTTTTCTGTTAATCCATCTGTGAAATTTGACACCTTATCTTCCATGGACGTAACAACCCCATGAGTGTGCAGCTCACTCATTAAGTGGTAGAAGCGGTCGATAACGTCATCCAGACTCTCCTTACCCATTGACGAGAAGTTATCGAACTCCTTCTTCAAAGCTTTAGCCTTTAGAGCTTTTTACGATGCATTCCCGTCATACCACTTTTCCAGAGCATCCCATAGCTTCTTTGCTTGCTTGTTCTAAAAAAACTGATAGAATATATCCTTAAGAATGGGCTGAGTTAACTGAGCGTACACCTTCTTCTCTGAATTGTACTTTACCTTTTGCCCATCAGTCATGCCCCCTAAGGTAAGTTTAACTTCGTCGGCTCCAACCGGCATGCTATACCCTGTCTCTATTGATTCCCACAGATTAGGGTCTATACCCTGTCTCCATTTCGGTAGATCTCGAACCTTTGCTTCCATTGTGGGTAATCATCTAATGTTATGTGCTTAGGAGGCTTACTATGATTCCCCACTTCATTTTCCAAAAGCAATAGGTTCTGGATCCATGAATCTCTACCTGCAGTGAATGCTGAATACTGATCTTCCATTGCTATTTACTGTTGATTTTAGAACAAACTGTTGTACTTGTGCGAATAAAAGAATGCGATTGAACAATGCGGATGGTTCAATCGTGCGACTGGATAGGTGCGGATGAACAATGCGAACAAAGATCTTCAATTGTACGAATGGATGGACGACTGAGCCAATCGTGCATATCTGTGGTGCGAATGGGTTCAGTTGTGCGATTGAGTCAATCGTGGGACTAAAGGCTGCTGTTTTTGCAAAAACAAAGGTTTTGAATACTTTGACGCAAAAACACGAATTTCTCACTAACCCTAATTGCCGTATGCCGAAAAAACGTTAAATTTTTGACCTGGAGACGTCGAAAACACTGTTTGACACAAAAAGATTATATTTTTAGTGAAAAACATGATTTTTATATCAAAAATGATTGAATCACACACAAATCAAGAGCCAAAGCTCTGATACCACTTGTTAGGACCGTTTTCGGTACGGAGTACTAACTGATTTACGTGTATACCAAACCAAATAGTACGGAATCCTATTTGATTGGCGATCCAATTAGTGAGAACGCAAGTATAATCAATCTAAGAGTGAAACTAAACGTTACGAATGATTGTAGGATGATTAATTGCGATCTATGAACTTGGAACAAGTGTTCTAGGGTCTCTGGACGGCTAGGGTACGATTTAGTGCGTAGAGATTTGAATTTTTGTGTTTTTCCATGAATTAAGTGGTATTTATAGGTTAGGGTTTTCCATCCATGCGACTGAACATGGTTCAGTCATGCGATTGAAGCATGCGTTGATCCATCCGCACGACCGAAGATTCAATCGTGCGACTGAGTCAATCTCATGTTACAATCATGCGACTGATCCAGTCTCCTGGTTCAGTCATGCGACTGGTTCATTAGCATGAAGTATTCATGCGTATGGTCCATTAGCATGGTCCATTCGCATGAGAACTTCACACGATTAAGTTTAAGCACGCTTTTCAATCATTATTGACTAAGAACTATGTAAACAACCACAAACCTATATAGTTAGTTCAATATGTGTTATCACACAATAATCAATGAAATATTAAACATTATAAGCATCATCAACACATTTCATTTCATTCATACCCATTCTGTTACATATATGTAAGACATGAAGACATTTTACGTTTGAGCTCCTAAACTAGGTACACATGTATCTACAGAAGCTATGTCTCCTTTCATGTTAGGCCACCGGTAGAATTCCTTTATGTCGTGATACATTTTGTCGGTCCCTGAGTGAATTGAGTACCTTGATTTATGTGCTTTGTCGAGAATCACTTTGTGTAAATCTCCGTACTTTGGGACCCATACTCGATTTGTAAAATGCATCAACCTATCGGAGTCAAGTGTTAACTCCTTGATCATTCCTCGCAGGCCCTCACTTTCCAAGTTTTCGTCCTTTAATGCTTCAAGCTGAGCATCATGAATTTGGTTAATAATGTTTGAGTGTATGGTTAATTCTAACGCTCGCACCCATAGAGGCTTTTCTCTTTCTTTTCTACTAAGTGCATCATCCACAACATTTTCTTTGTCTGGGTGATATCGATATCACAATCATAATCATTTAATAAGTCTACCTAGTGGCGTTGCCTCATATTTAAATCCTTCTGATTAAAAATATGTTGTAGACTCTTGTGATCAGCGTATATGATGCATTTGGTTCCATACAGATAATGTCTCCAAATTTTAAGAGCGAAAACAACAGCTCCTAATTCTAGATCATGGGTAGTGTAATTCTTTTCATGTGCTTTTAACTGTCTTGATGCATAAGTAATGAATTTATCTTTCTACATCAATACACATCCAAGACCTAATCGGGAGGCATCACAATACACTATAAATCCCCCCGTTCCATTTGGTAGGGATAGTATGGGTGCACTACACAATCTTTGCTTTAATAACTGAAAAGCTCCTCCCTGATCCTTGCTCCATTAGTATTTTCTATCTATTCGAGTTAGTGGGGTCAATGGTTAGGTTATATTTGAAAAGTTTTCTATAAATCTATGATAATAACCAGCTAACCCTAAGAATTGTCGTACTTCCATTGGAGATTTGGGGGCTTCCTAATTTCTGATTGCTTCAACCTTTGCTGGATCCACGTGGATACCCTTTTCGTTAATAAAGTGTCTGAGGAATCAATTTTCTCGAAGCCAAAACTCACACTTAGAGAATTTTGTGTATAGATTTTCTTTCTTTATGATGTTTAGGATTAGCCTGAGATGTTGCTCATGTTCTTCCTTGGACTGTGAATATATCAAAATATCATCGATGAATACTATCACAAACTTGTCCAAGTAGGGCTTACAAACCCTATTCATGAGATCCGTGAATATAGCAGGTGCGTTAGTCAACCCAAATGGCATTACTAGAAATTTGTAATAATCGTAATGCGTTCTAAAGGCTGTCTTTAGGATATCCTCTTTTGCTATTAGCAATTGGTGATATCCAGATCGTAAATCGATCTTTGAATAGTAGCTGGATCCTTGGAGTTGATCGAACAAGTCATCGATTCTTGGTAATGGGAACCGATTTTTAATAGTAAGCTTATTTATTTCTCGCTAATCAATACACATTCTAAAAGATCCGTCTTTCTTTTTGACGAATAGAACCGGTGCTCCCCAAGGAGAGAAACTTGGTCAAATGAATCCTTCGTCTAATAACTCTTGCAGTTGTTTTGACAATTCTTGCATTCTAGAGGGTGCGAACCGATATGGTGATCGAGCTACAAGCGCGGCTCCGGGTATCAGATTAATTCGAAGTTTGATTTGTCTTTGTGGAGGTAATCTCGGCAAATCTTCGGGAAATATTTCTGGGTATTTCCACATGATGAGAATGTCTTCAATCCTTCGTTCCTCATCTTAGTGTTAATGGCTTTCACTAGGAAGGCGGGATATCCTTCACTCAAGTATCCATAAGTTTACATGACACTTACAGTTTTAAATGGAGGTTTCCTTTTTCCCTAGTATAATTAGAAATTCCCCGCTAGGAGTTGGCAAACGAATAATCTTCTCAAAACATACTATCTTAGCATGATTCCGAGAGAGCCAATCCATTCCAATAACCATGTTGAAACTTCCAAGATTGACAGGTAATAGGTCGATACTAAAGAGACGATCGTTGAGTTGTAACGCACAGTTTTTAATTACTTTGTTGGATTCTATTTTCTTTCTGTTTGCTAGCTCAATAATATATTTCATACTTAGCTTACATGGTTTAATTCCTAATGATGGTTTGAATTCTTTGGACACAAAGCTTAGATCAACACTAGTGTCAAACAAAATGGAGGCATAATGATTATTAATAAGAAATGTACTGTTACCACTAACGGTTCCTGACATGCCTCTTTAGCATTAATTTCAAAAGCTCTCCCTCTGGCCCTAGGTCCATTCAACTTTGGGCAGTCTTTCTTGAAATGTCCAATTACACCATATTCATAACAAGCATGATAGTTTATGGTTATCTTTTCGTCAGGTTTTGCTCGACAATTTTGGCTCAGATGTCCAAAATTATGGGAGTATCCACATTGTTACAATTCCCTTGAGATTCTCTGTATGCCCTGCCGTTGTTTGAAGTTGCAACATAAACCGCTCGAATCCTTGGTTAAAGCTTTTCCTGTTATTAACTTGTCCGTTGGGACTTCCAAACCACTTTCTCTTCCCATCAAACAATATTCTCTTCTTCTTAATTGTCTTCCTCTCAACTTCCATCATACCTTTTACCATCATCATTTTTCTTGGTCAAGGTTCCATTTCGTATCGCATCATCGGTTAAGGAGTGTGGGATAGAGATAGCACTTTGGATTGTGGTAGGTTGGAGGCTGTAACGTTGCTTCTTATCTGAGGTGTCAATCCCCATATGTATCTTTCAATTCAGACATATTCTGGTGTAACCATTAAGGGTACAAATCTAGCAAGGTCATTGAATCTGGATGTGTATGCTCGGATCTCAGCACCTTCCATGGTGTGGTTCCAAAATTCTATCTTGATTTTGGAGTTCATTACGTGGGCAATATTCTTTAATCAACATTTCCTTTAGCTGCTCCCAAGTAAGTTCATATGTGTTTGCATCACCCAACAGTTGACGTTGAGAATTCCACCATGATAACGCTGCATCCTGAAAGGAACAAGTTGCATACTTGACCTTCTGATCATTAGAGCAATTGCTTATAGCTATGATAGTCTCCATTCTCTCAATCCATCGAATTATATCTAATGGTCCTTGAGCACCTGTGAAAGTTCTTGGATTGCATCCTTGAAAAGTCTTATATGAGCACCCTTGTGGTTGTCCACCTGATGAACTGCCTGGGTTTCCCTTGGTACCGGATCTGTTGTTTGCACTAATACCAAAACCTATGTTTGAACCGTTTCCCGCTCCGTTTCCAAGACCATTACCTATAGTTTCCTGCCTTCTTCCTTGACCGGCCACTAAGTTAGCATCATGTTGTTCTAGGGATGACTTGACGTGTTGGGCTATAACTAAACTGGTTAGTTCCTCTACGGTAGCTGGTAAATTGGTGTTCCTGCTCGAGGATGTGTTTCATGTTACAGGTGGCATGATTCAATTCTGTTTCGAAGGTATGGAAGAATGTTTAGATTACGTAAGACGTTAATGTAATATTATAATTATTTATTTCTTATAATTAACTTACCCAAGACATATGTATATATATACAAGCATTTTCCACAATCAAACGATATCATAAAAATAGAAATTTAAGGTTATAAGTTGTTTAATCATACTCTTACTATCACCATGCACATAATAGTCAAACATCCAAAAGATCATAAGTTAATTGTCTACACGCAATAACGAGTTTATATCTCGATCAAAAGTTCAAGCACTCCGGCTTGCATCTAAAATCTATCCCAAAAATGAAGCTCCACTACCAATATGCATTAGGTATGAAATCATCATCAGACACAATATAGCCACTGCCATAGAAGTCTCTGCTCACTCTCCCATCATAATCATATACTACTGAGCTATCACCAATGCAGCCTCGGCCATATCCGCTCTATGCTCCGCCTGGGTCAATCGGTCCCTAGTCTTTGAGAGGCTAGACTCCAGGTCTACCAATCAAAAGTGCATCTGTCTCGGGGCGCTATTGTCCAATAGTCTCTCCTCCTTGATTGTCATCATCCTCCCATCCAAAGCTTGACTCACCTTATTCTGAACCCTCATCTTCTTCTTGGTAGGCAACAGTTCCTTCTCGAGTCAAACACACTGGGCTGTCAAAGTAGCCCTCACTCGCTCAATGGGTTCACCACCCATAGTAATCCCACGTGGAGTAGAAGATGACTCTCCTACCTTGAAGGTAGAAGGGATCCCATCTCTCGAGGCCCATCCTCTCATGGCATTCGTGATCCATCCCCATTGGTCATCAAGAAGTCTATCCCGTTTAGGCATAGGTGCACTCTCCATGCCAATAGCATCATCAACCACCCTCCTTTTCTCTTTGCGCTTCATTCGCTCATACACCAACCTAATCATCGGTGGGTGCTGCATGAGGGGAATAGGGGTAGGTGGAGTCACTGCTGTAGGAGTCTCACTCTCTAGGGCCAGGCCAACTGGCTCCTTAGCAATGGGCTCAAGAGTGGCTGTAGGTGGTGTAGGGCTCTCATCATTAGACTCAAGTATCCATCCATTCTCCGAGTTTTCCATATCCGGGTAAAAGGTGGCTGCAAAGTAGGGCTGGGTAGCGTGATATCATGGTGTAATGGAAATGGGTTCTGATGGACCCTTGGTGCTGCTGCTATGATCTTGTACTCTCTTTCTCTGCTAACTCGATGAGACATCTATAGTAAAAGAACTTTATGCATGCGTACTTATTAATTATGCAACGCTCTAGCACATAAAATTAATAATCAAGGTCTAAGTATAACTATTATGCTCACATAATGCTTTGATCTAGCATAAGGCTCGTGGTATGGAATTGTCTTTGGAGTCAAATAATCATTTTAAAGGTTATTCTAGATTTTTGAAAAAATATTTTCTAGTTCGCTATAACCATTGGCTCTGATACCAACATCTGTCACACCCCGAGAATCGTAGCGGAAGGTCACGAAAAGTGATGATAACTGAAGTTGGAGTTAATCCAACAATATAGTCAAACGTGATCATAATACCGTCGGTTATGTAAACCATACATTTAACGTTCTAAACAAAGTCATGACAGTATTTTATCAGTAAAAAGTTGTACAACTCGAGATAGATGCAATACATTATCTTTTATTTATTTATCTAATAATACTAAAGGACATTTGAAACGTTTGACTCTCCAAAGACTTAGCTCGGAAATTCCACATAGAGCTTACCTATAACTCTGAAAAACATGAAGGGTAAAAAAAAGTCAAGATAATTTGGTGAGGGATGGGGGTTTTCAGTCTTATAAACAATCAGTTTCAAAAATAAAATGAAGAAATGAGATATAATATACTCAACATAGACTAGCTAGGTACTATGATTAATTCAGGGCATAAGTCCATAATCAAACCAAGAAACACGACGTTGCCCCTCAACAGTCCAAACATATAAATTCCCTCGCACTGACCAGTGCGACTGGTCATGAGAGCAGGCCATTCTAGCCCGATAGATCTACCAATATTGTCTGTGGCCTCCCCGAGGTTAATGATTATGAGGGATTTAGGGGCTCAATAGTTTACATCTATACCACTAACCAAACTTATAACATAATAACATATTTAATCCGTTTTGACCATCATATACATTGAAATATAGTTTCTCATGCTTTTTTCCCTAAAATAGTTAAAATAAATACAATATTTAAAATGGGACCGAAGGACTCACATTGAGTGCGATTAACGAACAAGTCAACGTGCTAGACTCGGATTAATTAAACCCTAACTATATGCATCATGGTCAATATATGATGATTTATGCTTACGAGAATGCTTTTCACCCAACCTATTTGGTTATTTTAAGCATAAAAATGTCTTTATTATATTAAAATGTTTTGGTCAATTTGTTATAAGAATTTATTTGTCTTTCATAAAAAATATATGAATTATGACACATCTGCCCTATAAACTAAGATCTAACCCTAACGTATTCTTAATATTTATCACTTAATCACTATCATATTTATCTTATGTCTAGTTACTATATTCTTAACTAGTTAATCTAAAGTTACAAAGTCTTAACTTTTCTATTTTGTATTATATATTTCTAACATAACGGTTAACCGGTTCCAAGGTTTGTTAGAATTGTTAATGCAGGGGTTTTTAAACTAACCAGGTATAATATTATAAATAATCGTAAATTTATTGTTAAAACGGTTTCGAGCGTTGACCTGATTTGACCGGCTGTCACAGATTGCCATGTTTTTCTAACTCACTAGATGAGGTTTTTTGATGTTTCTTATTATTTGAATAATCAATTTCTTCACCGACAACATTTCTTTCGAAAATGAATCAATAGTTTTCCCCTTTCCCATGATTTTTCAATCTAATACAATGTAGCATCAACAAATTAGTCATACATTCAATTGTCCAAATCCCTAAAATCAAAACTTTAATAATTCTTAATCATAAATGAAACCGTAGGTCCTAATTACATTCATTCAATTGTAATTTCTAACAAATCTCAAGTACTCAACAATTAAAACTTGAATAATAAGCAAAGCAACCTTAGGGAGTTAGAATACCCTCGTACGTGTGTGTGGGGCGGTCAGGCGTTAGCAGTGGGCTGGTCTGCACAGGAACACAACAACGGCCTCAGCAACGTGCAACGCAGGAGGCGACAACTTTGGTATGTGGTCGCGGTTAGCAGCAGGAGCGCTCTGTGGTTGTGGTCTTGTTCGTTGGACGACGTTTGAAGGGGAGACGAGTTTTCGAATCCAGCAGGGGATCGATGGTTCAATGTGGGTCTGTCTTCCAAATCAAAGTAACAAACAAACAAACAAATTAATGGGTTGGGTACTTGGGCTGTTGCAGCCCATTTCAATTTAACACCATAAGCCCATTTATATTTTTTATAAATTTTAAATAGGTTAGCCCAACTAAATTAATAAATGAAGTTTTCTTAATATTTTTAAAATTTTTATAGATGTAAAATTTTTACTACTTGTTATTTTTTAACATATATATGATTATTTTTGGGGGGCAAATATAATATATGTAAATTTTTATGGGTGGCAAGTGCAATATAAAAAAAATTGCATTTTGCATCGAAAAATTAACACTCATAATGAAAAAAAGAGGGAGGGTGGCCCCCCACGGCCCCTTCAAACCTTCTCCAATGCGTCCACGCGCGCGCGCTTACACACACACATAATATATATAGTATTTAAACCTAATATTTTAAATAGGAGATAAATACTTTTTTAAACAACATGTTAGTGGTTAGTAAGTTAGTAAGACCAAGTTAAGAAATATTTTCATCCATATCGAAACACTTTATTATTAGAATATCTCTTCAAGACACATAATGATTTTTTGTGTCTAAATCTCTAGTTGGTAAGGGTGCTCGCAGGAAGAAGTGGTCAAACAAGGATTTGAGCTTCCATATGTTGATTATTGAGTTGTATTTTTAGTTTCAAATTTTATGTTATGTAATAAAACAAAAGACTGATGGTGAATAATGAATGAGAATTGAGGGAGAGCAGGAGTCTAGAATTCTTTTTAAGATCAGTATAACTTAAAAAAATTAGGTTTATAAAAAAGTCAAAAAAACATTTAGGTTTTTGGGGTATCCTCTATAGGTTAAAGAGGATTAGAAAGAAAGTTATGGAGTTATGTTTTTGTGTTGCAAGAGGTGCAGGCGGGCCACCCTAATCCTCCATACCCATCAGAGGATTAGAAAGAATTGATTTCAAGAGTTTAACCATGGTTGGAAAGTGGTAAAATGTGTGGGTTTGAAGTAAATTTTGTAAAATTTTGTGTGGGTTATAAATTTTATAAAAATTTTGGGTTATAAACTTTTATAAAATAATGTTTGTTGGTTTTGCATTTATAATAATGTTTGATGGATTTCATAAATCTATGGGTTTTAAAAAATGATGTTATTAATTACACATTTAAAAAATAAGGTTTTTTGGTTACAAACTTTTTATTATCATAAAAGTAATTAGTAATAACTAAAATCAAACACACAAAAAATCGTAAATTTAGTAATGCTTCTGAAAAGCTATGGAGTGGTTCTAAAAAGATATCCAAATACATGAGATGTAAATAATGATTCTGAAAAGCTACATTGGATTTAATTTTTATACAATAATTATTCTGAAAAGTTGCAGTGAGATTAATGGTGTTGGTAGAAATGAATGATGGTGGTGGTTGGAGTGAATTCATATGTTGGTTGAACGATGCTGAGTATGGCATTCATATTGGTTGCAGATTTTATTTGTTTGGTAGTGGCATTCATATTGGTTGCAGATTTATTTTTTTGGTTGTGGCATTCATGGTTGTAGATTTAATTTGTTATTTAATTATTTATATAATAATAATTAAATAATAATAAAATATTAACTTTCATAACTTCTATATAATACATACATACTTTCATTCAAACTTATCACAACAAAAAATCTCTATCCGAATACATACTTCCTCCTATTCAAATTTTAGTATCCTACAATTAAATTCTCAATAAAATATGAACTTCAACTTTGATCTAAACCCTGGTCCTAGAGAAGATAGGATTTTGTATCTCGAAGACGAACATCGAGCCTGAATCTTGTTCTTAAATCCTGATTCAGGAAAAAAATGTGCCCTTGATATAAAACGGGGTTATAAAACTTTTTGGTTATTAGCTTACCACGATGTAAATCTATTGAGTGATTTTGTTATTTGTTGAAACATAGTAAAATATATCAAAGAATTCGGCTTCGGTGGTATACTACAGTGCAATATAAGAAGATTGGTCGGGGTTTAATCGAAGCCCTCATTGAAAGGCGACGTCTAGAAACAAACACATTCCACCTATCAGTGGGGAGGTAATGGTTATGTTAGAGAATGTGAATGTTTTGTGGGGGTTACCCATCTAGGGAATGGCGTTAACCAGAGTTGATGATTCCTACACGGACGAGCAAAGAAGAGATATTTGCTTAACTTACCTAGACCTTCCTACCGTTCCGTCCGATTACAAAAATTGCCATATGGTAAAGGTATCCACTATAATGAAGCATATTCTGGATTATCCTATATCAGATGATTCATCTGATGAAACATGCATAAAGCGTGCATGTCTTATTTGCTTATTATTAGCTAGTACAAATGTATTACCGGATACCAATAATTATATGGTGTCTTTACATCTACTTCGTAATTTAATTAACCCTAAAACTTATTGGAAACAATGTTGGGGTGCAGGCTGCATTGGCTTGTTTGTACAAAGAGTTATATAAAGGTACTAGGCCGAGTACGAAGGTCATAGGGGTCCCAATGCTGCTACAACTTTGGGCATGGATCCGAATTCCTACCTTTGCTCCACAAATCGTCGAACAAGATATTGATTGGAATAAACCATACGATGCAAGGTAGTTACCAATATTTGTAATATTTTTATATATAACATTTATTTTTATTCTATTAGTAATTATTGTGTGACTGTAGATGGGCGGATAATAAGATTAGTAACATAGAGACACCGTCAAACGTTATTAGCGCTCACCAAACAACGTTATAAAATCTCAGGGAGTTCGATGTAATTTTCTTCATCCTAAAATAATAAAATATTAAATATGGAATTTTTTTTTGTAACAATTTGTTTGGATGCCTTACCTAGACGTGTTTGATAAGCTTCCGAAAAAGTGGAAGTCTGGGTTCAAGAGTTGGATGTCACACTGTTATTTAATTTATTGGTACGTGGTTGAATATCATCCGGTTGAGAGGGTGAAGAAATAGTTTGGGTTTCTTTAGGGAATCCCTCCCCCATTCCCTGTGGAACGTACAGAGCTGGCTGCTTTCCGCAATAGAGTCTGGAAAGGTTCCTTGTACCTTAACTAGGCTACTAAACATGAATGGTATATGGCATACTAGAACAACAAACATAATTCTGTTGTGGTTGGTCAGCTCACAAGCGTGCCTGTTGCACACCCTAGTTACAATGGCTGGTTCCACCGTCACACTGTTATGTACATAAAGGACCTAGGCATGATGGTCGTTCTGTCCCTACCGAGTTCCATGATCATGGTGGAACTTCAAGATATCTGGTATTGTATAATTCTTAATTTGTTATTTAATATATCTAACATTATAAATAATATATTGTATTATATTTTTATATTTTGTTGGTATTATAAGTGGATCGGTTAGGCTTCATTCGTGATGAAGCAGTTAGAATGAGGAACATGGACCCCGACGCTTACTATGATAATTTTGGAGGGGTCCAACAAATGGCTTCTCAGATTATTAGATCAGTTAGTCAAATTGATCATCCAACTTATTTAAAGAGCAGTGAAGTCAATTTTGAACATGACAACACCATCCCCCAACAAGCACCGCATCGTCATGGTCGTCATGGCCAACAACCATCTCGGCACAATCCCGTTCCTCATGTTAGTGATGCTGGTGATGATGATGATGGGCCTTTAGTTTTTACTCACCCTTCCCAAACACGCAATATGGGGAGGGGCCATCATATTTTGGAGGTCCTTCTCAAATGTATGATGTAGGGTCGTCACAAGAGGGGGGAAGTTGCCAAACTTATGGGCGGGCTTCAAATTTTATCGCCACAACACAAAATTTAAATGAAGGTTACCTCCTCTTGTTTCAAAATTATAGAGGTGGATCATCAAATCATATGGTTCGTAGCAAAAGAAATTTTAACTACCAAGAAAATACTTGGTTAGGCTCATTGTTTGATTACACACCTCATGTACCTAAATTGATTTATGCTTTTAATACACCACAACAATAACCTCGCTACCAACATCTTACACCAGTACCTATAAATTTGGACCTCCAACTGACTCATCCCCATACAACAGCCGAACATCAGCAGCCCGAATATGAGCAAGTAGTGCCATAAGAAGAAAGACTGGGACACGGTTTTAGACACATAAAACCAACTATGTGTTTCACCAGGGGACCCCTAAATCAACGAGGCCATAAACATTAAAATTTTAGTTGATTTCTAAGTTGTATGATTTAATGTATAATTTTATTGTATTATTTTATTTTGTATTGATTTCTAAGTTAATGTATTGATTTCTAAGTTATTGTATTATTAGAAAGATAACCATGCCGACATTAGGGACATAACAACATTACAACATTATCAAGGAGCAATTGACTAATCAGAATCATCAACATCATCAGATGAATCAGATCCATCCCGCCTTTTCTAAAGATATGGTTGTATCGTATTATATTCCTACGCTCCATTTTGTCGAGTTCGTTTTCGAAATTCCAATCAGGGTTGTTCGGTTCATCAGCCGGTTGGACAGTAGGTTTGCCTTTTTGGTCTTCCTCAGCATAGATACTTTTCATCACATCAGGGTCGTCGAACATCTTTGGATTCATTTGTTTAAAAAGTAACTCATCTGTAGGTGCTTGTTTTCTTCCTGTTATCTCCCAATCTTTTGGTTTCCTAGCATCACACTTTGACTAAAACAATCTAAATTAGTACAAACAATTTTTAAAAACAAAACATATATAGTTAAAACACAATATTATTAAACACTTACACACATTACTGTGTCATAGTAGTAAAACGTTGGAGCATAACAATACATGCCTAACACCTTAGGCTTTTTTTTGCTGGCATCACCCATGGATTACCCTTAGGTAGGCTATTATAAGCTTTATCTTTGCCCTTGTTTACAAGAGAAGAGGAAGAGGCCATTTTAGTGAATGTGTTTTACCTTTGCCCGTGTTTGTGATGCATCACCCATGGATTACCCATAAGTTCTTTTTATAGATAAAAGGGTCAGGAGCACAACACGGATCCAACATGCATCCTAAGGCTTTATTTCATAGACATACTTGTTTGCCTTTTATTTATGGGATTTGAACATTGGGATGGCGTGTGTTTTGCCATATTATGCATTTAATTACTTTGGGTTTGTCTTATTTACAAAACGCTTCCGCATGGTTTTAAACGTTTAAACTTTGGTTGGTTTGTTTTAAATGTGACATATAGTATCGTTTCAAGTAACTAATGGTTGTGATCCTGGTTTGTTCACACGCCTCGCAGTAAAACTCTGTATGTGGATTTTGAGGGTGTTACAGATTGGTATCAGAGCCACTCCTATGCCGTTCGGGGTGTGGGACATACCTCACCAAGGATGGTGACTTCTCGGGCTCATCGGGGACGATGAGTCCAAATAGGGGGTGCTTGTGACACCCTACACACATCCCACATCGGTCGTGGACATGAGAGATTCATGGTTCGTAAGGAATGTCTGGCCTCTAATATCAACAACGTATTTTGGGCGTATTGGCTGTGGATGAGAGGAGAACTCCACAGTTAAGCGTGCTCAGGTGGGGAGCAATCCAGGGATGGGTGACCTTGCTAGGAAGTTTTCACCCGGGCAAACAAAAGCAAATCTTTGAGCTCCTCGTGGGCAAAGCGGACAATATTGTTGGTGTGAGGGGCCGGGTGTTACAAATAAACTTCTAAAATCGTCCCTTAGGATTTCCACTTAATGTCAAAATTGTCCTTGAAGTTTCAACTTCGTCAAAATCGTCCCTATGGTTTCGGATTTCTGCAATATCATCATGAGGTTTGCCACTTATTTCCAAAATGTCCTTGAGGTTTACCATCTATTGCCAAAATCGACTAAAGCTGGCAGGGACGATTTTGACAATAAATAGCAAACCTGAAGATGATATAGGCGAAATTAAAATTTACGGACGATTTTGGCAGTAAATAGAAACATGAGGTACGATTTTGACAGTTTATTAATGCTAATACTAGTACTAATAATAATAAGAATAACAATAACGACAACGACAACGACAACGACAACGAAAATGAAAACGACTGCGACAGCGACAACAACAACGACAACGGCAACGACAGCAGCAGCAACAGCAACAACAACAATGTTGAGCAACACTATGTTGACCATACCTTCTCTGTATGGTATTTCAACACTTCATCGGGAAATTCTATAGAGCGACAGACATATACACGACAATCGTATGGGTTGGACTGTTTTGGCATGCTAAGCAGGGCTCGGCAATATGCTTGAATCTTACTTCTTGTTTGATTTAGCCATCCAGCCATCAACACTACAAAAGTAAGTGTGATTGGTACCACATTGGAAATCTGAGTAAGTATCAAAGGAATTGTTTATTACCAAATGGTTTATACAATGTTTTCAGAACCAGATCGAACATCGAACCGGATGCCTTACTGGTTTGGTGGTAGGACCGGTCGGACTGGTTGGACCGGATTTAACTATAATTTTATTTTATTTTATATGTAATTACAGATAAGTAGTTTATATATGATTTATATATATACATTTTATAGTTATATATAAAACTTAACTATATTTGTATACCCGACGTACTATTATGGTTTAGCACCCCGTTTTTGCCCATTAAAGTTAAAAAAAAGAAAACCGGTCCGAACCGGTCCGATTTCCCGTTTCGACCGATTCGACCAGCGGTTCAGGATGAATCGGCGGTTCGGCCAGTACAAAACGAATCACACCAGACTGGACCGGACTGTAACACCCTAAATTTTTATTAAAACGAAAGGAAAACAAAACTAAATAGAAAGAATAGATAATGAGCACAAGTGGGGGGGGATAAAGTGTACAAAGTACAAAGCCTTATTATTTTAAGGTTTAAAGGGGGCATGATCGCCCATTTCTTCTTCATCTTCTTCATTCGGCTGAAAGGAAGAAAGAAGAGAGAGAGAGCCCCGGTTCTAGAGAGAGAAAGAGGAAGAAGCAGCTGCAAAGGTAAGTCTTCTCTTATATGAGCTTGGTTTCAGCTGGGTTTCAAGTTCTTGACCGAAGTTCTTGGTGTTTAGTGTTTATTTTCGGGATTCAAGAGCTGAATCGAAGGTGGGTCTCGAACTTGAAAGGTGCCTAAAGGCTGTTCAAGGTGAGTTTCTAGAACCCCTCTTTACTGATTTTCAACTTGTTTGGGGCTATTATGCATACTAAGTAAACATTTTGAAAGTAACCTTGGGTCTACAGCCTTATGTTAGAAATGATGTATGTATGTATGTTTTAGAGTTGATTATGGGTTAGTGTTGATGCTTAGCATGTTTAGGTGCCCCTGGTATGTTAGATCTATGCTTGGGTAGTGTTTGAATGATAATCGGGTGATGTTGGTAGCATAGAAAATATTTCAGAAGGTTCTGAAGCGCCTAAATAATGGTCCATGTGCCCAACATGTTGGCCATGCGTCTAAGTGTTGTCCATGCACCCTAAGAGTGGGCCATGCGCCTAAATAGTGGCCCATGCGCCCAACATATTGGAGAGACGCCTAAGTGTTGGCCATGCGCCCAAGAGTGGGCCATGCGCCTAAATAGTGCCCATGCGCCCAAGTGTTGAGACGGCTAAGTGTTGTTGATGCTCCTGAACAGGTGTCATGCTCCTGAACAGGTGTCAGGGCAGAAGCGCCCAAATAGTGCCCATGCGCCCAAACTATTTTATACTTAGAATTTTATGCTCATGCGCCTAAAGGGTCCCATGCGCCCAATTTGGACTTAGGGTTTTCTAAGTGGTTTTTAAGGGGTAATATCGGGAGATAGGCCTGGTTATGATGTGATGGCTTATGTAAGATGTGTTTTATGTATGTATGATGATGCCTGTATGGTGATGGTGTATGTTTATGATTATGTGTATGTTCCCTATTATGTATGTATGTCTTCTCTTGGCTTTGCGTTAAACGTTAAGGAATGTAATGAAAATATTATGTAATGTAAAGTGGAAGATAATGAAAAGAGGAACGTAATGAATGAATGCAAGTATTAATGAATGAGAACGTGAGAGGCTTGCAAGCGAAGTGTAGTGAAGTGCACAGCTCTAAATGCCTTAAGCTCTACCGTGTGAGTTTCAGCTAATCCTAAAGTGTGCACGCAGGGGTTCTAGTCTTTGTGGCTGACCTTCGGTGTAGTACCCATGTTGATGGGGGTGATGTACCCATTTCGATGGGGGTGTAGTACCCATGTTGATGGGGTGATATACCCATTTCGATGGGGGTGTAGTACCCATGTTGATGGGGGTGATGTACCCATTTCGATGGGGGTGTAGTTACCCATAATGTTCGAGGTGAAATATATGATGGTTACCCGAGTTACACATAACTTCGGGGGTGTGGCATAAAGCCAAGCATATATATGAGGTGAGCAACCATGTTGTTGCAACAGACTCGGATAGCGTACAATCGTTGAGATTGCCTATGAGGTGAGCGACTCTGTGTCGCAACGGACTTGATAGAGGTCCTTGTCGCGTACTCCGGTACTATGTCAGTCTTCGGACATGAGTCGGGAGTATTGCATGAGACGAGATAATGAGGTGAGCGACCTGGCGTCGCAACAGACTCGGATAGAGTTCAATCCCTGTAATTGATTCGTATGGAATCTTTGTCGTGTATCCCTGTTGTGCCAGTCTTCGGACATGAGTCGGGGGTTTGTGTACAGGCCCCGACATAGCATCAGCTTTCGAGCATGAGTCGGGGATATTGCATGAGACAAGATTCGAGTAATGAAGAGTAATAAACGAAGAAATGTATGAAAGAACGAACATATGAAATGAACGTTAATGAATTATTATAATAATGTACGATACAGACCCTTGTCATTCGACCTCAGTAATCGTGGCTGAGTGCCACAAAAAAGGTAAAGTCTGACCGGATCTAGAGAGTGAAGTGAAAGATAATGAAGTATGTTGGGTGAATGGAAGTTAACGAACATAATGATAAAGATAATAATGATATTATCTGTATGTACGTATGATGTATGATCACGAATGAATGTAAGTATAGTATGATTTTGAAAGAAAGTAAAAGAACGGTTTTAACGAAAGAAAAGTATGTTACTATAAAACTATAACTCACTCAGTGTTGCTGACTTTTGTATGCATGATAGTTGGCAGGCATTTGTTGATGCTAAGGAGTTGCAGGTATGGATGCATAAGCTACTAGGAGCATTTTGAGGCTGGCATCCGTATTTTGACATGTCTTTGTATTTTGAGATGAAAACAAATGTTGTAAATGAATGAAATGACATGTTTTAGTTATTAATAAAAGTTTTAAATTCTGTTGCAAAATAAATGTACTTTTTATAATGTTTTATGTGCAATGAATGACCAACTGTGAGGTGCCCGGGAACGGGGTCTTACAAGTTGGTATCATAGCCAAAGTTTAAGTGAATTGGGTAAATATTTTGAAAAACCTAATCTTAAACTAAGAATGGAACTAAAAGGAAAGGGATGCCAGTCCTAGTAGCTATGTGCCTGCAGGTATAGGTTTTATGTAAACGTTTAAAGTAAGTTAACGTTAACCGGTATTATGTGCGCATGTTATATGGCTAGTGTGCTTTTGTGTAGATTTAGATACTGATTAAGTCAGGATAGGAAATGCTTAGGGTATGAAGAGTAAAGTAAGTGGCTAATCACAATTGGCCACTGTAATTAGGGACTTACTGTACTTGACATAAACTAAGCTGTTCCCTTGAATGACCGTGTTGGTGTTTGAATCTTTCAGCGTGTGTGTGTGAGGATGGCTGGTGGTAGATCTTCTAAATCTTCACATGGTGGAGGATGTGGTGCTAAACCACGGGTTACGAGAGGAAGGCCTAGAGCTGAAAAGGTGGTCCATGAAGAACCAGAGACTCCTCATCCGGAGGGTGGTGATGAGAGTGCTAATTTGAGAGCCTCAGTAAAGGAGGCGGTTGTGGAGGAAGTGCAACAGGTCATGCAGACAATCCTACCGTCTGTGGTGACCAAAGTTATAAAGGCTGTTAGAGATAAGGAGAGACATGAAAGAGGTAGACCTTCGGGCGAAAGGAGACGGCCCGAAACTGAAGCGGCTTTATTCGGTGACGAAGAAGAAGAAGAAGAGGAAGAGCCTACGCCGGAGGCGGCACGAGGCTGTAACTATGGGGCGTTTCAACGATGCAAGCCCCCAACTTTTGATGGTAATGGCACTGTTGCTGCTATTCACCGATGGGTGAGGGAAATGGAAGCTGTTCTAATATTAGCGAGTGCCGAGAAGATCAATAAGTAAAATTTGCTACCCACTCTTTTGTAGACTCAGCTTTGTGCTGGCGGGACAATATTGTCCAAGTTGAGGGAAGCAGGGCTATCAGAAGGATGAGATGGTCGGAGTTGAAAAGGCTAGTGATTGAGGAGTTCTGTCCTCATTGTGAGATGGATAAAGTTGAGAGGGAGCGCCTGCAGCTGGAGGCGGGAACGATGACACATCAGCAGTTATACCAATAAATTCAACGAGATGGCACGTCTGGTGCCGGATCAGGTGACACCTCTTTCGTGAAAGATCAAGAGGTATATTCAGGGCTTGCCAGCGGACATATGTAGGCACATGATCGCTGCCTGACCAAGCGCATTTAGGTTGGCGGTTGATTTGGCGGGAAGATTGTATGATGAAAGATATGTGATGGTGACTGAAGGTAGCAAGAAAGGAGAGGGTGATCAAGATTGGAACGGGAAGCGATTGGGATGTGGCGGAGCCGCTCCAGGTAACAAAGGTGCATGACTGGATGATCAGCATGTGGTCATAACTGATGCGGGATCGAAAAGGTGTGACAAGTGTGGACACAGGCACCCCGGGGAATGTAGATTGGGGAGCGATGTTTGTTTCCATTGTGGAAGGACCGGATATGTGGCGAAGAACTGCGGTATGGGGAGGTGTTATTCTTGTGGTGAGGAAGGTCACATGAGTAGGGATTGCAAGAAGCCGAGGGCGGAAGGTTCGGGAGTGAAGAAGATCGAAGGAAGCTAGGACGGACCCCGATGTTGTGTCAGGTATGTTTCTAGTAAACCAAACCTTAGCCTCGGTGTTATTTGATTCTGGTGCTAGTAAAAAGTTTTATCTCTGCTGCTTACTGTGCTAAGTTGCCTGTTAATAGTAAGAATATAGATACGCCCTTTGATGTAGGAACTGCCATAGGTAGGTCTACCAGGATATCTAAAATGATAGAAGGTTGTGACGTAGAACTAGAAGGTCACAAGTTTTCTGTTAGACCATCCCTAATAGGCGTAGGTGGATAGATGTGCACTTTTGGGTGAGTTGATCAGTGATTTACGACTCAAACCCCAAGTGCTGCAAGAAGATAGATTGATCAACCGTGCACGACCAGAGTTTGGTGTCGACCTACAACAACGAATTATGATGAAGGCTTCGACTAGGAAATCGGATTGTTTGATTTGGAAATCGAGTAAAGCTAATATTAAAGTATAAGAGGGTCATTTCTAGTTGTTGCTCAGATAGGAGAAGTGACACATCGATTGGAGCTACCCAATGAGTTAAGTGGAATTCATCTGAAGTTCCATGCATCTCGTCTAAGAAAGAGCTATTGATGAAGATATGATCATGCCAATAGAGAACACTGAGCTAGACAAAGTATTCAACCACAAGAAGCAACTGGTGGCCATTACTAATAAGAAGAAGAGAATAGGCTAACGAGGATTGTCACACCCCGACTGACGGCGGAATCATTGGGGCGGACGAATGGTAGACGATTGCTCATAGCACATGGAACTAGTTAAATTGAAATAATATTAAATGTCATTATTCAATAAACATTACAAGACAAATAAAATAATAACATAACAATCAAAATACAACCAAAAACATAAGTCTTTTAATTTAAACTAGGTCCAAGTCCTATATGAGCATGAAGAGAAAATCCACAAGGAGTAAACCTGAAACATGATAGAAACAAAAGGTCAACTAAAAAGAGTTGGTGAGTTTCCAAGGTTTTCATACATAATATAACAAGGTTACAAGTAGCAATTGCAGGATCATTGAAGGGTGAAGAGTTACAACACAACAACACAAAGAGGAGATAAACTAAACTTAGATCAAATAGTAAACTGGATTAACCAAGTGGTGATACTAAGAACACAAGTAATATATGAGACATAACACAAAGAACACAAGTTTTTGGTTTTCAAGAATGCAGTATATTGCCTTCTCTATGTTCTATTA
This sequence comes from Flaveria trinervia, assembly GCA_025506515.1. Lineage (NCBI taxonomy): Eukaryota > Viridiplantae > Streptophyta > Magnoliopsida > Asterales > Asteraceae > Flaveria > Flaveria trinervia. Next base: position 69,815,070 of record CM046452.1, read on the forward strand.
CAAGTGTTACAAAAGCATATTCGAAAGATACAAGAACATGAGATACTTATACAACATCCTATAGCCGGCTATACTTTGAAAGCCAGCTGGATACAATTGACTAGACACACACAAAATCAATTGTAGAGTCAAAAGGCAGATTGCCTTTTGACTAGTGACTATGACATGCCATAGCTCACATCCTTATCTATTACAAAAAGGATAAAGTACATAAAGTAGAAAGTTACAGACTCAAGACCTCAATGTACAGTTACCAAAAGCATGGACCTTTTCACTAAACCATGTTAGTTGGTGACTTGCAGAGTTGCAGCGGAAAGGTGTCCAACTTTATGGAATAGTACATCAGATAAAGCATGTTACTAAAAGTCTTCGGAAGAAATCTGTCTTCATGAACTTGAAGCTTCGGAAGACTTTGTCTCTGAGGCTTCGGAAGACTTCATCATTAGCTTCGGAAGATGTTGGTCTTGGCTTCGGAAGATTTCACACTTAGAGTATTTCTGTTGCACATGTGAAACTTCCGAAGCATTCCACTTCAGGAAAGACTAAAGATGTTTAGGTTGCATCAGCCTCTTCATTAATCTCTACAAACTCCCCCTAGGCTGATGCTACCAAAACATTTAGAAAACTTTAGATATTAATAGTCCTCATTAGGATGATCATCATTCCTTTCTTCATAAGATGATCAGGATCCTTTAGGCTGTCAAAGTGTCTTCTCATGTCAAAGAGGTCATGCAGAGGCAACTGAAACATATCTTGCCATGTATAGATGTCTTCAATGCCTTGATCCCTAATAACATGCCACCTTTTTGGATTTGTGGTGTATGTCCAAGACAAGATGGGTCTTCCTGATGCTAGAGGAGCTACTGAAGTTGGAGTTGATTGAGCTTCCTCTGGCTGCACATAGCAGGCAGTGTTGACTGCCTCTGCCCAGAAAGTGATGGGCAGTTTAGAGTCGGACAACATGGTTCTTGCAGCTTCAATCAGTGTCTTGTTTCTCCTCTCAGCAACACCGTTTTGCTGAGGAGTCCTGGGAGCACTAAATTGTCTTGTAATACCCTTTTCATCACAGAATGTGTCAAGGATATGGTTTTTAAATTCGGTTCCTTGATCACATCTTATGATCTTGACTTTGTGATCAGATTGATTCTCAATCTTTAAGATGAAATTCATCAGAATCTCAGGAGTCTCATCCTTAGTTCTAAGGAAGAAAACCCAAGTGAATCTTGTAAAGTCATCTGTGATCACTAGACAATATAAGGTCCTTCCTAAACTCATTACACTGGTGGGGCCAAAGAGATCCATATGTAACAAGTGTAAGGGAGTAGTGATTGAGTTCTTTTCCTTAGGCTTGTAAGATACCTTATGTTGCTTCCTTTTCAGGCATGCAACACAGTGGTCATCACTTGTAAAATCTTTCTTGGCATTCCAGTTACCAAGTCATGCTTAATTAACTTATTCATGTTCTTAAAGTTTACATGGCACATTCTTTTATGCCATAGGAAAGACTCATAACTATTGACTTTAGACAGAAAGCATGAAACTTCTCCAGAGGGAGAGGTTTCTTGCAAATCCATCTTGTACATGTTTCTTTTCTTGGGGGCTCTAAGCAGGATATGCTCATGAGGAATGACCACACTAGGCTTAAGAACAATGCACTCATGCTCAGTAAAGAGCATATTATGACTCTGATCACAAAATTGAGATACGCTCAGAAGATTGTATCCAAGCTCCTTTACAAAGTTTACCTTTTCTATGCTGAGCTTACCATTTGTGACCTTGCCCCTACCAGAAATGTAACCACCTTCATCTCCTCCAAAAGCAACAGGTCCTCCATCAATCCTTTCAAAGTTCTGGAGTAGTGACCTATTACCAGTCATGTGCCTGGAGCAGCCACTATCTATGATCCAGACATTTCTGTCTGTCTTCAGTTGTCCCTGCACAAAAGAGAATGATTAGTTACATCTGGAAACCCAAGCCTTGCTTGTCTTGGGCTCATTTGCAAAAGGTAATTTAACAGTAATAGATCCTATGGTTGTACTAAGAGGATCTTGAGCTGTTTTTGATGGAGAAATCTCAGTCACTTGGTCTTTCTTAGACGTCCACACCACCTTTGGAGTCTTGGACTTGACCTTCAAAACTTTACAAGCTTTTGGAGCTTCAGAAGTTTTGATGACCGAACCTTCAGAAGATTCTGCAAACACTGCAGCAGACTTCAGTGCTTCGGAAGAACTCCTTTCTTTCGAGACCAAATATTCTTCCAAAGAGAATTTTCCACTTCCCTTCTTGTTAGATTTGGAACTTCCGAAGGAAACTGTTTTTCCTTCCGAAGCTTGAATCTTCTTAGAACTCTTTGAAGCCTTTGTTTTGGCCATATGGACAGTACCTTTAGGATTGAAGGGACAATCCTTTGCAATGTGAGTGGTGCTGTCACACATAACACAATTCATTTTCTCTTCACAAGAGCCTTGTCTTAAGAGTAAGACTGTCTTTGGTCACTTCCCTTCTCCACCTTCATCTTTGCAGATGCTGAGACAGTCCTCTTAGGCTGAGAACTGTGCTTGGAGTTTGATGGACCAGGCTGTGCAGCAGTGGTACACAACAGATCGGTCTTCTTCTTGCTACTAAGATGAGTTGAGCAAGAACCAGAACTCTTAGTAGAGTTTTGGTTGATGTCTTCAGCCCCTACCACTTTAAACCCTACAGAAATAAAAACTTGTTTCTGCTTAGAGTCAAAAGTAGCCTTGATCTCTTGAGCCTTCCTTGCCTTTCTTTTGCTCTTTCTGATCAAGTTCTTCTCATGGACTTGGTCATCATAGTCTTCACTTTCTCCTCAGAAGGATAGTGGCCCTTCTTGGAATCCTCCTCTTCACTCTTTGTAGAGGGATTGTTCACTATCTCTTCTTCATCCTCCTCACTCATAGGATCTATGAGAGGAAGCTCATCTTCACAAGTTCCACACCTAGGAGATCTTACTGACAAGATTGTGTGTAGAGGAGCTATCTCATTGGATCCCAGTCCCTGTCTGTTTTGATAGCACACTTTGTTGTGCAGGGATGAGGATATCATGTTCTTGAAGGTCTCTTCTTCAAGAACACTCTTTTCTGCCCTGGCTTTGCTGATCACAAGCTCAGCCAGGCACTCAGTTAACTTGGTTATGAGATCTTTAATTTGAGTCCTAAAATCTGTGTGTTCATGTTTTAGAACTGAAATGGTTTTCTCTAAGTCCTCTATTTTTAGCTTATAATCATTATCAGACTTTCTAAAATCAGATTTTAAAATGTTTAAGGACTCAATATCAGATCTCAGTTCCAAGTTATAGGACCTGTACCTGTTAACTTTAGCAATGCATTCAGGAGTACAGAGATGTTCCAATACCTTGGCTTCATCATGATCTGCCACCAGTGCTTGGTTTGGAGAGGCATCTTCAACCTGAAAGCTCCAGTCAAAGCCTCCCTCTTCAACAACAACAGCAGCTTGCTGCTTTGACTTCTCATTATGGAGAGCTTTGTCAGTGTAGTTTGGTCTGGATTATGTTTGGCCACCATTTGTTCTAGGTGCCTTACACTCTTTGGCAAAGTGGCCCATCAGGTTACAGTTGTAACATTTTACTTTGCCTTTGTCCAGTCCAAATTTTCCACTGGTTGCATTGCTTGGAAACTTCCTTCCAGTCCTTTTGTAGAACTTCTTGGCTCTGTGAGTGAGAAGAGCCATCTGCTGGACTATTTCCATGTATTTCAGATCATCTAGATGGATACAGTCCAGGTCTTCAAGAGTGAAAAGAGAGTTGCCACAGCTTTCATCAGAAGACATAAAAGCTTGAGAATAGCTTATCTCTTGGAATGGGCTTCCTTGAGTGTAGTTCTCCTTTGGTGTCTCTAGGAAGGTGATGAAAGGTCCCTTTGGTGTCTCTATGTTCGATTACAAGTGTTACAAAAGCATATTCGAAAGATACAAGAACATGAGATATTTATACAACATCCTAAAGCCGGCAATACTTTGAAAGCCGCCGGATACAATTGACTAGACACATACAAAATCAATTGTAGAGTCAAAAGGCAGATTGCCTTTTGACTAGTGATTATGACATGCCATAGCTCACATCCTTATCTATTACAAAAAGGATAAAGTACATAAAGTAGAAAGTTACAGACTCAAGACCTCAATGTAGAGTTACCAAAAGCATGGACCTTTTCACCAAACCATGTTAGTTAGTGACTTGCAGAGTTGCAACGGAAAGGTGTTCAGCTTTATGGAACAGTACATCAGATAAAGCATGTTACTAAAAGTCTTCGGAAAAAATATGTCTTCATGAACTTGAAGCTTCGGAAGACTTTGTCTCTGAGGCTTCGGAAGACTTCATCTTTGGCTTCGGAAGATGTTGGTCTTGGCTTTGGAAGATTTCACACTTAGAGTATTTCTATTGCACATGTGAAACTTCCGAAGCATTCCACTTCAATGCACTTGTGCAGCAAGCAAGAAAGACTAAAGATGTTTAGGTTGCATCAGCCTCTTCATTAATCTCTACAACAATTCATGTCATCGGTTATAAGTTAGTAAGGTTTAGAACACATATCGTTACAACCAAACCTCGACTTGATTACAAGTATATAAGATTGGCTAAGTGTATTTGGTTCCCATGATGAACAAGCATACGTCATCAGGAGTCGGCAATACATCGACTTTAGCACCAAATAGGCTTGTCAGGCCCAAAGATCTAAGACGTCGCCAGACTAGCAATAGTTAATGATTGTAAACAAACTATGTATCTCATATAATCACTTATAACACACAAATAACCATGACAAAAATATGAATTGCAAGTGCTTTACAAGTCTCAAACGTTTATAGTGTATGATGTATAAGTATCATGGTTCACCCCAAAATAGTGTGAAATAAATTAAAAAGGGGGCAAGGAAACTCACATGAAAACTCACAAGATGTAAATAATATGATAATAAGAATGTAGACGAGGCTCCAACGATTTCTTTTACAAGTTGTCTAAACGTATAGATTCCAAGATTTAGTTTGATAATAAGATTATCAATTAGACATGAACTAGGGTTTCAATTAGAATTTGGGGGTTTAATTAATTAAGTAAAATAATGAATCGTTTATGTTTTGGTTTAATAAAGATGATATAAATCAATTAAGACCAAATATAATTAATAATGATTTAAAAATTTAGGTTATAGAAGTTAAGTATAATATGTGAAAAGAAATAATTTAAAAAAACTTGATAAGGAGAATTAATTAAATACTTATTTAAATGACGTTAAAATTATTTAAAATCATTTTGTAAAGTTTTGAGCTTTTATAATGATTTATCATAAAGGTTTTATAATACAAAACCTTAAAAATAAGAATAAAGCAAATTATATTATTTTATAAATTTCAAGAATTTAAATAAAATTTTAAGGAATAACTTTATTAACTAATTATATATATTATAGTTAAATGAATAGATGAGTAATCAATTATTTATATAATTTTTTAAATAACTTAGTTATTTAACATGTAAATTTATAATGTTTGAAATCACCTAAATTTAAACCATAATAGATTATAGCATTTAAATTATATAAAATAGTTAATAATATTTTATAACCTTTGTTATTCTTTAAAAAAAATAATCAATTTAAGTTCATAAGTTTTTAATAATTCTGAAATGTTTTAGTTAACAAAATAATTTTTATTTTGATTTAATAATATAATACCAATTTTATGCATTATAAAATGTATAAAAAAACTAATTTAAACAAAAATGGGTAGAGGCCCGGTTCGAACTCGGGACCTCCTGCTCATGGTGGTAGTGTGGTAACCGTTGGGCCAAAGCCCAAATCTTGGTTTGAAATACAAAACAAATTTTAAGAGTTGTTATTGAGATAATCCCCCAAATTCAACATAAACCCTAGATTCAAATTGAATCCAATTGAGTATTAATTCGATAACGATAATGGAATCAATCATAGGGCTTTGATTACCCATGTAAAACCGAGTGTAAGGATGCATTAATTACCCAGGTGATTGTTTGAATCAACAAAAACAAATGAAGAACAATCCACGATCGTAGGTGTGCAAAGTACGACCAATCTTCAATGATAACCGAATTAAAATTGTGGGAAGCTTCTTTAGGTGCTAAAGATGATTTCCCCTCAACCAATTTCAGTTTAGACAAACCGAAACAAGCTCCATGGTTGTGTGCAGTTCGCGGTTGATGGGGGTGTTTGATTGTGATGAAACTGTGATTTTCAGATGAAATTAGGTTGGATAACAGTTTAAGACTAGTTAAACGTTCGATTACAAATCATTTAATTTGCTTATTATTAAGTGTTAATGATTGAACGGCTCGATTGTTGAAGATGACGGTTACTCGGGTCATTCGAGTTTGTAACCGTGGTTTAAACATGATTAAAGTCCTTGGACAGTTTCGAATGATGCACACGAGCCGATTGGAAAATTTTAGGATTGAAATTCGAGGGGAAGTGGTGTTGCGTAGTCGTCGAGATGTGGTCGGAGTCGTTTCCCGACGACGGGTCAAGGTGGGGGGGGGGTTTGGGTTTGTTTTAAACCAAATTACATATTTGGTCCCTGTGATTTTGGTAGGTGTTATTTTATGACCAAACTTTTACAACAAAGTTTCATAAATTACAAATTAGACCTTGTACTAATAAGACTAATCTAATTAATTATTTAGAAGTCTTTACAACTTTTATAAAGCTTGTTAATTTTATAATTTAATTATTTATTTTCAAAAATTCATAACTACTCATGAAACTTTATAAGCTTATTAAAAGTTATTTTATAACTTAAAATTTTTAATAACACTTTTGTATTTAGTTATTTATCACAAAAAGATTAATAAATCTTTATAACTTAATAAAAAATTATTTCTAAGTAAATTATTACAAGTTATTTGGATTATGAACGGTGCATAAAAAACACTTAATATATTTAATCCAATAAAGTTATTATAATTAAAACTTAAAAATTGAGTTTTAACTTGAAAAAAAATAGCGGATGTTACAAGGATGATGGTTTCACTTGTGTGGGTGTAGTGAAGCCTAAAGGTATCTAAGTTTAAGTGTAAGATCTAGGAAGAGGTGAGATAGTGTTACCCATAACTGTTCGAGAAGCGACATGTTTCGGGGACGAAACCTCTTTAAGGGGGGGGTAGACTTGTACACCCCAAATTTTTATTAAAACGAAAGAAAAAGAAAAGTAAATAAAAAGAATAGATAATGAGCACAAGTGGAGGGGGATAAAGTGTACAAAGTATAAAACCTTATTATTTAAGGTTTAAAGGGGGCATGATCGCCCATTTTTTCTTCATCTTCTTCATTCGGCTGAAAGGAAGAAAGAAGAGAGAGAGCCCCGGTTCTAGAGAGAGAAAGAGAAAGAAGCAGCTGCAAAGGTAAGTCTTCTCTTATATGAGCTCGGTTTCAGCTGGGTTTCAAGTTCTTGACCGAAGTTCTTGGTGTTTAGTGTTTATTTTTGGGATTCAAGAGCTGAATCGAAGGTGGGTCTCGAACTTGAAGGGTGTTGCTTAAAGGTTGTTCAAGGTGAGTTTCTAGAACCCCTTTTTACTGATTTTCAACTTGTTTGGGGCTATTATGCATACTAAGTAAACATTTTGAAAGTAACCGTGGGTCTACAGCCTTATGTTCAAAATGATGTATGTATGTATATTTTAGAGTTGATTATGGGTTAGTGTTGATGCTTAGCATGTTTAGGTGCCCCTGGTATGTTAGATCTATGCTTGGGTAGTGTTTGAATGATAATCGGGTGATGTTGGTAGCATAGAAAATATTTCAGAAGGTTTTGATACGCCTAAATAGTGGCCCATGTGCCCAGCATGTTGGCCATGCGTCTAAGTGTTGGCCATGCGTCCAAATAGTGGCCCATGCGCCCAGCATGTTGGGCAGACGCCTAAGTGTTGGCCATGCGCCCAAGAGTGGGCCATGCGCCTAAATAGTGCCCATGCGCCCAAGTGTTGAGACGGCTAAGTGTTGTGACGGCTAAGTGTTGTTGATGCGCCTGAATAGGCGTCATGCGCCTGCATAGTGGCAAAACGCCTGAACAGGGCAGAAGCGCCCAAATAGTGCCCATGCGCCCAGACTATTTTACACTTAGAATTTTTATGCTCATGCGCCTAAAGGGTCCCATGCGCCCAATTTGGACTTAGGGTTTTCTAATTGGTTTTTAAGGGGTAATATTAGGAGATAGGCCTGGTTATGATGTGATGGCTTATGTCAGATGTGTGTTATGTATGTATGATGATGCCTGTATGGTGATGGTATATGTTTATGATTATGTGTATGTTCCCTATTATGTATGTATGTCTTCCCTTGGCTTTGCGTTGAACGTTAATGAATGTAATGAAAGTATTATGTAACGTAAAGTGGAAGATAATGAAAGAGAAACATAATGAATGAATGCAAGTATTAATGAATGAGAACGTGAGAGGCTTGCAAGCGAAGTGTAGTGAAGTGCACGGCTTTAAATGCCTTAAGCTCGACCACGTGAGGTTCAGCTAATCCTAAAGTGTGCACGCAAGGGTTCCGGTCTTTGTGACTGACCTTCAGTGTAGTACCCATGTTGATGGGGGTGATGTACCCATTTCGATGGGGGTGTAGTACCCATGTTGATGGGGGTGATGTACCCATTTCGATCGGGGTGTAGTACCTATGTTGATGGGGGTGATGTACCTATTTTGATGGGGGTGTAGTTACCCATAATGTTGGGGTTGAAATATATGATGGTTACCCGAGTTACGCATAACTTCGGGGGTGTGGCATAAAGCCAAGCATATGTATGAGGTGAGCAACCCTGTTATTGCAACAGACTCGGATAGCGTGCAATCGTTGAGATTGCCTATGAGGTGAGCGACTCTGTGTCGCAACAGACTCGATAGAGGTCCTTGTCGCGTACTCTGGTACTATGTCAGTCTTCGGACATGAGTCGGGAGTATTGCATGAGACGAGATAATGAGGTGAGCGACCTGGCGTCGCAACAAACTCGATAGAGTTCAATCCTTGTGATTGAATCGTATGGAATCTTTGTCGCGTATCCCGGTGCTGTGTCAGTCTTTGAACATGAGTCGGGGGTTTGTGTATAGGCCCCGACACAACATCAGCTTTCGAGCATGAGTCGGTGATATTGCATGAGACAAGATTCGAGTAATGAAGAGTAATGAACGAAGAAATGTATGAAAGAACGAACATATGAAATGAAAGTTAATGAATTATTATAATAATGTATGATACAGACCCTTGTCATTCGACCTCAGTAACCGTGGCTGAGTGCCACGAAGAGGGTAAAGTCTGACCGGATCTAGAGAGTGAAGTGAAAGATAATGAAGTATGTTGGGTGAACGGAAGTTAACTAACGTAATGATAAAGATAATAATGATATTATATGTATGTACGTATGATGTATGATCACGAACGAATGTAAAGTATAGTATGAGTTTGAAAGAAAGTAAAAGAACGGTTTTAACGAAAGAAAAGTATTTTACTATAAAACTAGAACTCACTCAACGTCGCTGACTTTTGTGTGCATGATAGTTGGCAGGTATTTGTTGATGCTGAGGAGTTGCAGGCATGGATGCATAAGCTACTAGGAGCATTTTGAGGCTGGCATCCGTAGTTTGACATGTCTTTGTAAAAAAAATGTTGTAAATAATGAAATGACATGTTTTTAATTATTAATGAAAGTTTTAAATTCCGCTGCAAAATAAATGTACGTTTTATAATGTTTTATGTGCAATGAATAATCAACTGTGAGGTGCCCGGGAACAGAGCCTTACACGGACAAGCCCCTGATTTGCGGTCGAACAGATCGAACCGGCCGGTCCGATCCAGTCTCAACAACGGGTTTATATCATTCTGGTAATATTCCAAGTTCGTCTCTATTGAATCCCATACTTCCGCCCATCATTCTTCATTATTGAATACAATCAGGCTCCAATAGTTATCCTTAAGGAAAGGAAAAAATATCTATACATAACCATCAACTAGTTAGATCCAATATACACCCAGTGCTTTGCATAAAGTATTATTATTTCTTAAAATGAGATATGAAATTATCTGCTTTGTCCCTTTTAATAGTTCTAATGTGATTTGATGCTTCCTTTTGGATCTAGGAGAATATATTCTGTAACATCGTTGAACCATAGGAAAATACCATCTTTGTATGGTCCAACTCGTGCTAGACTTACAAATTTGTCTTATATTCAAAACATCCGTGACATGGTGTATCAAATTATTTGCCAACCATGCCTTTGGCTGTAGTTGTTAAAAAAAACTCCTCTTATCGACACGAAAGCAATCACTATCTTCAACACCAGCTATGTCCTTATTATCTTCAACATTCTCATAGCAGTATTGAAGAGACTTGCGTGATTTATCATTAAGAACTGTTGAAGTTCGGATCTTGAAAGGACCGATAAGTTCCATGCCCACAACAAGCTCCTCTAGTATAACTGTAACTTCAACATTCTCATCAGGAACTTTTGAACTTTGGGTCTTGAAAGGCCTGATAAGTTTCATGCCACATAAAGATCCTCTCGTATAATTATAACTTCCTTCTCTTCATGTACAAATCGAGTCATTTTCTCAAAAGCTTTCATCTTCTCATCAACTTTGATCATCTCATCAAAACTAACTTTCGAGTCATCTTCTCATCAAAACAAACCTTGAATCCGACGAACCCCTTATCTTGTTGCAGATCTTATCTTTTAACCCATTTATAAATTTCATGGTATCCATTGCTTCATATACACTATTCATATTCTCATTTGCATCTTCTACTAATTTAGTGACACTCATCTTGTTCTACTTTTTTTGTCGTTGCTTGGCTGTAAATTTATCTTTGTTCTCTTTCCTGAAATTTGTCCAGAAACAACTTATCAACTTCAACTTATATGCACAATCAAACGTAGCATAAGTCAATAAAAGTCAACTAACTGTCCAATATGCAATGTGAATAAGCTATGCAATGGGTCTACACATAACTAGGGCCTACTACTAGGGTGTTATTTATTTGTACACATGACATTCTTTCAAACCCAAACCCAGGTCAGATAGTGTAAGGAAAAATAATAAGTCAACACCCGCTAATCATTTGTAAAGATGTGTATATGTTTTTATCAAGAGTTAACTACATATATCCTTGTATAAAGTTCTCAATTGCATATTTACCCAACCAAAAATAAAAATTACATATATTGTTAAGATTCAAGAATAATAGAAACGGTGAATCTCTTAATCTTTCATCAATCAAACTGAGTTATATATACAAAGCTTCTTAAGAGACTAACTAACTCTAACTAACCACTAACTCTGTTAATTAAGAAAGTTAATAAAAGTCAACTAATTTTTTATTATTATTTATTTATTTTATTTTATTTGAAAGGCAGAAAGATGATCAAAAGTTGCTTTTCACTAGTCAGAACGGGCCAGCCCCATCACGTTTTATTCCTAGAAGCGTATATTTCTTTTTAAAAAAAGTATTATGTGTTGAACTGGCCGGGGTGGATTGACGCCTCGAGCAAGGTGCCAAATGAGGTCGGATTGACATGAATGTTTGCGTGAGGCAAAAATATTTAATGTTTACAAATCAATCAAAATATGTAAAGGTGGTAACAGTGATAACTATATACATTCATATAAACTGAGAATTTTAAGAGTGTACAATACATAACATAATAACATGTCACTGTATGGTGGAATGATCATCATGCAAAAAACCCAAAGACATTCAAATGAGGTCCAACTTAATTCACTTATTCAATTTGAGGTCCAACATCTTACGCAACATGTCTCTTTCAGCTATGACAATCTGAAGCTCATTATCTAAAGATGCAGAAGCTGATGATGAGGAAGCACTGCTTGCATATGACGAGGAAGAGCGGTTTGCATCTCCAACCTAGCCAGAACAAAGGTTTTCAGAGAGGTAATGTTAATTACTTTTCTCAGCTCAAACATTGTAATAAAAACATATACATGTATAATAGAATTCCAGTAACTTTACCTCATTGGAATCTATATAGCTCAGCCTCGAACCACTAACCAACACTTTACCAATATTATGCACAAACCTTCAAGTCAGCAATGTTAATGTAACCATCAGTAGCAAAAATAATGTAATGGTCATAGTTGTTAAAGGCGCGAGCAGGGCGATATGAAGGGCCCAAGCCCCATGGCCGACCTAGAGCCAATGGTGGGGGCAGCCGCCCACCCTAATTTTTTTTCAGTGTTATATATACGTGAAAATTCTGACCGCCCCTCGTAAAATTTTGCCACCGCCCCCCTTAAAATTCTTGAAACTAAAGAAAGAGCAAAATTATCTCAAATATATTGTTTGGAGCGGAACTACATTGGATCTGGTGATCTTCTGACAGGCCGGCGAACCATATTTTCTTACTAACCGGATTTGTAATTAAATGCATTTTTTAATTTCACTCTCAAATAATCATGTAATTAGTAGGAAGAAAAAAGTTATATCAAGATGAATATTTTTGATAATAATATATCTAAAACATGTTGAACATATCATCAAATTTATGAGTATAATTATTTCAAACATCAAATATCACTACTTTCATGAGTATAATTACTTCAATATGATTTTTATTATATTATACATATACGCAAATTCACGAGTTTGGGACCATTTTAATGATTTTTTATGTCAATGAACTGACCCAACCTATCTGACAAGAAAAAAATGATTTTTGTTGAACTGACCTTACCCATTTGCGGTGGCCTAATGACACTTAAAATTTCCGCCCCACGTGAAAAAAATTTTTGGATCCGCCACTGTCGGGTCCTAGGAGAGAAGCGCAAAAAAAACGTGGGCCCGAAAAAGAAGCGCAACTAACAAAATATATAAATATATATCTTAAAACGAACCCAAAATACGAAATTCATCGTAAAAAACAAAGTCTTCAATACATAAACCCAAAAATAGTACCAAAGGCCTAAAACATTCAAAATCTTAAAAGTTTAAAAGCAAGAAATAGCATTCTACATCAAGCATCCGAATCATCGGACTCTTTGATCAAAAAATCAAAAGTTTCTTTGAGGGTTTCCAGTAATTTGAGCGTATGTTGTTGCGTTCTTTCGAAACGTCTTTTATAGAAAACACATAAGCGGCATACAAATTGATAAAAAGAAAAAAATTACTCATTAACCCACGCGCATTAAATGCTGCCGAACACTAAGCGGCAGTTTACCGCCCATCGATTTTTTGCGCTTAGGCGATGGCCTTGACAACTATGGTAATGGTACCTACCTCATTATGGCACATATAGTAGTGCCTCCCTATATTTTTTTCCCTTATAGAGTTACATAGTTGGAGGTGCATAGACTTGTTACAGCAAAGACAAGAGATTTCAGAATTCTACATAAGAAAAAAAAACAAGAAAGGTAGGTTAGATGTTAATATCAACAATATAACCCATATGTGGAAACAAAGTAATTAGTATTAACTATTTCACATATGTTTTCCTCTATGCAGAAATTGTGGAAAGCAGCCAACACCTCCTCTTCCGTATCAAATCCACAATAAACAGACTTAGAAAATCCATCACTTATCCCATGTTCGATAAATGCTAGGATTTCTTCCTTTGAAGACAACGTAAGTTTTCATGCTATCGGGAAAAAACATGGATTAAAATTTCCTCGCTACTTTATATGATCCCGAATACATGAACTTCCACTTGCAAACTCATGAAACACCAACTAAAAGAGTGAGGTCTTTATGTAGTCATAACAAGTAAGCTATCATATAACTATATGTTCTATTTCATTTATGTCATAAGGGAAGTTAATAATAAAGTAAGATTATCCTTTCTTTCCTTACAATATCATCTTGTTTATGAAAGGAAAATGCAATAAATTGATGTTGGTAAGAAAGATGATCCAAATTGGCTAATTCAGATGGTTTAAAAGTCACCCAAACTACACTAACTAAGCCTAACAGGTTCTTACAACATTAACCCAAATTCATTGAATTGTTAATTTAATAGTGTTTTTTAATCATATATTATACATTAATAATTTATAAAACTAGAAAAAGGTAATTTACACCAACAGGTTTGAGACATTACCCAACCTCTTCATTTTGAGCTTTGAAGAATCAGGTTATCAGCAACTTTATTGGTTCATTATGGTCACAAATATGATTATGTTGATCCTAGATAAACAGCAACTCAAAAGTAGAAGTATGTAAATAAGTGACCATTGCATTTTCTCCTTTATGGGTTCATTATAGTCACAATGTAGGGTCAGTATACACAGGCTAATTGCAAATTTCCAAAATGTTTGCAGTGGTGACCAAGAGGACACACATTATCAAACAAATGAACCAGTTTGAACAGCTCATGTAAATCCAAACAAATACATGCTTATGACCTTATCACAACAACTCATGTAGATAACTATGATGATACACATTATCAAACAAATGAAATTACTTCATCCTATCTATGTTATGATGTAAGTTTAAATAGCAAAACCAAGTATGTATAAAATTTGTATTCCAAAACTATTTTGGTGTAACGAACCAGTTTGAGGTTTCGTTTACTTTTGGTAAACTAAATATTATATAAAAAAGTGGAGGGCTTGATTGGTCATTTGGATAAACTAGCTTTTGAATGAAAATGATTAATAGTTAGTTTGTTCAATATTTGGTAGTCGATACACATTCTCACTAATCTGTTCTTCTTCACGAATAAAATTGGAGCTTCCCATGGTGAAGAAATCGCTCGAATAAATCCCTCCTCGAGTAATTCGTCTAATTCTTTATTTAATTACTTCATCCCCCGTTGATGCTAGACGATACGGGGCCTTAGCAATTAAAGCGGTTCCGCCAGGTGTTAAGTCTATTCTAAATTCGACCTATCAGTTAGGCAATATACCTGTAACTCGTCGGGAAAGGCGTCGGAAAGTTGGGCTACTACGGGTACGTCTTTGATATCCTTGGTTTTGATTCTTTGATAGCACAGGCCATAAATGCTAAACAATCATGCATGGTTCAAACATTTGTTAGCTTTCATCATTGAGATTATGCTAACTTGGCCAGTGTCTTTGTCTCCGACAATTTGAATTGTTCGCTTATCAGGGGCTTGGAGTTCTATGGTTTTCTTGTTGCATATGATATGGCATGATTATCGGATAACCAGTCCATACCAAGAACTAAATTAAAACCTGGCAAAGTCATGTTTACCAATTGTACAGGTATGACATAGGCTACTAACAAAATTTTTGCCATTTCTAAGAGTTTCAGAAATTTTAATGACTTCACCACTAGTTGTCTCAACGTTTAAGGTTTTATATATTTAACTTTGTTAAAGGTTCGTTTAGTAGATTACAAAAGTTATAATCTATAAAATTTTGGTTTGCACCCGAATCAAATAAAACTCTCGCATAAACGTTATTTACTAAGAACGTACCGGTGATGGTGTCCGGTATGTTGGCAGCTTGTTTGGTGTCGAGTACGAAGATTCGAGCACTTCACTTCTTCTCATTATTCTTAGTGCCACTACCTCCAATACCTCCTCCATTTCTTCCGTTCTTCTTAGGGCAGTCAAAGCTAAGATGCCCTAACTCGTTGCCGTTGTAGCAGTCATTCTTCTTCCAGCAGTCAGCAGCAAATTGAACCATTCGCTTGCATGAGTCGCAGACTTTGGAAGTGGACGCCTCAAATCTGCATCATCCCGAGTGTCATCTTTTGCATGTCTTGCATAGAGGTATCAAGAATTTTCCTTTCTTCCTCTCCATTTGTTTACCCTTGTATCGGGTATCCTTTCTTCCTTCATTGTTTCCATTTTTGTCCTCTTCCTTGTTTCCGATCATCCCATTTATCAAATAACCTGCTAGTTCTATGGAGGAATTAACGGTTTGAGGTAAGTGGGATCTCACGATGTCCCTTATCTCCTGAGGCAGACCCTAAATATACCGGGTCACTTAGGAGCCACCAGCTATGGTACCAATCGACAATATTCTTGAAACTTGACGTTGTAGTGTCTTAGGATTGGGTCAAGTCCGTCTCATGCGTCGGGCAAAACTTTTTCAACACCATTTCTTTAAACTCTTCCCATGTTAAATTTTACATGGGATTTCTTCCTTTCGTCATCAACAGAGTGTTCCACCACTCTAGAGCTTCGCCTTTAACATTTGAGATGTGTATTGGATTTTTTCTCATTCGGTGCACTTGCTTATGATCAATAATGACTCCATCTCTTCGAGCCAAAGTTGTTAGATTCTATATGCCCAAGACACATAGAACATTGATGCAGTTAGTATGTCATGATCCAAGTCGGGTTATACCCAATAACAAGCTTTGAAATCACCGACAATTATTCAATTGATGATATGATCATGTAATTAAATAATAACACCAAATTTAGAAAATGGATTTTCTAAATAAGTTGCATGTGAGATGGAACAACTTATTAGGATATTTTGTTCAAGAATATTACTTAGTGTTATTTAAGTTAGTTAGATAACATTAAGTAATTAAAAGAGTGTATAAGTTATACAATTAAATGTTAATTGTACAAACTTACAAGGGACTAATCTATAAAATGTTTAGTTAAATTTTAAGAGGGAAACTTGGTCAAGAGGGGATTTTCGGCCGCCCCACCCTCTCCAATGAGAGGGTTTTTACCTTCTTGAAAACAAAAGACTTGTGAGCTAGTCCAACACTCTACCACATCATCTAACACACACATGCAAAACAGATTTTCGAGCTCCTCTCTCTCCCAAAAAGGGTTCTCGGTTTTTCAGCTGATTTGAGAGGATTTGGAGTCATTTTTGGTGGTCATCTCCCTAACAAGAAGAGTGTTTGCACACAAGCTTGGGGTATACAAGCTTGAGGGGTCCTTCCTTGGAGCCTTGGCCGAATCACAAGCATCATAGAACTCATTCTTGGTCGACTTTTAGCTGGAGAAAGGTAGTTAATCACACTTTATGTAGCTGTGATTTTATGTACACTTACATATTGTTCATAGCTTGCTTATTCACATATATGATCCTTTTGTTTTGGGTTTGTTTATTTCATATATATGTCATCATAAAACATGAAATTTCAGATTCATAATCATGTTTTAAAATATATATATATATCCGCTGCGTTTTCTGAAAGATTAAGAGGTTAAAAATCGGTTTTATCTTTCAACAAACCCTACAATGGCATCAAGAGCCGGTTATGTGGATAGCTTGCTTGTTCTTGTCCTTATAATTGTTTTTTTATGGGACTTTATAACCCTTTTAAGGGCTGCTATATTCAGTTTTGTTGAATCCCCAACTTTCAAGGTTATATTACACATGCTTGTGATTAAACCTTGAAAGATATGTATATTGATATGTTGTGTTGTTTGGACAATGTTTGAAACCCGAAATTTCAGTTTATGTTGGCTGGAAATTTGTGGGTTTTGAGGGGATTCATAGTTATATTTTGGATGATATGATGGATGTTTATATTAGTGCATAACCTAGCCTTTGGCCTTATGTTGTTTGGATGATTGCAATGGTTGTATTTGTTTATTCAATGGGGTTGTATATATTTATTCATTTGTGCTTTGTTTAAAATGTATTTTATTTATTATTGGGTTGTAATAAATAGATTAGGTGCATTTTCATTTTACTAGATATATTGTATTAGGACTTTATATCTTGTAATGTGAAGACGTATGCATTGGAAGCACAAAGGAGAAACATGGAGCATTTTGGATGCGGTTTCAAGTGGGAGGCTTTTGGAAGCTTTCTATGTGTTTTGATTGTGACCCTTAGGAATGCCTTTGGACCATATTTGTGATGGCAAACAAGTGTGGACCTCTTTAGATGCTATTGTTATGCACATTTGCTATGTTTTTTTGTTTATATTATTGTGGTTGATAGCAAGTAAGTGATAATTGCTTTAACAAACCTTTCTATGAACTTAACAATCTAATTAAATGGTTCTTAATCATTAAAAGAAAATAAAAGGTTATTAAAATAATTTAATGATTTAATGATTAAAATGGGTTTTAATCAAAGGACCATAGGGTATTTTGTATTTGAAAGCATGCAAGTACAAGTACATAGAGTTTCTAAACTAAGATTATGAAATATCTAAATATTTTCAAATAATATTTCCAATAAGTTTAACACCATCCTTTTGCACAACACTTGAGTCATTTGGAAACTCTTAATGGGATAAAGATCACCTAACCATTTAGAGGGAACTTGTGACTTAAGGTGGGGATACCACATTTGTGGGATAAATGTCACCTAACCACTTATGTTGGTAAACTCACATGTGTGTGCAAGTAGGATAACTTGATTTGCAAACCATGTTAAATGGATCACCTACAATATGGTTTCCAAATGGTGTTGATTGGGATTAACATGCCGACTTTACATATGATGTTTAAAGTCAATCCCATACCTCTAGAAGTTGCAAATGGTTGCAACCGTCAATCGTTGACCACCTTATTATTTAAATCGTGGGATAAAGGTCACCTAACCATAATTTAAATGTAATGTTGGGTTCTAGATTTTAATATAAAATGACCTTAAAAGGTATTAATTATTTAAAATAGCAATATCGAAAATACTAAAATAGATCTTTGTTATATTTTGTAGATGGCCACCAATAATGATAATCATGATAATTCATCCGCGTCCGCCCAATCATTACGAGCGATTCTCCAAAAGAAACGTCTAAATCATAACATTTCATTGATTGGTATCGAAACTTGAGAATTGTTCTCAAGCAAGAGAGACGATCATATATTTTAGACGACCCTATCCCCGATCAACCTGCTGAGGATGATGAGAAGGCCTATAACGATTGGCTTAAGTACACTGAGGACTCCGTCCAAGTGTCTTGTCTCATGCTGGCGAGCATGACTTCGGATCTCCAAAAGGAGTATGAACATCACGGAGCTTATGACATGATAACCCAGCTGAAGGAAACGTTCCAACAGCAAGCGAGGGTTGAGCACTTCGAAACGGTTCGAGCACTCCATGCATGTCGTATGGAAGGCAACCAATCGGTTTCATCTTATGTACTAAAGATGAAAAGCCACATTGACCGCCTCCAAAGTCTTAATTGTCCTGTCTCGAAGGAATTGGCCACGGATTTGATCCTCAATGGCCTTACCAAGAAGTTTGAGACATTCGTGTTGAATTAAAACATGAATGCTTGGGACCAAAGCATTGGTGAACTTCAGTCAATGCTCAAAAGGGCCGAGGCGGCCATGGGTAAAAGGGTTTACCCGTTCTCACCATCAATGAGGTGGGAACAAGAAAAGGCCTCATCCCACACCCAAGGCAAAGGTTGCCAAGGGCAAGGACCCGTATGGGGAAAAGGGAAAGGGCGGTAAGGGTGCCACCTAAACCACAGGAGAAGAAGCAAAAGGTTGCTACTAATGACCCATGCTTCAAGTGTGGGGAGATTGGACATTGGGCAAGAAATTGTCCCATCCATCTCCAAGAGTTGAAAGCAAAGAGGGATGCTGGGCAAACCTCAGGTACAATATACATGATCCATATTGATTTAAACATGATATCCTTTAACACATGGGTATTAGTTACCGGATGTGGAACTCACATTTGCAATTTGTTGCAGGGGTTCAGAAGAAGTAGTGACTTCAAGAAAGGGGATGTTAGCCTCTACATGGGCAATGGGGCTAAAGTTCAAGTTGAAGCCTATGGTGACTACATCTTGAAACTTCCAAATGGTTTGGAAGTAATTTTGAATAATGTTTTGTATGCTCCTAGTTTGACTAGGAATATTATCTCTGTAGCCATGTTAAAACAATTTGGATATGTATTATCATTTGTTGAAAAAAATATTCATGTTTCTTTAAATGATAGGTTCTACTTTAAAGCTATTCCCATTAATGGTATTTATGAATTGGTTCATGAAAATACTTTAAATAGTTCATTGTACCAAACTAGCACCAAGAAACTCAAGTTGGATTGAGTAATACCTATCTTTCGCATTGTCGTCTTGGTCATATAAACAAGAAAAGAATTCAAACACTACAAAAGAATGGTCTTTTAAAAACAAGTGAATGTGATTCATTTGATGTGTGTGAATCTTGTTTACAAGGTAAAATGACTAAGGCACCCTTTAGTGGAACTAACGAGAGGGCAAAAGATTTATTAGGAATCATACATTCGGATGTATGTGGTCCTTTTAAGCCAATGACTAGGAATGGTGAAAGATACTTCATTACCTTTACCGACGATTATAGTCGCTATGGGTATGTGTACCTATTAAGACACAAAGATGAAGGTTTTGAAATGTTCAAGATCTTTCAAAATGAAGTACAAAATCAACTCACAAGTCGATTAAAGTTCTCTGCACCGATAAAGGGGGTGAATACCTAAATGATGCTTTTCAAGATCATCTTAGGAGTTGTGGGATTGTCTCACAACTCACTCCACCTGGAACACCACGACATAATGGTGTGTTTGAGAGGAGGAATCGAACCTTATTGGATATGGTCCGATCTATGATGGCTAGAAGCACATTACC
Organism: Flaveria trinervia; assembly: GCA_025506515.1. NCBI lineage: Eukaryota > Viridiplantae > Streptophyta > Magnoliopsida > Asterales > Asteraceae > Flaveria > Flaveria trinervia. Next base: position 69,835,602 of record CM046452.1, read on the forward strand.
TCTATCATTTTGGGGTTTCGCTTTGCTCTCCGCCACCCGTATTTTAAATATGGCCCCAACCAAAAGGTGGAAAGGACACCTTTTGAGATATGGCATGGAAGAGTTCCATCCCTATCATACTTAAGGGTCTGGGTTTGTGAGGCTTATGTTAAGACTCCCGCCCCAAACAAATTGGAAGTCCAATCCACCAAGTGTATCTTTGTTAGATACCCTAGAGATTCTATGGAATATTATTTCTATGATCCACTAGAACAAAAGGTGTTTGTTGCCAGAAAGGGTGAGTTCTTAGAAGCAAAGTTCCTTATGGAAAGAACTAGCAGTAGAACAGTGGATCTTGAGGAGGATCAAGAACCACAACCCGATGCACGTTTGGTTGAAACTAGCACTCAACATGAGGATGTTGAAGATGATCAAATGGTTGATCAATACACACAAAACATTCGCAGAAGTGGTAGAACTAGTAATCCACCTGAAAGATATGGATTTTTCATAGATGGATGCTATGTGGTAGATTCAGATGAACCAACCACATACCATGATACAGTGTCCAATTCGGATTGTGACAAATGGCTCGAGGCCATGAGCGTTGAGATGCAATCCATGCATGACAATCAAGTATGGGACTTGGTTGTACCACCTCTTAACTCCAAAGTAGTTAGAAGCAAGTGGGTTTTCAAGAAGAAAACGGATATGCATGGAAACTTGGATACTTATAAGGCTAGACTTGTAGCAAAGGGTTTCACTCAAACTCAAGGGGTTGATTATGATGAAACCTTCTCACCTGTTGCGATGCTAAAGTCTATAAGGATATTGTTTGCCATAGGTGCTCATTATGATTAAGAGATTTGGCAAATGGATGTCAAAACCGCTTTCCTAAATGGATATCTTGAGGAAGATGTCTATATGGTTCAGCCTGAAGGTTTTGTCGATCCAAAACATCCTGATAAAGTATGCAAGTTAAAGAAATCAATCTATGGATTGAAACAAGCATCAGAAGTTGGAATCACCGTTTTGATGAAGAAATAATAAATTCGGATTCATCAAGAACGCTGACGAAGCTTGTGTATATAAGAAAGCTAGTGGGAGCATCATCACTTTCCTAGTATTGTATGTTGATGACATACTACTATTTGGAAACGACATTCCAACCTTGGAAGGTGTAAAAACCTGGCTTAGAAGTTGTTTTTTCCATCAAGGATCTTCGTGAGGCCGCCTATATTCTGGGAATAAATATCTATAGGGATAGATCAAGGCGTTGATTGGTTTAAATCAAAGTGCATACATTGATAAAATGTTGAAAAGGTTCAAGATGGAGAACTCTAAGAAAGGTACGGTACCTATTCAAAGAGGAACGATATTGAGTACGACTCAATGTCCTAGCTCAAAGTATGAGCAAGATAAAATGAAGGCAATCCCATACGCATCTGCTATTGGATCCATCATGTATGCAATGATATGCTCGACCGGACGTGTCATGCGCCTTAAGCATGACAAGCCGATACCAGCAAAATCCTGGAAACAGTCATTGGATGGCTGTTAAGAACATACTTAAGTACCTAAGGAGGACAAAAGATATGTTCCTAATCTATGGATCTGGTGATGAGGAACTTGTTGTAAAAGGTTACACGGATGCCAGTTTCCAAACAGATGGTGATGATTCACGATCCTAGTCGGGATATATTTTATTCTGAATGGAGGAGCGGTCTCTTGGAAGAGCTCCAAATAGGATGTGGTGGCTCTATCAACTACAGAATCAGAATACGTCGCCGCCTCATTGGCAGCTCAAGAAGCTGCATGGTTGAAGAAATTCATTGCTGATCTAGGGGTTGTCCCTTCCATTCAGGACCCCCTAGAGATCTTTTGTGATAACGAGGGTGTGATTGCTCAAATCAAGGAACCTCATGCTCATCAAAAGACTAGGCACATTGAGCGGAGATTCAACTACATACGAGATGAAGTTGAAAAGGGAAAGATATGTATTCGCAAAGTTCACACGGATCAGAACATTGCGGATCCTCTCACGAAGCTCCTTGAAAAGGAAAAGCATGAAGGTCATACTTGTGCCATAGGACTTCGATATTCTAGTGATTGGATTTGATCTGTAAATTTTATATTTGGATATGTGGAACTCTTTATTATTTGAATAAAGTTATTTGGTTATAATGTTTTAATTAATATTCCAATTTAGCATGTTTAATCCACGAGTAAGTTGCTTACTCTAAATGTCCGTAGTCGTTCAGACTTGTGGGACACGTGTGAGGGTAAGATTATTATGAACTTGGATTGGTTGATATTCATAAGGATGAATATAGAGCAATGGGTTGCTACCAGGTTCATAGATATTTGTGGATACAAATATTGGACTAACCCGCAACTCAAATTTACTACATGGAATCTTATGGATTGATCATAAGTAATTTGAGTAAAGGTGAATATCATTTGGTATCCTTAGACCTGAGATACATATTGGGTTTTGATATTCACCAAGTGTCATACCTTGATCTGGTTATCCGCTGTTCTGAAAAAATGGACAGTACATGAGACTATGTTCAGATATGACACAAGGTGATTGTGAGAAACGTATGTAGTCAAGATGGGATTTGTTCCTCTTATTCATTGAGAGTTAGATGTCTAAGGCCTGGATAAGTTAAATCAACAAGGAATGATCACTCTGTGTCCTTGGATCTAACATGACATCTGTAACAAAAGGATAGATGATTAATTCACCTAAATCATTTCAAGTAAGATACTTTAATGGGATGATGTTATTGAATGGCTATAAGTCATGCGTATTAAGGGTAGTAAACCGTTGTTAGGCGGTATTTACTACTTGCATCAATCTTCTATGAATCTTGTGCAAGTGCGAGATTGTTAGATTCTATATGCCCAAGACACATAGAACATTGATGCGGTTAGTATGTCATGATCCAAGTCGGGTTATACCCAATAACAAGCTTTGAATCACCGAAAATTATTCAATTGATGATATGATCATGTAATTAAATAATAACACCAAATTTAGAAAATGGATTTTCTAAATAAGTTGCATGTGAGATGGAACAGCTTATTAGGATATTTTGTTCAAGAATATTACTTAGTGTTATTTAAGTTAGTTAGATAACATTAAGTAATTAAAGAGTGTATAAGTTATACAATTAAATGTTAATTGTACAAACTTACAAAGGACTATCTATAAAATTGTTTAGTTAAATTTTAAGAGGGAAACTTGGTCAAGAGGGGATTTTCGGCCGCCCCACCCTCTCCAATGAGAGGGTTTTTACCTTCTTGAAAACAAAAGACTTGTGAGCTAGTCCAACACTCTACCACATCATCTACACCACATGCAAAACAGATTTTCAAGCTCCTCTCTCTCCCAAAAAGGGTTCTCGGTTTTTCAGCTCATTTGAGAGGATTTGGAGTCATTTTTGGTGGTCATCTCCCTAACAAGAAGAGTGTTTGCACACAAGCTTGGGGTATACAAGCTTGGGGTATACAAGCTTGAGGGGTCCTTCCTTGGAGCCTTGGCCGAATCACAAGCATCATACAACTCCTCCTTGGTTGACTTTTAGCTGGAGAAAGGTAGTTAATCACAGCTTTATGTAGCTGTGATTTTATGTACACTTACATATTGTTCATAGCTTGCTTATTCACATATATGATCCTTTTGTTTTGGGTTTGTTTCTTTCATATATATGTCATCATAAAACATGAAATTTCAAATTCATAATCATGTTTTAAAATATATATATATCCGCTGCGTTTTCTGAAAGATTAAGAGGTTAAAAATCGGTTTTATCTTTCAACAAACCCTACAAACATAACGTTGAAATGGCATCTTTGTCGCTGTAAAACTTTTCCAGGCCATAGGATTTGAGTCCATAAAATGACAGCCCTTAATTCTTAATTGTTTTTTTAAACGATCGATTGTGATCTTCATTATCAACAAAATTAAATCGCTTCCCTCGTCCAGATGCGAAGGCTTTGTGCGAGATTTGCATTTTTCTGTACGTTTGAATCTAAAGTTCTTTGAGTATTTTTGGATTTACTATTCGTATTGTACATGCCCTTTATTGTTTAGACCATGGGGATGATGATCAACTATTTGAGTTACCAAGACCTATTCCAAGTTCTCCAAGAATCGCTAAAAATCAAGCTCCCATAAATAAAAGACCTAAAAGCATGACTATCTCAGAAGCAGTGGAGCTTCAATTAGTTGTCAACAAAGTATGCCTTAAATCTTATCAAGTGACAACTCAAACACTACACAACACCAAGCTGATGAAAGTAGCAATCTGGAGCAACATGTAGTGTTGCAAAAATCGGCCTAGGCGGCCGTCAATCGGCTATTAATCGCTAGGCGGCCGACCACCTAGGAGATTTTACCTAATCGACCAATTAATCGCTAGGCGGTAAAAGGTGGTCAAATTTGGCCCCAGGAGGCCTTAGGCGGACCTAGGCGGTCCAAATCGGCCAAAAATTGCAAATTCCGGCGACTTTTCCAGCGAGATTCCGACGACTTCCAGCCGGGTTCCGGCGACTCTTGAAATTCTGGTGAAAATTTTGTAAATTCCGACCAGATTTGTTTATATGTATATAAAACTAAACATCTTTATAAGATTACATATAAAAATGTGTATATATATATGTAAAATTGAAAATTATATATAAAATTTCCAAACCGATTAATCCCGATTAATCCCTACTAATCCTGATTAATCCTTAGTCCTTACCCCACCGCCCGACTAGCACCTAGCGATTTTTAAAACATTGGCAACATGCAACTATTAATGTTGCTTTATATTAAAATGCTATTGATATTGTCTCTCCTTCATTCAATGAGTCCTTATTGAATGAATGTGAGACATCAACCGGTCCAGTGTTCAAAATCTAGAGCAGAACTTTTATAACTTAGATCTCTCCATGTGTGACATCCGTCACCACAAGGTCCGTCAATTAACATGATTATCCGTTAACTTTTCCTTGATCGTTCATTCCTCGTCTTTATTACTTCTTGTGTGGATATCCTACATGCTTTATTACCTTTGTGCTTGTGCTTTCTTCGTGGACGTGTGCTATGCTTAAACCTTTTTACAAATTCCCATCATTATTATCACTAAATATATCATTTTTACATAAAATTATTGTCATTAATAAAAATCATTTTTTAAGTACCAATTATCATTAAATACATTTTTAACATCAACACAACAAACACCTTTAAAGTCGTTTTCACCCAAAACAAACTTTGGGAACTCGGGGCTAAGTGCAGGGACTAAAACCGACATTTTTGCAAACTCTAGATGGGTATAAAAACCCCATTTTCCAGCCTTAACTTCATCTTCTTCACTTCATCTTCTTCATTCTTCTTCACTTCACATTTTCTTTATCTTTGCACCAAAACTGCCCCGTTTCGTCTCGTTTTCGTCGTCTAGACTTCATCTACAACCTTGTCTACTCCATCCTTGCAGGTAGACGACCTTGGTTGTCCCTTTTCTTGCTCGTTTTATTACTGTCCATTTCTAGGGGTTCGGGTGTTCGGGTCAACCCGAACACAAGAGGTCGTGTGGGTGCGTGTGATGTCTCTCTGCATATGCTTCTTGTTTGTGTGTGTTTGTAGTGTGTTTCTGGAGATCCGTGTTGTGTAAAACTCGTGCTCAGGGCAGCCGAAGGCTGCTCTGCACTTCAGCAGTCGCGAACCTGCAGTTCAGGTGACTGGGTCTATCATGGGACTGAGCCGCGCGACTGGGTGAGTCGTGCGACTGATTCATTCGGGCGACTGAGTCGTGTGACTGGGGATTTCATGCGACTGAGTCGTGCGATCGAATGAATGTGTGTGATTGAGTCAATGCGATCGAATGATTGTGTGTGATTGAGTCAATGCGGATGAATGATGTGTGCGGTTGAGTCAATGCGGATGAATGTTGTGTGCGATTGAGTCATGCGACCGAATGGAGGTATGCATTTGTGCGTGCGTCGCACGACTGAAGGCCAATCGTACGAATGAAGGTTCAGTCATACGAATGAAGCTGATTCGTACGAATGAAGGTTGATTCGTGCGTATGGAGGTTAAGTTGTGCGATTGGGTGTTGTGTGGTGTCACACCCTCAAAATCCACTTGCGGAGTTTTACAGCGAGGCGTGTGAACAAACCAGGATCACAGTCAATAGTTACTCAGAACGACTCTAAATGCCATAATTTAAACAAAATCAACCAAAATACAAACTTTAAACAATGCGGAAGTGTTTTGAAAACAACCCAAGTCAATAAAGTATAACTATGGCAAAACAAGTGCCAACCCAAAAGAGTAAACCATAATTGTTAAAATGTTAAATTGTCTTGAAGAATCGTGTCTTAAAATGCAGTGAACCATGCAGTGCTCTTATGGCAAGCAAGCTAAGGACCTGAGAAAAGCATACTAAAATGTCAACACATAGGTTGGTGAGTTCAAGAGTTTGTGTTCAATAAACATGTAAACAGTTGTGATATATATAAGCAGTGTATGGTAATGGATAGCTAGTCTATTATCAGTAAATATTAATACATAGTGATTTTGCAATTGAAGCTGACTGTGATAGTTGTTGCCTCTTGTCACGACTTACCATGTCGTGACAATGTTCAATAGGACAAATTGCACCCGGTTGACCTCGAGTCACACAGGTGGGGCTCGTCAGACCCAGTAGTACTACCCAAGTTTCCCCGCTATCAAATATTAACAATTCAAAAGTGTGAGGACTTTTCCCATGGTAAACAGCACTATATTAATATTATACACAACTTAAATATTTAAAAGCGTTCGTATAAATACCAGTATGCTATCTCCCCCAAAAGAGATTAAATAAAGAGTGGGGCATGAACTCACCTGATGTATGCAAAGAGTACTTAGGGTTTATTTGAGAAACGAGAGGATAGCCAACCTTCAAAGGTACCTAGATCATGTGAGTACATAAGTACGTGTAAAAAAAGACATGTGGAACCCTAATCATACCAAAACCAAAGACTCAAGCTTCCAGAAAAATAGACACGTTTGACCTAGTTGACCCGTTTGACCCGTTGGTGACATTATGAGTTATAATCAAATAAAGCCAATGAGCACATACAACATACATGATTAACATTCAAATAGTATCATACGTATGCTATATCAACTAGGTGTATCACTTAGATCATCATACAATCAAGTACTATACAAGTCATGCGAATCTAGAACATTAACATATCCATTAGTTATAATACAACTAACATGTCACATAAAGTTCAATCATTCATCACATGCCATGTGAAGCCACTCACGACTTCACATCCTAAACCCTGCCAATCCTGCTAAGTAGGGGCCTCAGATCCGCACGCATGTATAATGATCATAACCATATTCTTTAAGCATATGCATTGCATCACAACGTCACAACAATCAATTACCCGTCCCAAGCATGATGTCCTACTACTACACAACATCCAAACATATATGATCACCAAAGTCCAAATATCACCCATGATTATCCAAGCATGCCATACAACTAATTTAACACGTTCTATCACACTAGAATTTATCCTTGAACATACTAGCAGGCTCCTATCATCCCAAACATGATCATAACATCATACTTCAACGTTTACACGAATAAAGTTTCCCTTTTGGGAAAGAACTTCCCAAAATCTATCAAACATCCAAAGCATACATGAATTCATCAATAATATACCAATTCAAGCTCATACTAACATCTAAGCATGATCAACCACATCCAAACATCATAACTCATCAATTCATATCCAAAAGTTACCTATTTAGTAATGTATGAACTATAACATGTTTTTTTGAATTTCCAATGATCACTACAACAATCTAACATCTAATTATCACCATGAACACATCCATAACATCATAACATCCATAGTTCAACATTTCATGCAAATAAAGTTACTATTATTAGTAACCTATGGAACATCAACCCTAAATCATCAATTTCTTGCAAGATTCATGATTCCTAACATTCATACAACTTATTAATCACCACACATTCATCAAACAATCATCATTCACCCATAATCATGCCCAAAATCGAATTAGGGTTTGACTAGAATCAAACCCATGATTAACCCACTAACAACATGTAATTCATCCATGATCGACGTTAACTAACATGTATTCAACCTAACTAACATATAAACATCATCAAACAACATCCAATTCGATCCCATGAGGGTCAATTTCACTTCAAGGTTCGGCCATAAACAAACACTCACAAACATGAAAAATCTAACCTTTAAACGTGTTATAACTTGCAATTGATGATTCTAACGTGTTCTAAACCTTGAAATCGACCAAAATCGATGCTTCCTTGATGATTCTAGGCTGAATTCGAAGAGAAGAGGGGAAGAGAGGTTGGATCGCGGCTGAAGGGGGTGGATTAGGGTTGGGTTTGTTTTATTAAATTTTAATTTACATATTTACCCTTTTAACCCTTGTAATTTGTATTTTATAAAAACTAGGCTTTAAACTCTTTGTAAAGTGTTTTTAACTTCATATATAAAGATAAAACTTATAAAATTCATTATATATCTTATCTTTATAAAACACAAGACATACGAATAAATAGGCACGTTTCCGCGTTACGCGATAAATTTTCTAATTAACCTTTTAAAAGTGTGTAACACATAAACATAACCCAATATTACATAATCACTTAGATTCACATCAAATTAACATTATTCATTATTATTAGGTCACCAACGTTAAATGACAACTAGTGTGTGCTCACGACACGTGTATACAAGACTTAACGGAACTAACGGAGTTTGGTAACGGAAATTTACCGGATGTCACATGTGGTTCGACTGAATGCCAGTCGTGCGAATAAAGGTTCAATCGTGCGAATGAAGCTGATTCGTACGATTGAAGGTGATTCGTACGAATGGAGTGTTGAGTCGAGCGTCTCGTCTGTTGTGTGACTGATGATGCTATGTGTGTGAATTCCCTTCTTGAATGTCATGTGATGATAAGGTAACATCAATAAAAGTGTCATTGCTTGACCACAAAGATTAAAGTCAACGCTATCAACATGCAGATACTATTTCAATTTAAATCAACCTAACATATTACAATTATCAATAACCCATTTGGGACTACAAATATATAACAAGTACTTTCTCTTATAACAATGGGATCTTTAGACAAATGTCATTGGCAATGACAACTCCTTCTGGTACTTGGATCTACATAAGATCTGATACGTGTGTCTGATTGTTTGTGAGTTACCCACGACCGAACCGATACAACCCGAACCAACTGAACATTACTGTGTACTTTATACATATCATTAATTCTTAACAATAACTATCAATAGGTGTTTGACCGTTCATTGCATACAACTGTTGGGAACTTTGATCATTCATACTTACCACTTAACAAGTGAGTTTCGTGGCCCCTTTTTTATGCTTATACTACTTTTCAAACATTTACAAACATGGGAGAAAAGTATGCTCACCCGTTTTCTATGTTGTACAACAAACATACAATTTACATACTTGGAATCAACATGCTACTGTTTTGTGAGTACTTATCTGATACATGCTTGAGTCTGCTGTGTGGTTCTTTCTTACAACCATTTAGTTCTAGTGTGGAACCGACGGATAGGTATTGGTAGTACTACTTGGGTTGACACCCCCACCCTCGTGTTGGTATACAAGTTAGTACCAACAGTCTCCAGGAATGGACCTTGGGTGAATATATTCCGACAAGATTCTTTGTGTATGTCGGTAGGTTTGGTTGTAAAGCTCAGGTCATGTGATTTTGCTTACTTATAACTGTATGCATGGTATTCCACAACAAACTATTATACAACATCAATTACTTATTTACTTTTAAACCCGCGAGCTCACCAACAATTTTGTTGACCATTTTGAGCATATCTTTTCAGGTGATCATGCTAACTGAAGATCTTGGTGTGCTGCCTTAGTGGAGACCCTAGGATGCATTTTGTGGATAAACTTGTCATTTTGAAAACATTTGTTGTAGTCTGTTTTAAACAACATTATATTTTGTAACTTGTTCCCGGGTTGTGGGAAATACATTACAATGTTGACATTCGTATTTGTGTGATCATTTGCTTGTGTATTCTTATGGCTATGTTGTCATGAACATTGACTAAACACGACACAAGTCCCCTTGTTGTCGGGTGTCATCATGACACGCTTGTTATCATTATTATATTGCATCTCTATTGGCTTACCATGTGTTATGACGATTCCCGTCTCGTTACGCCCCCATGTTTCCGCTCTCAGCGAGGGTGTGACACGATGCAATTGGATATGATCCCTAGGCTCATGATTCACAATACCCACCCAGCTAGGAACATTATTGGAGATGATTCTGAAGGTGTGAGAACAAGATGACAAACTCATAATGGGAATGTTTTCTTGTACTCATGCTTTCTTTCTCATATGGAACCAAAGAAAGTAGAGGAAACCTTGAAGGATAGTAGATAGGTTGAATCAATGCAACAATAATTGCTTCAATTTAAGAGACAAAAGGTTTGGAACCTGTGTTCACTACCATCTAGTCAAGTACCTATTGGCACAAAGTGGGTATTCAAAAAAATGGATGATAGAAGCTTGATAATCAAGAACAAGACAAGACTGGTAGTGCAAGGATACACACAAGAGGAAGGAATTGATCACACTGATATCTTTGCACTTGTTGCAAGACTTGAGGCAGTAAGAACTTTTCTTGCTTATGCAGCATCCAAGAATTTTACAATTACCAGCTTGATGTCAAGTATGCATTTCTATATGGGGATATAGATAGAGAAGTCTATGTGTGTCAGTCTCCAGGATTTGAAGACCACAACATCCTAACTATGTGTGCGAATTGGATAAAGCTCTCTATGGGCTGCACCAAGCACCTAGGCTGTGGTAGAGACTTTGTCTCAGTTTCTCCTGAAGAATGGCTAAACCAGAGGTACTATTGATAAGATGTTATTCATAAGGAAGTCCAAGAAAGACATTTTGCTAGTACAAGTCTATGTTGATGACATCATATTCGGTTTTTCAAATGACCAGATGTGTAAAGACTTTGAAAGCATTATGAAGAAGAAGTTTGAGATGAGTTCGATGGGAAAAATATACTTTTTCTTTGGAATTCAGGTCAAGCAGATGAAAGATGGGGTCTTTATCAATTAATCTTAATATGTCAATGACATTTTAGAAAGATTTGAAATGAAGGATTGTAAGCTGGCAAAGACACCCATCCCAGAAATCACAATCTTTGTCCTGACTCTAAGGGGAGGATATTGATTAACATCAGTATAGGGAAATTATTGGATGTTTGATGTATCTCACAACAAGTAGACCTGCCATCATGTTTGCAACCTGTATTTGTGTTGGATATTAGGTTGCTCCAAAGTAATCTCACCTAGTTGATGCCAAGATAATTCTTAGATATCTCAAAGGAGCTCCTAAACTTGGTCTCTAGAATCCTAGGAATCAAGACTTCAACCTATATGGCTACACGGATAGTGACAATGGTGGCTGCAATATCAACAAGAAATCAACATCCGAAGGATGTCAATTTCTTGGTAGAAGGATCATCTCCTGGCAATACAAGAAGTAATCATGTGTATCAACATCAACTGCTGAAGTTGAATACAGATGTTGGACTGTGGCTTCAATTTCATAAAGACTCCTATATGACATTGACAACAAGAGTGCCATTTCCATTACATAAAATCCTATCAAGCCGTCCAAGACAAAGCACATTGACATCAGGTATCATTTCATTAGAGATATTCATTAGAAAAACTTAATCAAACTAGTCAAAGTTGACTCAAATGAACAATATGCTCATCTGTTCACCAAAGCATTTGATAAACAAAGATTTAAATATCTTATCAAAACTATCGGGTTGATAAACATTAACTAGTTTATCTCCTTTGAAAACTTTTTAGATATGTGTCTTATCTATGTCATACAATTTAATTCCAGTTACAAAAGGTATTTCTTCAAAATTTACTAAGTATTAGTTCTTCTGAAGAGAAATTTTGCCTGAGAAGATATCTTACCTATCTTCCGAAGGAAAATTCCTCCAAGTTAGTATTATCTTTGGAAGATTTTTAAGCCTTAGAAGAACATTTGATGTTATATCAAATCTATTCCGAAGCTTTAAAACTTCTTTTCTCAGAAGACCTTTTACTCTCGGAAGTAAAATTTCTTATGACATAATTTACTTTCAATAGTAAGTTTGGCCTCAGAAGATATTACCTTGGGAAAAAAAACCTTACTGTGTAACGAAAATCTTTGGGGCCCACTCTATAAAAAGTTAAGATTTGATTAATGATGTCGGAATATTTTAAATGGATTTAACCTTACGGCCCCTGTCACATCAGAACCCAAAATGTCATTTCACCTTATCCATTTGCCATTTCACCCCATTTGAATATTTTCAACCTCACTCATTAATCTTTTACCCATTCTACAAGCCTAAGTTTCCTTTGTCATCACTTTTACTCTCCCAAATTACTTTACTTTCATAGAACTTTTCCAACAATGGCCCTAAATCCCCAACATAATCAAGTCACACTCCTTGACTCTTCAAAGGATGTCGACTTCTTTAAAATCATCCACTTTCTGACCTAATCCACCTACTATGCCATCCTCACTATAAGTCCTACAGTTTACTCCAACCATATGGTCGAATTTTGGGCAAATGGTCAAAATGACACTATAAATGGAGTTAGGTTTATCAGGTTGAGGATCTATGGCCAGGATTTAGTCATATCTAAATAGACCATCTGTGAGCACTTAGAGCTTCATGATGAGGGGACTCCTATTGAATTTCTCAATTCTGATTTAGAAAACACATATATGGTGGAGATATAAGCAGGTTAATGGTCTACAAATTCAACTTCTCCTACAACTAGAAGTTCCTGCTTCACATAGTTCTACACTGTCTATCAAACAAATTAGGGGGTTGGGGTCAAATTCTCTATGATTTAGGATACTTAATTCATGGGTTGGTAAAGGGCCTCTATTTCAACTACTCTAAATTTTTGTTGAACAACCTTAAAGGAAACCTTCAAAGGGAAACATTTTATATGTATCCTAGGTTTATTCAGCACATTATTAATTGTGAGCTGGACCAAGACAAGCTTCTCTATAAAAATAACCTTCTTGTCCCTCATATGAGGCCAACCATCTTCAAGGTTCTAAAAAGGGTTCCACCAACTTCACCGAAAGACATACTGCACTTCTTCCAGGTATGATTAAGCCAATGGCTCCCGGTGACATCCCTGTAAGCCCCACAGGTGATGAACCCACACCAGATACAACCACTTAAATGCCAATCCTTCTTCCCCATCCAATCAAGTTTACACATCAGAGACACTCTAAACAAACCCTTGTTCAATCTACTATGATTGAACAAGTTCCCCTTATTCAATCTAAAAAGGCTAGAGTGGAAATATGGGCTCCCACTCAGCCTGAGGTCCAACCTTCCTCCATTATTGACCTTAATATTAGTGTCGAGCCTCCTTAGTCTTAACCTAATGAGCCTGAATCCCAAGACTTCAGTCCTTAGGTTGAGTCATTATGTTCCCTTGAGTAGTTAAAAAGGGACAACGATATTATAGGCTGAATGCCTCTAGATATTTATCAAGGTCTCTGGTCATTAGGTATAACTTCCACATCCTTCACTGACCTATTAACCGATTCTGATGAAGATTTCATGTTCCTTCAGGGCCATGATGTTGATTTACCATACCAATCTCTGGATCAACTCAGCCCCAAGAAACCTTTGACTTTTAGCCCCTATCAGAAAAGCCAAACTGAGGTGAGTCCTAATGATATGGAGGGGACTCATGTAGATTCAACTATCACTACTGTGAGTGTCTCATTGAGCTCTCAGAATAGTGGTAACATTTCTAAGACTGAATCTACGACAACTTTGCTTGTTGATGACTTTGAAAGAGACATCACCTCGTAAAGGAAACCAGGGTGTTGGATCAAGAAGAAGGCTGGTGCAACCAAAACCAAATCACTTAGACAAATTTTGGTGCTGCTTACAAAGGCTTCCGAAGCCAAGTGTGGAACTTCCGAAAGAAGTAGAGTTCTTCCAAAGACAAAATAAAGTTCCACTTCCGAAGGCAAAGCTCTACTTCTGAAGATAAAGTATTCACTTCCGAAGATGAAGTCTCAAAGGAAGAAATCAGAAGACTACTTCCGAAGTATGAAGAAAGAATAAGTTCTCAAGCCTCGAAAGAAGCAGTCTCTTCGGAAGTATAAGTGGCTTTGGAAGTACTTGTTCTTCCGAAGCCATTTAACCTTCGGAAGACACTGCTATGAACCAGTGGACATAAGTATGGCCTCTAACACTCCGTTGTAGACCTCTGATACTACATGGCGTTTTCTCAAAGAGCACATCACTCCTGGTGACATCCCTGTTCACCCCATATGTGATGAACCCACACCAGCAACTGCAACCATAATGCCAACACTACCTTCTCCTCCATCACCATTACCTACATAAGATGCCCCAAACGATCCCTTGTTCAATCTACTCTGATTGAACAAGCTCCTCATGTTCAACCTAAAAAGGCTAGAGTGGAACATTGGGCTCCCACTCAGTCTGAGGTCTTACCTTCCTTCACCATTGACCTCAATATGGGTCTCGAGTCTCCTCAGTCTCAAACCCATGAGCCCGTTACCCAATCTGAAAGCTCTCAGGGTGAGTCTTTACACTCCTCTGAGCAGCCAATAAGGGACAGCCCAATCAGAGGCTCTGTAGACATTGACCAAGGTCCTGGGTAAGTAGGTTTAACCTCCTGATCCTTCACTGACCTCTCTTTAAAACTGATAAAGAGATAACATCTCTCCATGGAAATGATGTTGATCTATAACACCCTCTCCAAGATCAACAGAGCCTAGAGAGACCTCTTATCTCTAGCCCACATCAGAAAACCATTATTGAGGTGAGTCCCACTGATGTGGAGCGGACTCATGCAAATTCAGCTGCCACTACAGAAGGTGCCTCAATGGACCTTATGGACAGTGGTAATGATTCTGAGACTGAATCTGCGGTAACCATGCCTTTTGATGACTCTGCAAGACACATCAGTAAGCAAGGGAAACTAGGGTGCCAAGAAACCACATCTGGTGGTGAGGTTGAACATACTAGGTATATTACCTCATCCCCCCGTGATTCTTCAAAAGAATATGAGAGAAGCATGAAACTCTTCATTATAGACCTACTATCTAAAGTCTCAAACCTTGAATCCAAGGTTAGGACTTTAGAAGAAAGGTCCACCACATAGCAACTTGAGATTGACAATCTCAAGGCTTAACTAGCTGAGAAGCAGATTGAGAGATCTGTTAGGCACGTACCTGTTCAGGTCTCCTTGACCTCTTCCTCCAGCTCATCTACCTCTCAAGATGATGCTACCAAAAAGGGAGAGAGTGTTCAGAGACAAACATATGAGGACCCACAGAGCCAATCTTTAACTTCTAAATATTTGACTTCTATCATAACTTCTTCTAAGCCATCTCAAGTCACTCTAACAATTGATTCAAGGATGCTTAGAGATCTCTACAGCTTCTTTTCTTAGTTCTTGTTGAGATCTGATTGTGATCAGCCAAGTCTTGATGCTGCCATGATTTACTTTGGAGTTGAAGAGCTTCAGAGGCTTACTGCACCTTCTACCACTATGGAAGAAGTTGGTCAACCTAGGTCCACATGGAACCTGAGATTCAATTCGAAGGGGAAATGAGGACTCATGGCCCAACAATTGAAACAGTTGGGACAGAATCTGCATTCCCTCTTACTTCCAAAGCTGAAGTTAAAGCCTCAGAAGAACAAGCTGAATCTTTTGAAGCTGAAATGAAAGCTGCGGAAGGACTGTTCAAAATGTCTGAAGATCTGATAATCACAGATGCAATCCTAGAAATGGCATCTGAGGTGAACAGTGAGGACTTTCTGGATCAACCTCCTGTCCAGACACCATCAATACCTCTCACACAATTAGTATCCACTATCCAAGAACCACCAAAGTCAAGTTCTTCAAAAGATACCAAAGGAAAACAGAAGATGACTGCGGAAGAGCTTCAGGAAGAGGAGAAGATTGAAAAGCTGAAAAGAAAAGGGAGACTTCTAACTAGGAAGCTGTTGGCTGCTAGTACAAAAGCGGCTGAAGTCAACCAGGAGGCTGTCGACAACAAAAGAGAGAATAGATCATTGACCAGCTCATTCAGCTTGGAGCTGCCAATGAAGAAACAATCCTGCTACCATTAGAGGAGTTGGTGAAACTAGAAAAGGCAACCAAGTTGCAGCAGGAAGCAGCAAAGTTGTCCTCAGAGGAAGAGAAGGAAAAGGAACAAAGGGAAGTTGACATGCAACTCAGGAGGGAAATGATAGATTTCCTAACCTCCAGAGGCTTCTCTCTTCAAGAACTTTCTCCACACAGTGATGAACCGATCCTTTGGCTCATCAACAAAGATCAGGATCAAATGGAGAAAGAAAGAAAAAAGCTACAAGAGAAAAGTTAAAGGATAAGAAGAAGAAAGAGGAAGAAGCAAGGGCATCTACAACTAGGAATATAGGTGACAAAGCCTGGATGAAAGACTATCTCCGGGCTCACGACTTCTCTGAAAGGCAGGTGGGACCCATGTCTGAAAGGACACTCCAATGAATTGTTAGTGAGATCAAAGCTGACATTCGTTCGAGGAAAAGAAGAGAGATGTACTAAAGGGTACAAGGGATAACCTTCACACCAACCAATCAACCCCAACCTGAACCAATTCCTTCTCCCTTCACCATCAAAACTGAACCTTACTCTCCTGAACCCATACCTTTACCTACATCCACTTTCTCACCTCAACCACCAAAACTGCCATCCATCTACCCAAAACTCTAACCCGAACCACCTCACCACATCCTACCCCACAACCTTCTCAACCATCCCCTCAGCCTTCCAAACATCTCTCTCTAGAAGAGTTTAAAAGCATCAAGAATAGGCTCGTCAAGTGCACAAACCTGAGTGATATCTCCTGTGAGGAATACTCCATCAAGCTAACCTATGTGGATAGATCTTCACATTCCCTCATAAGAGATCAATATCTTGATCTACCCAGAGGAACACTGGACCATGTTGCAGTACTTCTAGGAATCAACTCAGAATCATTAAATGATGAAGAGAAGAAACTAAGAAGGAAGTTGGTGACTCTACTGGATACAAGGAAAGAGGACAAGATTCCTAGTCAGTCTCTTGTACCTAGAAGGAATATACTCCAGTGGAGGTTCGATGAAGCTACTCCTAACTTTGTTGTGTAAAGAGAGAACGGTGAAGTTAACAGGATGAATGCCACCTCTCTGCTACACTCCAGCAAGTTAGGAGTATGGACACTGTGGATAGACCTAAGGTGCTAAGGTCATTAGAACCAAATGGGTCTTGAAATGCAAGAAAGATGACCAAGGGTTCATTATAAGAAACAAGGCTCGACTTGTAGTTCAAGGATTTCGAGAATAGAGGCAATCCGTATCTTCCTAGCCTATGCATCTTACATGAAGATTAAAGTTTATCAAGGAGATGTAAAGAGTGCATTCCTTCATGGTGAAATCCAGGAGACAGTGTATGTCAGTCAACCCGAAGGATTTGAGGATCCATACCATCAGGACAGAGTGTACAAGC
This sequence comes from Flaveria trinervia, assembly GCA_025506515.1. NCBI lineage: Eukaryota > Viridiplantae > Streptophyta > Magnoliopsida > Asterales > Asteraceae > Flaveria > Flaveria trinervia. The sequence continues at coordinate 69,853,271 of CM046452.1, forward strand.
TGGATAAGGCTCTCTACGGGCTTCACCAAGCCCCAAGAGCATGGTATGAAAAGTTCTCGACTCATCTTGTGAAACACGACTTTCGCAGAGGAGTGATTGACTGTACACTGTTCATCAAAGAAAAGGATGGTGACTTACTGGTAGTTCAGATCTATGTTGATGACATAATCTTCGGTTCCAAAAATGAAGAATTATGCAAAGAATTTGAAGTAGTAATGAAAGCTGAATTTGAAATGAGTGCCATGGGAAAGATGAAGTTCTTTCTCAGATTACAGGTGGATCAAGCACCAAGGGGATATTTCTACATTAGACCAAGTATGTAGGCGATATTCTCAGTCGGTTCGATATGGAGAATGCTTCGGCAGCTGGGACTCCACTGGCTACAAATCACGATGTGGCACCCGACGAAAATGGTGATCTGGTGGATGCCACAATGTACCGAGGCATGATCGGATCCCTCATGTACCTCACTACCTCAAGACCTGATATCATGTACACGACGTGTCTTTGCTCCAGATATCAGGAGAAACCAAAAGTCAACCATCTTAAAGGAGTCAAAAGGATATTTCGTTATCTGAAGGGTACTCCAACACTTGGGTTGTGGTATCCTCGTGAAGATGACTTTGAGCTTATAGCGTATAGCGATTCGGATTATGGCGGCTGCAAAATGAACTAAAAGTCAACTTCAGCAGGATGTCAATTGTTTGGGAGAAGATTAGTCACGTGGCAGTGTAAGAAGCAGACATCGGTTGCTTTGTCAACTTGTGAAGCTGAATACGTTGCTGCTGCAAGTTGCTGTTCACAAATCATCTGGATTCAACAGCAAATGCAGGACTACGGTTTGAAATTCTCTAACACTCCTATATTTGTTGATAATTCTACTACTATAGTCGTAACTAAAAATCCTGTCCAACATCCTAAGACAAAACACATCAGCATTAAAGATCACTTTATACGTGATTGTTTTAAAAAGAATTTAATCGATGTTGTTAAAATTAATACGGACTTTCAACGTGTTGACCTCTACACAAAAGCTTTTGATAAACAAAAAGTTTTATATCTGTTAGAGGTAAATGGCGTGAAAAAGAAATATGAAGTGATTTCAGAAGATGACAGTACAAAGTCCAACAAGTAGAGTCAAATTTTAGTTTATTTTAGTTTATTTTATTTTATTGTATTTCTTCACCTATTAACATTCTAAACACAAAAGCATTTTCGGTTTTAGAATTTTAGGGGGAGAATAGGTTAGCTTAGTATTAACTAAGTAGTTTTTATTTAATTACTTAAAAAAATAAGGGAGGAGGACAACTTAGCTAAAATGAAAAAAATCAAATCTGTGATACTGATTCAACTAATTTTGGAAAATGATAGTACATAGGGAATAGATTAATTTGGGATTTTAAAATGTTTAACTACTCATGATGCAAAATTCAAAGTTATGTCTGAATAATCAAAGCAAAATAAAAGGAAAGATCATAGTTAAACTAGTACGCTATTATGGTAACATAGAGAAAGTAGACCTAGAGGTTGTTAGCGCATTAAATGATGTGTCGGTAGATTCAACACAATAGATAAGTAGACCTCATTGGTGATTTCAAGCTCAAACTAAATTCTTCAACAAGCTGTGGGTTCCCATCATATCCTTGGTTAACACAATCAACGAAGTTCCAATAAGGGGTGACGAGCAAAATAAACGCCATAAATGTGTGCGGATGACCATAAAAATGAGCAAAGCACATGAAAAATGAAAAAAGAAATCAAGCTAATAACCTATGTTGTTGGTGCGATCTGTGTAAACAGAAAATAATTGCTCAAACAAGAAGATAGGTTGTGTGCCTCTCTACTGTGTGGTGGCACTAACCTGAGGATAAGCATAACCTAAATAGTCTAGAATTCATTGTTGTTTGCGCCTCTCTGCTATGCGGTGGCACTGACCTGAGGCTTAGCATCTCTTTGAAAGTTCTTAGAATAGTTTCTTCTTGTAAAATACCCGTACAAAAATCTCCTGAGGAACGTTGATTACCATATAAGCGTGGGATCCACAAATGCTTGTTGAAATAATCAAACCTTAAATCATCACCAATGTGTGTCAAGAATCTGTGTATGGATTTAAGAGGACAAGTATACTGACAATCATCTTGAGTTGCAACTCTTGAAAGTCAAAATCATTGTGTGCATCTTGTAGCTCTAGTATGATTTCCTAAAATTGTTGTTGACTATCACTGAAAACAAGGATCAAGCATCAAAATTGTTTATCAAAGTATCCCAACTGAGACTGATATACATGTATGATTCCAAAATGAATTGTACCAGAAATGATAAACTAGAATTGAAACTGTGTTGTCCTGAAGTAAAATCAATTAGAATTCTTCTAATATGTTGTATTTCATCTCTAATCAAAAATATGTCTTGTTATTCTTCTTAATTTCAAAGTTTTTATGTTTAATTTTAGTAAAGTGTAATGTAAGAGTCGGACTCAACAACTCGTCGTAATCTATGAATCACTCACTAAAAAGAGTCACGCCTGAGGTGACCAAAACATTCAAAATAAAATGAGTCACGTCTGAGGTGACAAATTCTTTTTAAGTAAAAGGATCACGTCTGAGGTGATCAACAATGTTTTTCAAATTAAAAGGATCATATCTGAGATGATCATCACTAACAATTTTTTATCTATTGTTTAAAAGGATAAGTTTTGAACGTGCATAAGGTCAAATGAACAAGTCTGAGTCATTCACACGACTGGACTATAAGTATGGACCAGTCGCACGAATGAAGCAATGAGATTGAACCATTCGCACAATTGGATCATGAGTATGAGCCAATCGCACGAATGGTGGTGACCGACTAAGTCATTCAATCGACTGAACCTCATTCGAATAAATGAAGCTGACCGAACGAGTCAGTCGCACGACTGAAACCTAGTCGCATGACTGACTGTGACTGACTGAGCAAGTCGCACGACTGAGCCCCAGTCGCATGAATTAAGAGTGCAAATAGGTTCAGTCTCACGACTGAAGGAAACCCTAGTATAAATAGAGGGGGAGTCGGTCGCAGACACTCATCACCCCCAAATCGCCCCTAAATCGCACAAAAGCAATACCACTGTGTCCAAATTTCATATCAGCGATTTAACACCCTATTTGTGATACTCACTGATTCCGCATTGTTTCTACAAGTAATGCGAGACTAGATTCGATCAAAATACTCAGATTAAGCAAGCCCTAAATGTTCAAATCGGTTCAAAACAAAAACCGAGACAAAACCTTTAAATAAACCACTAATCTGTACTTAAATGTCAAATTATCTAGTACTAAGTGTTATTTGGATGGATTGCGAGTTAAATGAGACTAACCTGAACGTTTAACATCAAGTATTGACCAAAAATCGATTCTACAGTATGGAACAGAGACGTTATGCGAATGGACACACTGATGAATTTCAAACCCACGACTGAAATGGGTAAATGACTAAATCGCACGAATGAACCATGCGTATGAACTCAGTCGCATGTCTGATTCAATCGCATAGAACAACATACGACTCAGTTGAGTCGCAGGTTCATTCGCACGACTGAGCTCAATCGCACGACTAAGACACAGTCAGATTGTCCATTCGCATGACAGAACAGAATGATTCAAGTTCATTAAAATTCAAGTGTCATTCACTTACACAAACTCTAACATTTATTTATCTTGTGTAACAGAAACATGGCAAGTCGATGGACTATGAGCACAAAGCATAACCTGTGTGCTCATTTGGACATCACCTCACGGAATGCCGCTGACTTTGCTAGGATCATCGCTTTCCTACGGAGATCGAGGATCTTCAAGGCTATATCTACTCCGTGCACACCTTACAGATCGATTCAACAGGCTTTCTGGGAAAGCGCCATTGTCGGCAGGTCTGCTGAACCGCATCGGATTAGGAGTACCATATTTGGAGAAGCGATAGAGATCAGTGAGTAAGACCTTAGGAGAGGGTTAGAGTTAGGAGATGACAGTGACTGCCCTACCCAACTGCATCCATTGACTGTCTGAGGTTGCTTTCTTTGGGCTAAGTACTCAGGGGACATAAACGCAGGTGTGCTCAACAAGAGCAACATGTGCCCCCAACTCAAGTACTTAGCCCATGTGCTGCTGAAGTGTATTGCCTCAAGGAAGGGAGGATTTGATGAGTTGTCTGATCAGATCCAAAATGCCTATGTGGCTCTAGTACTGAATTATCCTTTCAGCTTCTCATGGATGATCTTCAACCACTAGGTTGAGAACCTAGAAGCCCAGGGCAAGGAGGGATTATGTATGTACCCTTGGTTCCTCCAGATGATCATTGACCAAAAGCTGCCCTCGCTGCCCAAAGAGAATGCTGATGCAGTGACACTCGAGATCATGGACGACACCACACTAGGGAGGATGAAGGTGTACCGGGGCAAGCAGGTGAAGCCCCCGATAAGGAGGTTGTTTGGGCATCTAGACCGGGATGACTACGTGGCGCCAACAAAGAGGAAGTGGCGCCACGACGATAGTGACTCGGACGTTGAGCAGATTTCTCTACCCTCCGATGCTCCGACGGTGATGACCACGATGCTAACCAGGAAGGTGATGGTCAGGGTGAACCCGAGAATGCTCCCATTCACCCTGATTTTTAGATAGAGGAGGAGGAGGAGTCTGATGAAGAGCCTCTAGTGCGAACGGTGGGGAGCCGGGTCGTAGCCATAGAGAGAGGTCTTAGGGCGGTTGGTGGACGCCACGGGGAGTCCGGGGATGCTGCTGTTGCTAATACAGATCCATCATATACCCCGGACTCGCCTAGCAACCAAGGGGGAGCCATCGTGTCTAAGGTATCGAGGAGGAAGAGAATGGCTCACCCATATGGCATAATGGGGAAGAGGCCAAGATTTACAGTGACCACATCCACTCCAACTGCCACTGCCATCACTACTGCCACATCCACCACCACATCCACCACAGCTACTACCACCATTACCACACCCCCTACCACCACTTCCACTCTCCTATCAACCACTACTACAGCCAACCCTTCACCAACCACTCATATGCCACCACCCATATTCACCACTACCACTACTACCACCACCAGCCACCAAGAAGGACCATCATCTCACACCACATTCACCACAAGACCCACTCTACCCCCCATTGGGGAAGAGGAACAGCTGGCAGCACTTAACCGTATGGTGTTGAAGCTGCTGGCTGCTAACAAAGAGAAAGCTGCTCAACTAAGTCAGCTTGTGGAACTAAACGCTACCCAAGCACAACAGATTGATGAGCAAGCACAACAGATCTCCTAACTCCAGGAGCAAAACGATCAATCAGCAAAGAGAATAGAAGAGTTGGAGGCCTCTAACAGGACTATCATGCTCAAACTAAAGGGATCAAAAGATGAGCCACTGAAGATAAGATAGGGTGATGATGATGATGATAGTGATGATGATGAAACGAGTGAAGATGTAAGAATAAGGGGAAGGCAGGATGATGATAATGATGAGAAAGGAGATGCATCAACATCTGCCTCATCTCAAGGTCAAGAGAGAAGGACAAAGAGAAATCAAGACCAAGGAGCATCATCTTCTGCCCTACCTGATGAGAAGCCCGCCATTCAAGACAAAAGTAATTCTTAAATGTTATGTATTTGTAAAGCTTTGTACTTGAATCTTGTATTAAAATTATGTAGTTAATGTTTATGTATCTGTATCAAATGTTTGATTATCTTGACTAATTACTACAATTGTTGTGTTTTAAATGTATAAATCAAGCAGATCAAACATCTCAGCAAGATGAGTATGATGTTGCTCCCCTACAAAAAATCAAGTCTCAACTCACAATGATTCTTGATCTGCAAGGGATATTTAGAAGGTCGGTGAGCTATACTCCCAAAGAAGGAGAAATCATACATGACCTGACTGACGAGCAACTTGCTAAGATGTTCAGGCTAAACCCAGATGAGATTGTCACGGATGCGTGTTAGATCAAGAAGAAGGCTGGTGCAACCAAAACCAAATCACTTAGACAAATTTTGGTGCTGCTTACAAAGGCTTCTGAAGCCAAGTGTGGAACTTCCGAAGGAAGTAGAGTTCTTCCAAAGACAAAGTAAAAGTTCCACTTCCGAAGGAAAAGCTCTACTTCCGAAGATAAAGTATTCACTTCCGAAGATGAAGTCTCAAAGGAAGAAATCAGAAGACTACTTCCAAAGTATGAAGAAAGAAGAAGTCTCAAGCCTCGGAAGAAGCAGCCTCTTCCGAAGTATAAGTGGCTTTGGAAGTACTTGTTCTTCCGAAGCCATTTAACCTTCGGAAGACACTGCTATGAACCGGTGGACATAAGTATGGTCTCTGACACTCCGCTGCAGACCTCTGGTACTGCATGGTGTTTTCTCAAAGAGCCATGTAGTTGACCATATTTTATTCCACTGTTCACCTTTTTATGTTAGTACAAGTTACCAACTTTAGTTGGTGACAAAAGGTAAGTCAGGGACATGTCCTGACTACCATATCTCAGATAAAGTCTTATCTAAGATACCTTAAACTATAGCTTTGTAGTATTTGCTTTAGTTAGAGGATTCCAGCTGGTATCAAAGTATATCTGGTTGTAGGTAGTATTATATATAGTCTCTTATTGTAACTCATAAGAACATGCTTGTAAGAGTCTTGTAATATTTGAGTTGAGAAGCAATATATGCAAGTACCTTGAAAATTACTTCTTGTGTTCTGTTATTACTTATTATATTGTTATCAACTCTTAAAGATTCTGCTTTCATCGAGAGTGTTGTTTAAGTGAGTTTGAGAGAAAACCAAGTGTTTAGTGACACAAACCGATCCTATAATTGGTATCAGAGCTTTTTAGGCTCTTGATTATGAGATCTAACCATACAAATCAACCAGTTTTTCACTCCTCCTTACAACTCTCACAAAAATGGCTCTTAACAAATCCAAAGTAGAGATGGGAACGATGAACAAAGCTCCTATCATTACTCCTAAAAACTTCAGGTCTTGGAGCAGAAGAATGGAAGGCTTCATCAGATACCAAGACACAAAATGTGGAACTCCATTGTCAACGGCCCGTATAAACCAAAGGTGGCATCACCTGGTGGAAACGGTGCCATGATAGAAATCGCTATTGAAGATTATTCTGACGAGGACCGAAAGAAAATGGACATCGACAGCAATGCATGACTATTCTGATGAATGCAATACCTAACTCCATCATGGTGGGGTTTGAGCATTGTAAGTTTGCTAAAGAATTGTTTGATGCAGTTGCTCAAATTTATTCAAGCTCCAACGACTCCAAGAAGGACTCACTGAAGTAGCAGTTCGAGAACTTCACTTATATTGCTGGAGAGACCCTTAGCCAGATGTATTTCAGGTACATGGATCTTATTTCTTCACTTCAGTTTGTGAAGATCACTCCTGAACTCAGAGATCTCACAAGAAAGTTCATGAGTGCTCTTCCAAATGAGTGGACATTCTACTGTGTCCCTATCAAGAGGACAAAGAACTTGAACACTCTTACCATGAACTCTACGGCATCCTTGATGGATACCGATTGGAGATGGAGAGTAAGAAGGGCCACCAAACAAGCAGACCTCTGAGTCTTCCTGCTAGCAATGCTTTAATGGTTGCTGAAGACTCAGTACCCCACACACCTCAGCAATACCTAACATACAACCAACAGCCATCCTGCTCTTCTAGACCTTACATCACTTGCCCTGAGACTCCAAGATCTTAACAGGCTCAGCATAACTCCTTCAGGACAACTATGCCTTTGTCTTAAAAAGTGGGCACTCTGGTAATTTTCAATATTGTTTTGATGATCTAGAGTGCTTTAGTCTAGACGATGCAGAGTATGTGGACATCGTCCAACAGATGGCTCTCTTACCTACAGAGCAAAGAAGTTTTTTAAGAGAACTGGAAGGCAATTCCCTCAAAGCCCAACTACCAGCAAGTTTGGGTTTGACAAGACCAAGGCAAAATGTTACAACTGTAACCAACTTGGTCACTTTGCAAAGGAATGCAAGGCTCCAAAGACCAATCCGGGAACCCCACAGGCCTCCACACATCCCTCAACCTCAAAGCCCACTCAAAAGTCAACTAAAACAGCTGCAATGGCTCAAGAAGTTGACTGGAGCTTCATGGTATAGGATGTGACTCCTTCTCAAGCTCTCATGGGCATAAAAGATGATAACCAGGTATATGAACATCTCTATACTCCTACCTGTATAGCTAAGGTTAAATTATATCAGGATTACAATATGGAAATTAGATCTAATATTGAGTCTTTAAATATCTTAAAATCTAATTTTAAAATGGCTGAATCTGACTATCCAAAGAAAATTGAGGAGTTAGAGAAAATTGTGTCCCTATTAAAACATGAACATACCAACTACAAGACTCAAATAAAGGATTTGATATCCAAATTGTCTGAGGCTCAAGCCCAACTTGTCACCACTGAGGCTCAAGCCAGGAAGCATGCTATTTCTGAGCAGAACTTCCAAGCTATTCTTGCATCATCCTCCCACTTCAAACTCTATTATCAGAACAAACGAGGGTTGGGGACTAATGAAATTGCTCCACCATATTCTTATGAGTCAATAAGACAACCTAGATGTGGTACTGAAGAGCAAGAGGTTCCAAATGCTAACCCTTCTTCACTAGAGTTGAAGGATGAAGCAACAATAGTGGTCACCACAGGGAAGGAACAGCTAAATGTACCCACCTCTCCCAGTGAAGATCAAACCCTAACCACCAAAGTCAGAAGAAGCAGAGCTAAAGCTGCTAGAAGAACTGCCAAGAAAGTGGCTGAGTCTAAGCTGAAGATTGACCCAAAACAGAAAGGTGTCTTTATCTCAGCTGGATTCCAAGTGGTAGGTACTTCTGATCCAGGAAAGAAGTGTAATACCAGCACTCCTATCCTGTCACAGAGCATTAGTGCATTATCCTCAAACGAGGGATGACAATTCCTCCAGAATTGGTGCTTCTTAGATCTCCCAGGAAAGGGGATATGTACAAGCTGGATATGAACAATGCTTCCCCAATGGATGAAGTATCATGCTTTCTTTCCAAAGCTGATAGTGATGAGTCAACATTTTGGCATAAACGTATGTGTCATTAGATTTTAAGACAATGAATAAATTGGCTAAAAATAACTTGGTACATGGTTTGCCTAAAAAAGGAATTTTTCTGCAAAGACAACTATGTTGCATGCCTGAAAGGGAAGCAACACAGGACCTCTCATAAATCCAAAAGTGTTAACTCCATCACTACTCCATTACACTTATTGCACATGGATCTTTTTGGTCCCACAAGTATAATGAGCATTGGAAGGAAATCATACTGTCTTGTGATAGTTGATGATTTTACAAGATTTACATGGGTATTCTTTTTAAGAACTAAAGATGAAACTGCTGAAACATTAAAATCTTTTATTCTTAAAATAGAAAATCAAATTGATCACAAGATTAAGATTATTAGAAGTGATCAAGGGACTGAGTTTAAGAACTTCGTTCTTGACTCATTCTGTAACTCAAAAGGGATTGCCAGACAATATAGTGCTCCCAGAACTCCTCAACAAAATGGTGTTGCTAAGAGGAGGAACATGACGCTTATTGAGGCTGCTCGAACTATGTTAGTTGATTCCAAACTACCTCTAACATTCTGGGCAGAGGCAGTCAGCACTGCATGCTATGGGCATAACAAAGTTCTTGTAGTTAAGCCACATGGAAAAACCCCTTATGAGCTATGGAACAAGGCCACCGTTCATTGGCTTTCTGAGGTCCTTTGGCAGCAGGTGTACCATACTTAACACAAAGGATAATTTAGAAAAATTTGCTGAAAAGTCGGATGATGCTATCTTTGTTGGATATTCTTCTAGCTCCAAAGCTTACAGAGTATACAACATTAAGAATCAACAATTTGAGGAGTCATCCAATATAGTTGTTAATGATCACACTACTTGTGTTAGGGGGAATGGCCCTTATCATATCTTTGATTTAGAATTATTTTCAAACTATTCTAAACCTTCTTGTGAGAATGTTTCAGTTGGAACAGGTGCTCAAAATGATGTTGCTACTGATGCGGATCAACTGTTTGAGCTACCCAGACCTCTTCCAAGTTCTCCAAGACATGCAACAAATCAAGCTCCCACTATTCACAGATTAGAAAGTATAACCATATCAAGGAATAGTGAAGCTTTAACCAATGAATCACCTGCTGATCCCTAAAACTCATCAGGTGATCCAACATAACACCAAGCTGAGGGAGGTAGCATTTTGAAGGAACATATGAGTGTTAATGCTACTTCACAGCCAACAATTGATGATGTTTCTCTTTCATTCAATCAGTACTCATTGAATGAACTTGAAACAACAGCTGGACAAATTGTTCCAATTCCTGAGCAAAATATGTCTAATCTGGACTTATCTTTGCAACTGGAAGTGATCCCTCATCTAAGGATTCACAATACTCATTCAGCTGAGAACATCATTGGGATGTCTCTAAAGGTGTGAGAACAAGAGGGTAGACTCATCATGTGAATGTCTGCTTGTACTCATGCTTTTTATCCTAGATGGAACCCAAGAAGGTGGAAGATGCCTTGAAGGATAGTAGCTAGGTTGAATCGATGCAAGAGGAGCTGCTTCAATTCAAAAGACAAAAGGTTTGGAACCTATGTCCACTACCATCCGGTCAAGTACCAATAGGCCCTAAATGGGTTTTCAGGAACAAAAGAGATAACAGAGGCTTGATCATCAAGATTAAGGCAAGACTAGTAGTTCAAGGATACACTCAAGAGGAAGGAATTGATTATACTGATGTCTTTGCACCTGTTGCAAGATTTGAGGCCATTAGGATCTTCCTTGCTTATGCTGCTTCCAAGAATTTTACTATCTACCAGCTTGATGTCAAGTGTGCCTTTCTATATGGGGATATAGATAGGGAAGTGTATGTGTGCCAACCTCCAGGATTTGAAGACCCACAACATCCTCACTATGTGTGCAAATTGGATAGAGCTCTATATGGGCTGCATCAAGCACCAAGGCTGTGGTATGAGTCTTCGTCTTAGTTTCTCCTTAAGAATGGCTACACCAGAGGAACCATTGACAAGACTTTATTCATAAGGAAGTCTGGTAAAGACATTTTGCTTGTTCAAGTATATGTTGATGACATCATATTTGGCTCTTCAAATGACCAAATGTGTATGGACTTTGAAAGCATTATGAAGAAAAAGTTAGAGATGAGTTCTATGGGAAAAATGGACTTTTTCCTTGGAATTCAAGTGAAGCAACTGAAGGAAGGATTTTTTATTAATCAATCTAAGTATGTCAATGACATACTCTTTGTCCTGACCTTGAGGGGGAGGATACTGATCAACATCAGTATAGGGCGATTATTGGTTCTCTGATGTATCTCACAGCCAGTAGACCTGATATTATGTTTGCAACTTGCATCTGTGCAAGATATCAGGCTGCTCCAAAGGTGTCTCACCTAGCTGCTGCCAAGAGAATCATCAGATACCTCAAAGGAGCACCTAAACTAGGTCTCTGGTATCCTAAAAACAATGATTTTAATCTCTATAGATAATCTAACAGTGACTATGGTGGCTGCAACATTGACAAGAAATCAACATCAGGAGGATGTCAATTTCTTGGTGGAAGGATCATCTCATGGCAATGCAAGAAACAATCCTATGTCTCTACATCAACTGCTGAAGCTGAATACATTGTTGCTGCTAGTTGCTATGCTTAGCTATTGTGGATTCAAAATCAGATGTTGGACTATAGATTCAACCTTATGAGTACTCCTATCCATATTGACAATAACAGTGCTATCTCCATCACAGAAAATCCAGTGAAGCACTCCAAGACAAAGCATATTGATATCAGGTACCATTTCATTAGAGATATTCATGAAAATAATCTAATTAAACTAATCAAAGTTGATTCAAATGAACAATATACTGATGTGTTCACCAAAGCTTTTGATGAACAAAGGTTTAAGTATCTTATCATAGCTATTGGGATGATAAACATTCATTAGATTACATTTTTTGAAAACCTTTTAATGTGTAAAGTCTTATGTCAATACAATTAAGCCCTGTGACAAAAGATCTCTCTAAAATTTTCTAAGTATAAATTTCTTCCGAAGAGAAATTAACCCTCGGAAGTTATTTTCATATCTTCCAAAGCAAAATTTCTCCAAGGATAATTTTCTTCTCGAAAGATCTTTTAGTATCGGAAGAAGCGATTGATTTCATATCAGATCTACTTCCGAAACTCACAAAATCTCTCCCTTCGAAAGAAATTTCTACTCTCGGAAGTAACTTTTACCTTCGGAAGTAGGAATTGCCTTCGGAGACAAATTACCTTTGGAAATGTTTTGTACTCGGAAGAGAGATTTTACTATGTAACGGAAATCTCTTGCCCCCCACACTGTAAAAAGCAAAGATTTTGTTAATGATGTCGAATTATTTAACTGAATTAAACCTTACTGCCCCTGTCACTTCATCTACTAAACCGTCATTTCACCTTATCCTAACACTTTACCACCATTCCACCCTCTTCTAAATAATCCCGACTGTTCACTATCATCTTCTTACCACAAATTTTACAGCCCTAAAAGTTTCCTTGCTTCCAAATTCACCCAAACTCAAACTGATTTACCTTCACTTTTACAATGGCCCTAAATCCTCAACACAACCAAGTATCTCTTTTTGACTCTTCAAGAGATGCGGACTTCTCTGACATCATCTCCTTCCTCACTCAATATGAGGGAAGCATGAAACTCTTCATTATAGACCTACTATCTAAAGTCTCAAACCTTGAATCCAAGGTTAGGACTTTAGAAGAAAGATCCACCACTTAGCAACTTGAGATTGACAAACTCAAGGCTCAACTAGCTGAGAAACAGATTGAGAGATCTGTTAGGCACGTACCTGTTCAGGTCTCCTTGACCTCTTCCTCCAGCATATCTACCTCTCAAGATGATGCTACCAAAAGGGGGAGAGTGTTCAGAGACAAACATATGAGGACCCACAGAGCCAATCTTTAACTTCTAAATATTCGGCTTCTATCACGACTTCTTCTAAGCCATCTCAAGTCACTCTAACAATTGATTCAAGGATGCTCAAAGATCTCTACAGCTTCTTTTCTTAGTTCTTGTTAAGATCTGCTCATGATCAGCCAAGTCTTGATGTTTCCATGATTTACTTTGGACCTGAAGAGCTTCAGAGGCTTACTGCACCTTCTACCACTGTGGAAGAAGTTAGTCAACCTAAGGTCCACATGGAACCTGAGATTCAATTCAAAGGGGAAATGGGGACTGATGGCCTAGCAACTAAAACAGTTGGGTAAGAATCTGCATTCCCTCTTGCTTCCGAAGCTGAAGTTAAAGCCTCGGAAGAACAAGCTGAATCTTCTGAAGCTGAAATGGAAGCTGCGGAAGGACTGTTCAAAATGTCCGAAGATCTGATCATCACAGATGCAATCCTAGAAATGGCATCTGAGGTGAACAGTGAGGACTTTCTAGATCAACCTCCTGTCCAGACACCATCTCTACCTCTCATACAATCAGTATCCACTATCCAAGAACCACCAAAGTCAAGTTCTTCAAAAGATACCAAAGGAAAACAGAAGATGACTGCGGAAGAGCTTCAGGAAGAGGAGAAGATTGAAAAGCTGAAAAGAAAGGGAGACTTCCAACTGGGAAGCTGTTGGCTGCTTGTACAAAAGCGGATGTAGTCAACCAGGAGGCTGTCGACAACAAAAAGAGAGAAGAGATCATTGACCAGCTCATTCAGCTTGGAGCTGCCAATAAGAAACACTCCTGCTACCATTAGAGGAGTTGGCGAAACTAGAAAAGGCAACCAAGCTGCAACAGGAAGCAACAAAGTTGGCCTCAGAGCAAGAGAAGGAAAAGGAACAAAGGGAAGCTGACATGCAGCTCAGGAGGGAAAGGATAGATTTCCTATCCTTCGGAGGCTTCTCTCTTCAAGAACTTTCTCCACATAATGATGAAACGATCCTTTGGCTCGTCAACAAAGAGCAGGATCAAATGGAGAAAGAAAGAAAAAGAGCTGCAAGAGAAAAGTTAAGAAGAAGAAGAAGAAAGAGGAAGAAGCAAGGGCATCTGCAACCAGGAAGATAGGTGACAAAGCCTGGATGAAAGACTATCTCCGGGCTCACGACTTCTCTGGAAGGCAGGTGGGACCCATGTCTAAAAGGACACCAACGAATTGTTAGTGAGATCAAAGCTGACATTTGTTCGGGGAAAATAAGAGAGATGTACAGAAGGGTATAGGGGATAACCTTCGCACCAACCACTCAACCCCAACCTGAACCAATTCCTTCTCCCTTCACCATCAAAACTGAACCTTACACTCCTGAACCAATACCTTTACGTACATCCACCTTCTCACCTCAACCACCAAAACTGCCCATCCATCAACCCAAAACTCTAATTGGAACCACCTCACGACATCCTACCCCATACCTTCTCAACCATCCCCTCAGCCTTCCAAACATCTCTCTCTAGAAGAGTTTGAAAGCATCAAGAATAGGCTCGTCAAGTGCACACCCTGAGCGATATCTCCTGTGAGGAAGACTCCATCAAGCTAACCTATGTGGATAGATCTTCACGTTCCCTCACAAGAGATCAATATCTTGATCTACCTCGAGGAACACTGGACCAGGCTACAGTACTTCTAGGAATCAACTCAGAATCATTAAATGATGAAGAGAAGAAACTAAGAAAGAAGTTGGTGACTCCACTAGATACAAGGAAATAGGACAAGATTCCTAGGCAGTCTCTTGTGCCTAGAAAGAATATACTCCGGTGGAGGTTCGATGAAGCTACTCCCAACTTTGTTGTGTAAAGAGAGAACGGTGAAGTTAACAGGCTGAATGCCACCTCTCTACTACACTCCAGCAGATTTGATATTGCTGAATTAGCAGAGAAACTATTCTCTAACCCCTCTAACTTTGAAACTGCTGCTCACATCAAGAATCATCTCAGCAGTCTTCATCTGGCTGAGTTAACAACAAAAGCCAAGATTGAGGAAGAGTTAAGATTGAAAAGAAAGGAAGACAAGGATAGATCTCCCACCAAGGGCACAACCTTTCTACAGATGGTGGAAGGTCCAGAATTGGAACCTATAGTTTGATGGGAATATAATTATAGCTCCCATCAACTAACTCTTTCAGAGGGCCACAACAAAGGGTACATATCATTCAGGGAGACAGACTAGAGATCATGTCAACCAAAGATTTGTATAAACTTCCCAGCACCACATCAGGGAAGAACAAAGAGACTGATAACTATTTACTCTCCTTGGTGTTGAAAGTTTTGAGGAGTAGAAACAAGTGAGGTTTTGGTAGCATCAACCTAGGGGGAGTTTGTTGGATCAAGATGAAGGGTGGTGTAACCAAAACCAAATCACTTAGACAAATTTTGGTGCTGCTTACAAAGGCTTCCGAAGCTGAGTGTGGAACTTCCAAAGGAAGTAGAGTTCTTCCAAGACAAAGTAAAAGTTCCACTTCCTAAGGCAAAGCTCTACTTCCAAAGATAAAGTATTCACTTCCGTAGATGAAGTCTCAAAGGAAGAAATCAGAAGACTACTTCTGAAGTATGAAGAAAGAAGAAGTTCTCAAGCCCCGGAAGAAGCAGCCTCTTTCGAAGTATAAGTGGCTTCAGAAGTACTTGTTCTTCCGAAGCCATTTAACCTTCGGAAGACACTCCTATGAACCCGTAGACATAAGTATGGCCTCTGACACTCCGCTGCAGACCTCTGATACTGTATGGCGTTTTCTCAAAGATCCATGTAGTTGACCATACTTTATTCCACTATTCACCTTTTTATGTTAGTACAAGTTACCCACTTTAGTTGGTGACAAAAGGTAATTCGGGGACATGTCCTGACTACCATATCTCAGATAAAGTCTTATCTGAGATACCTTAAACTATAGCTTTGTAGTATTTGCTTTAGTTAGAGGATTCCAGCTGGTATCAAAGTATATCCGGCTGTTGGTAGCATTATACATAGTCTCTCATTGTAACTCATAAGAACATGCTTGTAAGAGTCTTGTAATGTTTGAATTGAGAAGCAATATATGCAAGTACCTTGAAAAGTACTTCTTGTGTTTTGTTATTACTTATTATATTGTTATCAACTCTTAAAAATTATGCTTTCATCGAGAGTGTTGTTTAAGTGAGTTTGAGAAAAAACCAAGTGTTTAGTGACACAAATCGATCCTACACAAGGTGCCAAGAAACCACATCTAGTAGTGAGGATGAATATACTAGGGATGTTATCTCACCTCCCCATGATTCTTCTAAAGCAGATGAGGGAAGTTTGCAACTCACCATTCGAGACCTACTTTCTAAAGTCTCAAACCTTGAATCAAAGGTTAATACTTTAGAGGATAGGTCTACCACTTAGCAACTTGAGATTGACAATCTCAAGGCCAAACTAGCTTAGACACAAATTGAGAAGTTTGTTAGGCATGTACATGTTCAAGTCTCTTTAAGTTGTTCCTCTAGATCATCTACTTCTTAAAATGATGATACCAAAAAGATGGAGGATGTATAGAGTCAAGCTCAAGAGGAACCAATTTTGCGATCTCTACCTTATCTTCAGCATACCCCACTCAATAACAATTTTCAAACATCTTCCCTCAACCACCTCATATTACATTTCAAGTGGACCCAAGTATGCTTATTGATCTCAGTAGGGTTTTAACTAAAAACCTGATAAGGTTCTCACTTGAACAACCCCTACCAGATGTTGCTAAGGAATACTTTGGAGCTGATGAGCTCCAAAGGTTAAAGGCACCACCTACCACCGATGAAGGAGTTGGGCAACCTAAGGTTCACATTGAACCTGATATTAATTTTGAAGGGGATATTAATTTTGAAGGGGCAATTGAATCAATTGGGATAGGTAGTGCAATCCCACCATCTTTCGAAGCAAGGATCCAATCTCCCAAAGCAGAGAGTCAAGTTGCGAAATGAATCATTGGCTTATCATTGTTGTATGATGATCTGTTATCACAGAGGCCATTCTTGAACTAGCCTATGAGATAAATAGTGAATACTTTCTTAGAACTCATCTCTCTCGAACACCTTCAACTCCACAAGCTCAACTCCCCACTCCCCAACCTGAATCCTCTAAACCAGAATCTCCAAAAGATTAAGCTTCCGAAGATATCAAAGGCAAAATAAAGATAATTGCGTAAGATCTATTAGAGGAAGAAAGGATGGAAAAACTCAAAAGGAAAGGTGGACTCACCATTGGGAAGCTACTTGCTACAAGTAGCAAAGCAGTTGTAGCAGCCCAAGAAGGTATCACCAATAAAAGGAGAGTGAAGGTTATTGACAGACTTGTCAACCTAGGAGTAACAAGTGAAGAAGTGCTCCTCCTCCCACTTGAGGAATAAGTGGAGTTGGAAAAGGTAACCCTGTCGCATAAAGAACAAGAAGAAGCAACAAGGGTGGCCTTAAAGAAGGAAAAAAGAAGAAACAAAGAGGAGGATGAGCAAGATTTGAAGAATGAAAAGATAGCTTTCTTGTGCTCAAGAGGCTACTCTCTAGAGGAACGGGTCCTAATGATAATGACACGATCTTGTGGCTTTTTCACAAGAACAAGATCAGATTGCCAAAGAGGGAATAAGGCTTCAAGGGAGAAAGTGAAAGAGAAGAAGACGGAGGAGGAGGAGGCTAAGCTTGCGGCTGCCAAGAAGGTTGGAGATAAAGGTTGGATGAAGGCCTATCTCAGGGCCCATGGATTCTCTTGCAGGCAGGTTGGTCCAATGACTAAGAAGACCCTACAACGACATGTTAGTGACATCAAGGCTAACATTCGCTTAGGAAGAAGGAAGGAGGTGTTTCAAACACTAGCGTTAAGAGGAAACCACCTACACCTGTTATCAAACCACAACCTCAACCTAAACCCTCACTATTTTCTTTCCTATTAAAACTAAACCATCTAATGAGCCATTCACCCCTAAACCTACACCATCAACCTTACCCACATCTTCACCCACTGTTTCACAACAACCTCTACCACTACCTATCCTCAAACCCAAAACACTACCTAGAACCCATTGCGCAAATAAATAATACTCTAGTAGTTGACACTAGTTATGTGCAGGCCCATTGAATAACTTATTCACATTGCATATTGAACAATTAGTCGAGTTTTATTGACTTATGCTACCTTTTCTTTCTGTGAATTCGCAGGGCTTGTTGATTAGCTATTTTCTTTCTACATATACAAACTATGAAAGGGGTAATGGTGTTTTCTCTTTGATGTTTTCCTATAATTTTTATGTAAGATTTTTTTTATTTTGTATCAATTTAGAAAGCAGGAACAAACTTTGACATTAACTGCCCATGGGTTGCAGATCATAGGATTCAACAACCTGAGAAGAGCATTCACATTTGGCCCTAACAAAGACATTCAGTTATGTTTTGGCCTAGAAAATGTTTTCGCCAAATCAATGATCCCAGTTAATAGGATCTTACACACTTCATAAAAATAAAAAAAACTACAAGGGTCTAAAGTTTGGCTGAGATAGAAGTTTGAGAATGTTCCAGAAAATCCAACAGAGGATGTGCTTATTTATCATGTATTGGAATATCTACTTTACCTTATTAGAACTAAGATTCTTCCCGACAGTGATATTCTAGTTTTCTCTTTGTCTACTAGTTACAATTCTTACAAGATGTGAATTCTAAAGATTTAAATAGTGTTGCATGGGGTGCTACTATCCATTGCCTTTTGTCGTCA
The DNA here is from genome assembly GCA_025506515.1 of Flaveria trinervia. Lineage (NCBI taxonomy): Eukaryota > Viridiplantae > Streptophyta > Magnoliopsida > Asterales > Asteraceae > Flaveria > Flaveria trinervia. Next base: position 69,872,065 of record CM046452.1, read on the forward strand.
ACCATATCCAGCAACACTTCCGATGGTTTTCTTGGACCATCGTGGTTGTATGAGGTATTATATAAACTTGATGTTTTATACAATTTTGTATTATTTTTGCGATTATTCTGACATCATATTATAAACTATCTTTACATTTTTTTGGAAAGAATTCTTAAAATAAGAAAAGCTTTCTTGGTTGAAATATCTGGCAAGTCGACAAATACATCCCTCTTCATACTTACTACGGTTGACATATGGTCTAACCAGGATACCGAATGAATAACAAGCCTAAATTGCTGAGTGAGTTAGAGGCTATTCGGTTCAACATGACAAATGATGTATGTTTTTGCATATACCTATTTTCAACACCCGTGAAGCCAGTACCTTTCTCAACTTTAGGCCGTTTAAATATTTGGGTAATATTTGAGGATATAGTCTGGAAACCGTATGAGTACAAGGCATATAAGCATCCAAGAATATTTTTTTCACTGTGGTCTGGATCAACTTTAATCAGCATCAGTATCATGAGCCGAAAAGGGTCCCAACAGCTCTCAATCATAAATCTTGGCGGAGTGGGTGAGCAGTAACAACTAAAAATGATTGGGCCTAGCAGAACCACATGGAGATCTTATTGCAAAAGATATGAAAAAACATAAAAATGTGGAAGAAAGACATCTAGAATCCCTCTGTATGAGGGACACCAGTATTGCTTTTACACTTCCACTTGAACCTGATCAAACAAATCCTATTGTTTATGAAGAAGATGTTGATGAACCTTTGAGTGCATTCTTAGATGTATGTATTGCTTCTTCTCTTCGGATTCTATATACCTTTATCATCATTGATGGGAGTGACACACCTAGCTTGATTGCTAAGTATAAAAATGTCAAATATGTTGGTAAATATTTCAGATGTGATTGACCAATTATAAATAAGTACTTGCATGAATATTACCTTTTGGATCTTTTACAGGAATGGTGACAGAATTTTCTTGGGAAGACGGCCTTTTGGCTTTGATCTTTGAAACGAATGCACCCAAAGGTTCCTCATTTTCCCATGTTTCAGTTTGGTTAGACGGATCAACATCGTCCATCATTGGTCCTGTAGAGAATGTACACGAAGATTCATAACAAGCTTTACGTGCAAAGTATACAAATGTCATATGCTTGCCAATATCTTAGATGTGTTTGACAGATAAAAAAGAGTGATTATATGAATATTACTAGTACATCTAAGACTACACTCAAAGGTTTAGAGAATGTACTTGAAGAGATTCGGAGAATGTACTGGAAGGTTCATAACAAGCTTTACCTGCAAAGTATACAGATTTCAATATATTTGAAATATCTTAGTGGTGTTCAACCGATAAAAATATCATTTATATGATTATTACCAGCGGCATCTGAGAATACACTCAAAGGTTTATCAACATCTTCTTCATAAACAATGTGATTTGTTTGGTCCGGTTCAAGTAAAAGTGTAAAAGCATGACTGGTATCCCTAATATTAGGGATGAGCATTTGGTACCCGGTACCCGTACCAGTACCCAGCTGCTATCAAAAATATGTATAAAGTACCTGTACTTTATTTTCTTATATTTCAAGATCAGTACTCGTCGATACCGGTACCGGTACTTTACCCAAAAGTCACGTATGGTAACCGATAGTACTTAAATACGAATAGCCTATTTTGAAAAAAGAGGGACAACTTAATGATCAAATCGAAGATTAACTTTTTTAATATTTCAAAACATTTGGTATTGGTATTGATTATATTGGTATTTATTATTTTGAATTGAAACTTATCACCATGAAGCAAAAACAATTTACTATTTTTTTGTCAATGTTGTTTTACAACGGATAAGTGGTAAGCATGTATGGAATGTTTTATATTTAAAATACATAGTTATGTCTATGTACTATTTTTAGAAGACATGAGGATGTTTTTTAATATTTTATTTTTGTTTAGTTATTATAAACTTTTGGAGGTATTGGTTAACAAACATGTACCAGGTAATGGGTACAAAAAAATGTACTAGGTAGCGTAACCAAACTTGAATCATACAATAAGCCTAAAGAATATGTTGTGGATTTAACGGATACCATAAAGGTATTGGGTATCCAAATACCGGTAGCATCCCGGTATTGATACATGTACCCGTATATCAAAATCGGTACCGATACTCGTTTTTTTTCTAAAATTCAGGGTCGGGAGGCTTTCGTGGACCCTTCCAACTTATTTTAAAATTTCTTTGTACTGCCCATGGGTTCTAAAAATGCTCGTCTTTTCGTTTTTAATATAACAGGACATATTCAAGGTGTTATTTATTTGTGCACAAGACATTTGTTCAAACCCAGGTATTAGCATGTCTATGTTGGACTTATACAAGACTAATATTCAAGCTATATGCAATTAGATCTTGATAAAAAGCATATACACCTCTTTGCAACTAATCAGCGTGTCTTGACTTATTACTTTTCCTTACACTATCCAAACTGAGTTTGGGTTTGGGTTTGGGTTTGAACAAATGTCCTGTGCACAAATAAATAACACCCTAGTAGTAGGCCCTAGTTATGTGCTAGCCCATTGCATAACTTATTTGCATTGCATATTGGATGGTTAGTCAACTCTTATTCAGTTATGCTACCTTTTCTCTTTATGAATTTGCAGGGCTTATTGATTCGCTATTTTCTTTTTACATATACAAACCATGAAAGGGGTAATGGTGTTTTCTCATTGATATTTTTCCATTAATTTTTTGTAACATTTTTGTTTTGTATCGATTCAGAAAGTAAGAACAAGCTTTAACATTAACCAGCCATGGGTTACGGATCATAGGGTCTACAAAAACTTGAATGATTTTCTTCACGCAATTGTGAATATGAAAGCTTACAAACAGTGTCACATGTTTCAAACCTTCACTAGAGATGCTTATGACAACCCGAGAAGAGCATTCATATTTGGGCCTAACAGAGTCATTCATTATATTTTGGTCTAGAAATATTTTCATCGTATCAATTACCCCAGTTGTTGGGAAACTAGTTATTTTTAATGATATACCTGCTGAGGAGCTTTGCACTAATATTCTTGAATCTTATAAACTTCACAAAAATAAAAAACTATAGGTGTCTAAATTTTGGTTCAGAGAGAAGTTTGAAAAAGTTTCAGTAAACCCAATAGAGGATGTGCTTATTTATCATGTACAGACACATCTATTTTACCTTATTGGAACTAAGGTTCTTTCCAACGGTGATAATTCTAGTTTTTTGCCTGACATATGATCCAACCAGGCAACCAAATGAATAACAAGCCTAATTTGTTGTTTGAGTTGGAGGCTATTCGGTTCAACATGACATATGAGGAATATTTTTGCAAATCCATATTTTCAACACCCGTAAATCCAATGCCTTTTTCAACTTTAGCCAGTTTAAATATTTGGGTAATATTTCAGAATATATTCTAGACACCGTATGAGTAGTACAAGGCATATAAGCATCAAAGACTTTTTTTCATGGGTGGTCTAGATCAACTTTAATCAGTATCAGTATCTTGACGAAGTGGCTGAGCGGGAACAACTGAAAATGATTGGATCTAGGGGAACCACACAGAGATCTTACTGCAAAAGATATGAAAATTACATAATGAGAAGAAAGACATCTACAAACCCTTTGTATTAGGGACACCAATCTTGCTTTTACACTTCCACTTGAACCAGACTAAACAAATCCCATTGTTTATGAATATTACTAGTGGCATCTGAGAATGCACTCAAAGCTTCATTAGCATCTTCTTCATAAAGAATGGGAGTTGTTTGATCTGGTTCAAGTGGAAGTGTAAAAATCAGACTAGTGTCCATAAACTAGGGATAAGCATTTGGTACCCGATACCCGTACCGGTACCTAGTTGGTATCGAAAATATATATAAGGAACCGGTACCGGTACTTGATTTTCTTATATATCGAGATCGCTACTTTACCCAAAAGTCGCGTATAGTACCCGATGGTACCTAAATACGTATAGCCTATTTTGAAAAACAAGGACAAATTAATGATCAAATCAAAGATTATCTTTCTTTAATATTTTGAAACTATTGGTATTGTATTGATTATATTGGTATTTATTATTTTGGAATGAAACTCATCACTATGAAGCAAAAACAATTTATTATTTTTTTGTCATGTTGTTTCACGATTGATAAGTGGTAAGCATGTTGGAATTATATATATTTAAAATGCATAGTTAAGTCTATGTAATATTTTTGGTGGACATGAGGATGTTTTTTAATATTTTATTTTTGTTTAGTTATTATTAACTTTTAGAGGTAGTGGGTACCAAACATGTAACGGGTAACAGGTAGAGAAATAGGTACTAGATACCGTAACCAACATGGACCATGCAACAATCCTAAAGAATAATGTTGTTGATGTAATGGGTACCAAAAAGGTATTAGGTATCGAAATATCAATACCGGCCCGATACCAATACCTGTGCCCACATACCAAAATCAGTACCGATACTCGTTTTTTTTAATTCGGGACCGGGAGTCTTTCGTGGACCTTTCCAACTTTTTTAAAAATTTCCTAGTACTATCCATGGGTTCTAAAAATGCTAGTCTTTCATTTTTAATGGATGACATATGCAGGGCGTTATATATTTGTGCACAGGACATTTGTTCAAACCCGGGATATTAGTCTGTCTATGCTGGACTTATACAAGACTAATATACGGGGTATATGCAATTAACTCTTAATAAAAACATATACACCTCTTTGCAACTAATCAACGTGTCTTGACTTATTACTTTTCCTTACACTATCCGAACTGGGTTTGCGATTGGTTTGAACAAAGATCCTGCACACAAATATATAACATTGACCCTAGTTATGTGCAGGCCCATTGCATAACTTATTTGCATTGCGTACCGGACAGTTAGTCGACTTTTGTTGACTTATGCTACCTTTTCTTTTTGTGAATTTGCAGGGCTTTTTGATTCACTATTTTCTTTTACATATACAAACTATGAAAGGGGTAATGGTTTTTTCTCATTGATGTTTTCCATTAATTTTTTGTAACATTTTTTTTTGTATCAATTCAGAAAGCAGGAACAGCTTTGACATTAACCGACTAGGGTTACAGATCATAAGGTCCTACAAAACTTCAAGGATCTTCATGCAATTGTGAATATGAAAGCTTACAAACAGTGTCACATGTTTCAAATCTTCATTGGAGATTACGATGACAACTAGAGAAGAGCATTCATATTTGGCCCTAACAAAGACATTCAGATATATTTTGACCTAGAAGATGAATTCACCATATCAATAATCCTAATTGATGGAAAAATAGTTATTTGTAATGATATACCTGCCGAGGAGTTTTGCACTAATATTCTTGGATCTTATAAACTTCCCAAAGCTTTAAATAGTGTTGTACGGGGTGCTACTACCCATTTCCTTTTGACGTCAACCATATGAAGCAACACTTTTGATGGTTTCTTGGAACCATCGAGGATCTATGAGGTATTTTATAAACTTAATGATTTATGCAATTTTGTCCTATTTTTGAGATTATTCTGACTTCATATTATAAATTATCTTTAGATGTTTTTTGGAAAGAATTCCCAAAATAAAAAAAAACTTTCTTGGTTGAAATATCTGTCGAGTTAGAGAAAGACATCCCTCTTCATACTTACTACAGCTGACATATGGTCCAACCAGGCAACCAAACGAATAACAAGCTTAATTTGCTGAGTGAGTTAGAGGTTATTCAGTTCAACAAGATAGGTAAGGTATGTTTTTGCAAATCCCTATTTGTTAACACCCATAAAGCCAATATATGTTTCAACTTTAGGCAGTTTAAATATTTGGGTAATATTTCAGAATATAGTCTAGACACCGTATGAGTAGTACAAGGCATATAAGCGTCAAAGACTTTTTTCATGGGTGGTCTAGATCAACTTTAATCAACATGACTATCATGAGCCGGAAAGGGGTCTCAAACTGCTCTCAATCATAAATCTTGACGAAGTGGGTGAGCAGGAACAACTAAAAACGATTGGATCTAGAAGAACCACACAAAGATCTTACTACAAAAGATATGAAAAAAACATACAAAATGTGGGAAGAAAGACATCTAGAAACCCTCTATATTAGGGACACTAGTATTGTTTTTACACTTCCACTTGAACCGAAACAAACAAATCCTATTGTTTTTAAGAACATGCTAATGAATCTTTGAGTGCATTCTCAGATGTATGTATTGCTTCTTCTTCTTCTTTCCGGATTCTGTATACCTTTATCATCATTGATAGGAGTGACACGCCCAGCTTGAAATACTGAGTATTAAAATGTCAAATATGCTGGCAAATATTTCAGATGTGATTGACAGATAATAAATAAGTACTTGCATAAATATTATCTTCCACATTTTTTCATGAATGGTGATAGAATTTGCTTGGTAAGACGGCCTTTTGGCTTTGATCTTTGAAACGAATGCACTCAAAGGTTCCTTATCTGCCCATGTTTTAGTTTGGTTGGACGGATGTAAGGCCCCGTTCCCGGAACACTTACAGCTAGATCCTCATCGCACATAAAACATATAATTACATTGTATTTCATAAAGCATCGCAGCAGAAACATTTAAAAATGACATTTCATTTCAATATAGTAGCTTTTGCAAAATAATACATCATTAATTAGTTACAAAATACATTGTTGCATTACATCACAAAAGCATTATATAAATGGATATCCCAAAAGAGCTGAGTAGTCACCTCGTGCCATCCTCAGCAATCATTACCTGCCAACTGGAAACACATCAAAGTCAGCATTGCTCAGTGAGTTCTAGTTTTATAAAATAAAACATACTTTTCTTTCGTTAAAATTGTTCTTTTCTTTCATGCGATCATACATCATACGTACACATAGATAATAGTTATTATCTTCATCGTTCGTTAACTTTCGTTCATTCATTCATTCTTACTTTCATTCGTTCGTTCATCATTACATCTTTTCCTTTCGTCATCACCATGAACTTTACCCTTCATTTTCGTGGTACTGGACCTAAGCCTATAAAAGACCTTCATCGGTGGTGCTTGGCACCAAATGGTCACAGTACCTAAGGTAAAGTTCAAGTATACCATTGTCATATGCTATGCCCTTCATTCTCGTGGTACTGGACCTAAGCCTATAAAAGACCTTCATCGGTAGTGCTCGGCACCAAATGGTCATAGTACCTAAGGCACGCAACAATGGTTCATACATATGGTCAATCACAAAGAAAGACCCTGATGTGCATCCTCCAGGGGTAGCGAACCCGCAAACCATTGGGCTAACACCTTAATGGTGTGTCCCGACATATAGTGCTTGCAAGACTTTCATTACTTCATCATTCATTAATGCATGCATTCTTACTTCATGTTCCTCTTTCATTATCTTTCACTTTACGTTACATAATACTTCATTTCATTCATTCATATTCAACGTAAAGCCACAGGAACATCATACAGGCATCATGATAAGGAACATAACATACATGGGCATCAACATCATACAGGGCAACATCATACATACTAACATGCATAATCATGCAACATCATCATCATGCCCAACATGCTCTCTAAGGCCTCAACCGTCATCTTACATGCTCTTACGGGATCTTTATGTCAAAACTTACATATGCACTTTCCCCCGAAAGTCAGAAGTTAAACTACACTTCTCCTCGGGTGCAACAGCCCTATTCGGGCGTAAGGACGCCCTTCAGTTGCATGGCCTCCATGCGACTGAACATCATGTGAATGAACCAATACGGATGAACACTCTGTGAATGAACACCCAATCGTACGAATGGACTTAATGCGGACGGACCTCATGCGAATGGAACTAATGCGGATGAACACTTATGAGACTAGACCCTCAATCGCATGACTCCCCATGCGACTGGCCCCAATCGTGCGAATGAACCCCATTCGCACTTCATTCTGCCGTATGGCCTCCATTCGGTCGCCTAGCCCTAGCTGATGCAGAATGCAGTTCATCTCGAATCCAATCTGCCATTTTTGACCTCCAAGCTCATCCAAACTCATTCTAAGCCCAAATCAATCATCCTAAACCTTAGGAATGAATACCACAACACCATTCAAGCACACACAAGCTCACAAACAAGGATCAAACGCATCATACACACACATACACATACACAAATGGGTCAAACATGCACACACTCAAAAATCCGATTTCAGATGTGTTCCAGCCCTAAAATCATTCAAAAACGTTTAAAGGAGGGGTCCTAGAACTCACACAAATGACCATAATGAGGAGAGCTTCGATTTGACTCGCTTCTCAACGATTTTGGCTCACTCAAACCAACCCGAACCAACTTTTCTCCCTTTTTCTCTTCTTTCTCTCTTCTCCTCTTTCTTTGGCTAAAAATGTGGGTCTGGGGAGAGGGTAATGGCTGCCCTCTCCCTTTATATAACCCCACTTACCCAACTTTCTCTCGTTGGCTAGTTTGGTCCCTTAACTTTGGACTTTATTTCTTTTCTTCCTTTGTCGACTTCAAAATAGATACATACCGGGTGTTACAATGGATCAATATCGTCTGTCATCAAGCCTGCAGAGAAAAATGTCAATATGCTTGAAAATATCTTAGATGTGTTTGAGCGATAAAAAAGAGCATTTATATCGCAGCATCTGGAATGCACTCAAAGGTACAGAGAATGTACCGGAAGGTTCATAACAAGCTTTACCAACAAAGTATACAAATCTCAATATGTTTGCAAATATCTTAGATATGTTTAACCGATGAAAAAGAGCATTTATATGAATATTACTAACAACATTTGAGAATGCACTCAAAGGTTCATAGAATGTACCAGAAGAAGGTTCAGAGAATGTACTAGAAGATTCATAAAAAGTTTTACCTGCAAAGTATGCAAATGTCAATATGCTTGCAAATATCTTAGTGGTGTTTGACAAATAAAAAAGAGCATTTCTACGAATATTACCGGCGACATCTGAGAATGCACTCCAATGTTCATTAGCATCTTCTTCATAAACAATGGGATTTGCTTGGTCTAGTTCAAGTGTAAGTGTAAAAGCAGGACTGTTGTCCCTAATACTAGGAATGAGCATTTGGTACCCGGTATTCGTACCGGTACCCAACTGATACCAAAAATATGTATAAGGTACCGGTACCGCTACCGGTACCGGTACATGATTTTCTTATATTTCGGGATCGGTACCGGTACTTTACCCAAAAGTCATGTACGGTACCCAATTATACCTAAATACGAATGACCTATTTTGAAAAAAGAGGGACAACTTAGTGATCAAATCAAAGATTAATTTTATTTAATATTTTGTAAATTTTAGTATTGGTATTGATTATATTGGTATTTATTATTTTGGAGTGAAACTCATCACCATGAAATAAAAACATTTACTATTTTTTTGTCAATGTTGCTTCACAACTGATAAGTGGTAAGCATGTGTGGAATTTTTATACTTAAAATGCACAGTTAAGTCTATGTACTATTTTTGGTGGATATGTGGATGTTTTTTAATATTTTACTTTTTTTAGTTATTATAAACTTTTAGAGGTATTGTACAAAACATGTACTAGGTAATGGGTACAAAAACAGATATTAGGAACCGCAACCAAACATGAGCAATGCAATAAGCCTAAAGAATAATGTTGTGGATGTAACGAGTACCAAAAGATATTAGGTATCGAAATACCGGTACCATCCCGGTAACGATACATGTACCCATATACCAAAATTGGTACAAGTACTGGTACTTGTTTAATCTAAAATTCGGGACCGAGAGTCTTTTGTGGACCTTCCAACTTATTTAAAAATTTCCTGCTACTACCATTGGGTTCTAAAAATTCTTGTCATTCCTTTTTTAATGTAACAGGACATATCCAGAGAGTTTTTATTTGTGCATAGGACATTTGTTCAAACCTGGGGTATTAGCATATCTATGCTGGTTTCTTGGGACATCAAAAGATATGAAAAATATAGAAAAATGTGAGAAGAAAGACATCAAAAACCCTCTGCACTAGGGACACCAGTCCTACTTTTACAATTCCACATGAACCAGACCAAACAAATCCCATTGTTTGTGAAGAAGATGCTAATGAACCTTTGAGTGCATTCTCAGATGTATGTATTATTTCTTCTTCTTCTTCGAATTATATATACCCTTATCATAATTGATAGCAGTGAAAAATCTAGCTCGGTTAGATGGATCAAATGCACTCAAAGGTTCTCATCCGCACATGTTTCAGTTTGGTTAGACGGATCAACATCATCCACCGTCGGTCCTACAGAGAATGTACAGGAAGGTTCATATCAAGCTTTACGTGCAAAGTATACAAATGTCAACATGCTTGAAAATATCTTAGATGTTTTTGACCATAAAAAAGAGAATTTATAAGATTACTAGGAACAACTTAGAAGTCATTCAAAGTTTAAGAGCATGTACTGGAAGGTTCATAACAAGCATTACCTGCAAAGTATACAAATTTCAATGTGCTTACAAATAACTTAGATGTGTTTGACCGATAAAAAAGAGCATTTATATGAATATAACCAGCAGCATCTGAGAATGCACTCAAAGGTTCAGAGAATATACGGACGACGATTCAGAGAATGTACAGGAAGGTTCATAACAAGCTTGCATGCAAAGTATACAAATTTCAATATTCTTGCAAATATCATAGATGTGTTTATTGATATAAAAGAGCATTTATATGAATATTACTAGCGGTATCTGAGAATGGACTCAAAGGTTCATCGGCATCTTCTTCATAAATAATGGGATTTGTTTGGTCTGGTTTAAGTGGAAGAGTAAAAGCAGGACAAGTGTTCATAATACTAGCGATGAGCATTTGATACCCGATACATGTACTAGTACCCAGCTGGTACCGAAAATATAAAAGGTACCGGTACTGGTATATGATTTTCTTATATTCGGGATCGGTACTCACCGGTACCGGTACAGGTACTTTACCCAAAGTCACGTATGGTACCAATAGTACCTAAATATGAACCATAAAAATTCTAAAGAATAACGTTGTGGATGTAATTGGTACCAAAAGGTATTGCGTATTGGAATATCTGTTTCGTCTTGATAACGATTCTTGTACCCATATGTTGGTCCAAAATGATCGAATGACAGTACACTTGAATGATGGAATCGTTCAATATCAATAACAAACACAAACAATAAGCAATTGATGATGAAGAAGAACCCAAAAGTATTCAAAATAAGACAATCAAACTCCAATACTCATAATAGAACAAAGCTCAATAATATTTCAGATTGATTCCAGCTTACAAAAGGCATTTGCAACAATAATCAGAGAAATTAGGTTTTGCAAGGATGCCTTACAATGAAAGAAATCAAATATATATAGTACTGATAGTTTTGTTGACAGTTTCGCTTCAGCGAAACTACCCTACCAAACCACAGTTTCCCCTGCTTGAGAAACATAGTTTCCTCATGTGAAACTGGCAGCTGACTATGAGCGAAACTATTCGCTCATAGTTTCGCTCGGTAGCAAAACATAACTAATTAACGGACATACAAAAGTTATCTAACACTAAGCGTATTACAATCAAACATAAACAAAACTAATCTAAGATGAGTCCAACCTATTCTTGATCTTCAATACTCCCCGTAGGTTGGATATCACCATCTTGATCAATCTTCATTGTCGCTTCAGCTCTAGTATCCTCTTTAGCCTGTGATTTGCTTTCTGCTTCGGCTCCTGCTGCAACCTCTCTCCACCATGTGCACTTGCTTTTTCAAATTGTCTGGTCAGATCTTGCACGTCCATTCTTATCTCATTTTCCTCCCTAACTTTCTGGGCTAACTCTCTCACTTTTACCCCAACTCCTCGCACTTTGTTCGTAACCGTCATAAATAGACTTGCTTCTTTACGCGTTTCAGCTCTTGCTCCTGCTTTAATGTGATCTCACACAACAACAGCAAATCCTTATCACAAAAGCAATATCTCCATCGGATCAAAAAGTTTGTATTCATTCCATTCTTCAACCTAATCACCGCCTCTCTAGTATTATTATCATAGAACCATTTCTCAAAACTCAAAAGTTATTGGGGGAGGGGATCAGGCAATCTCACCCTACATACAGTCTTCGGGGGTTTCACCCTCGGCACAATCGACCCATCTTGGTCTCCTAGTATTTATTCTTCTTTGATCTCCTCCTCTCGGCCTTCATATACCCAAATGTCTCAAATTTATCATTCAGCCCCTTCTTGATCTCTTCCTCCAACATCTTGGCTTGTTCACTCAAATTGGAATCTATCATTGAAATCATAGTTAACCTCCTTAAATCCCATTTAGGCAAGGTCTAAAATGCCTTCTTTTTATGAAAGTATGTAATACCTCCCCCTCTCCTCTTAATCATGAATACTTTTAGACCAGAGTAGTATTTCTAGCTGATTATCTTCTTGTCAGCCTTATTCTTGCTCGACCCTTGAATATTTTGAAATAAAGGGGTTATCTCCTCAGCCTTTTTCTCCCTACCAAACCACTCTTCCTTAGCAAGCTCAAACACATCACTTTCATCCAAGCCCTTCTTGGCCATATAAGTCAATGGTCGCTCATCAACCTCATAATATTCTAGTTCAAATCATAATTAACCAATTGTTAATCCTCATCCTCCTCATCAATCAAACCCTTCTTAGTTGCCTCTCTCATAACCTCCTCTTCTCCAAAATCTATGTCTATATTGATTCTCAAATCTACAAACCTAGCTTATATCACCTCATCCTCATTCTCTTCATTCTTTTTTCCTTCCAGCATCATTCTTTGTTTCCTCCTCATCCCTCACACCAGATCCTCAAGTTGTCTCAACACCTACACCACTTGTGCATTCTCCTACTAGAAGAGGTACCCACATTCAGGAATGGTTACTTAGAAATATCAGTCAGATCAATTAATCAGATTGAGTTAGCTAATTGGGTAGGTCGGCTGCAACCTTCAACTCATTGACCTTTGTCAACAGTCTCTTAATCAGATTCTGCTGATCCACCAACATCTTTGTCATCCCATCCAGCATTCACCTTCTTTTGCTCTCCTCAACTCTTGGTTGTCAGTTTAGTATTCATCATACTCAGCTCATTGGCTAGTGAAGAGTTGAGGATTCTTATAATATCCTCATCCAATCCTCCCCCTTATCCCTCCGTTGGGGTTTAGTAAATTTTTGGTGCTTATTCTTAGTCCTGTTCTCAATCTCCTCAATCTCCCCCTAATCAGCCTTTTTCTTGGACCGTTTCTCCTTTTCAACCCACACCTCCTACACAGCCTCATGAATATCCTCCTTAAAGTCATAATTTGTCTCTTTAGCATATCTCTTCCTTTTCTTTACAGACTCAGCTCTTTTCTGTATGGTCTCCACTACATGCTTGTCTTTAGCCTTAATCACCCTCCTGATATAGTTCCACCTTTCGGCCGGATACATATTCTCCCATAAGTGAGTGATATTCCCATTAAATTCGTGCCTTATGACAGAGCAGTCAGCAAATATTCGTGTGTTCATCTGAACCAATCTCTTTATTTCTCCATGTCTCGGCACATTTGGTATTAGATTGTCTATCAACGTCTATAGAAATCTTGGATATAACAACCATTTGTCCTTCTTCAAGGCCATAACATTTTATGCCATCCAGTAAAAATAAGTTTGGAAATATTAGCCTTCTATCCTCTAAAGAATATGATCATGGCTTTGGCCCAATCCAGATTAAGCCCATCTGATCCACCCTTTCAATGATCTAAACACATAATGAAAACATAGGCATGTATCTCCACTCCATGGACAAGAAAGACTTCTTAATCCTTTTCCTTATCCCAAAAGGAGGCCCTCACATCCTATGCTCCTAAAGGCCTCAAAGACCTCCTGATCATGATCATCACCTCATATCCATAGTCTTCTTGGAGTCTAAGAACTCGGGCAATAATCTCCATAGTGATCGTGATGTCGTTCTCTAGCACAATAGCAATGATCATATGAGGATTGGCTCTAGTATCGTACTCAGAAGTTCTCCAGAAATATCGAATATGAAGGTCATAAATGGTAGGAGAGTGAGAGATTACGTAAGCAATAGGTGAGTGTTGGAGCCAACGAATGCAATCTCTAAATCTTGCAGCTTTAGGGTTAGTATCATTCAGTATGGTCGTTATGTTGTTCTGTTTGTCAAACTTCAGAGCACCCCATTTATCTGAAAAATAGATAAACCACATTAGGAAGATAAGTTAAAATGAATAATAAAGAATAATACTTAAAAAGAATAAAAATAAAGTAAAATCAAATTAATTTCGTCGGGCGAAAGTATAGTTTTGCAGGCTGAACAGTAGTTTTGGCAAGCGAAAATGTATTTACGGTAGGGAACCGGTTGTAGTTTCGGAAGGCCAAAGAAGTAGATTCGGCACGCCAAAACTATAATTGTGGCCAAGCGAAACTGAGTTTTGACCAGTGAAATTCTCAAGTTCGCTCAAACAACATAACTTCACAGTTTCGCTGACGTTTGAACTTTCGTTCAATTTCGCTGGAGTATCAGTACTTCCGTACTAGAAACTGCGAAGGTACCAAAGAGTCACAGTCCAATCGGTCCTTAAAATATTTTTTAAACATAGATTAAACTACAACCAAGGGTTCGAAACTCACATCTAATGATTAAATGATCATCAATCATAAAGAAAACACTCTAAAACTTAAAATCGTTCGAGAAGTTCGCAGATACGGCTCTGACGCTAATAACAGTAATAATACGAAAATGAGATTTCAATTTTGTATTAAGCACTATATAGCACATAGTTTCGCTGACAATGAAACTGTAGTTTCGCCCGATACATGTTTTGATCAGAGATGGCTCAGAATTGAACCAAAGTGCCAGCAAGTCTATAGTTTCACAGCGAATTTATAATTTCGCTGAAAAATAAAAACTTAAATTTTTTTTCTTTTTAATATATAATTATTTAGAAAAGAACTAAGACGAAAACAAAAATAAAAGAATCAAAAAGAACTTGCCGCATAAGACCTCACCAAACTTCACATGATTTTGACAAAATAAAAGGAAATACAAGGATATAGAAGAACGATAAGCTGAAGAGATTTTCCGGAGAGTTATAGTTCGGTGGGATTGCTGATATATTTTTCCTTTTAAGCCCATGTCTTCTTCTTTTTAACAAAGTGAACCGCAGCTACTGTTATCATGATTTTTGTTCGTATAAAGAAGACTTAAATGACTCAGTCCCAACATACATTTGGCAAAAAAACTTATCCTATTCTCATGATATATTGAACAACTGACATGCTCTGCTTGATTATTCCTTTTAAGAGCAACAAAGATCCTTTTCAAAAGATGCATACTCCTTATAGACATCAAATGATGAGAGCTCCAGGTCTATACTCGCGTATAACAAAGGAGTTGATCAATTGCGGCTGACATATGAGAGCTTCAGTTCTATACTTAAATATAATAGAGAAGATCATCATATCGTACTGATGAGAGCTCCAGGTCTACACTTACACATAGCAGAGAAGATAAGCACGTAATAAAATATAGCAAGTAGCTTTTTTGATACAAAGAGGAGCTAGCAAGTAGCTTCTGAGATAGTATGGGGAAGGGAAACAAGGATGCATTTGGTAAAAACATATCAATGAAGAGATATCACATTCTCAATGCATTTTGAACAAGGACTTGTGACTTTATGAAGGCCAAAAATGTCAGGGGATAATCTAAGTCACAAAGTTTCTTATTCTATTAGTTTAGCCACAAGATTACTGTCTACTTTGCTTTCTGGTTGAGCCTATCAATCATATCTCAACTCAAAACTGTTGACGTCTTTCACATCTTTCAGACATCAATTAAGAAAGCAGCAAAAATGACAAGACAAACATTATTATTCTCCCCTAAAATTTCTACGAACCAACAAGATTGGAGAAATTTCTAAGGAATATATATATATAATATATATATTAAATTTTTTAAATTTTTATGTGAATTTTTGAAGGGCTATTGAGCTTACTAATAAACTAAAAGAAAGAAAACAATAAAAGGAATATATACATTATGTACATGAGACAATGCAGAAAACGAGTCTTAAAATGATATCAATCCTAGCATAGAGATCAATTTATAAAAACAAGGTTTATCGAATGTTTAGTGAAAAGATCAGCTTTATTATTTTTAGTGTCAATAGGAATAATATCAATAAAACCCTTCTCCTGAGCATCACAGATTGCATTAATCCTTGTCTCGATATGCTTGGTGCGGGAATGGTGAATTGGATTCTTTGCGATTCTAATGGTTGCTTCATTGTCACGGAACAAAGGTGTATGGAGAAAGTTGATTCCACAGTCAATCATCTGATGTTGTATCCACAATGCTTGTGAGCAACAGCTTGAAGAAGCAATATAATTTGCCTCCCTTGTGGAAAGAGACACGGTAATCTATTTCTTGCTCTGTCATGATACAAGACAATTTCTTAGGTATTGACAGCCTCCAATGATAGATTTTCTGCTAAACTGTAACCATTAGAATCATTATCACAATTAGATGTAAATCAAAATTTCCACCATAAGGATACCAAAGCCCTAAATAAAGAGCCTTTAGGATAACAAAAGATTAGTTTTATAGCCTTTTCATGAGACTCCTTTAGGGCAGATTGGTATCGAGCACAGTATCCTACGGAAAAGGTGATGTTGGGACGACTTGTTGTAAGATACATTAGGGAACTGATCATAGATATATATAGATGAGGATCAATAGGTTTCCCGTTCTCGTCTGGAGTGAGGCAAGTTTGAGCAGTGAATGAAGTCAGTTCAGGAGAAGCATCATCCATCTTGCATTTCTTTAGAATTTCTTTGATATACTTCTCCTGGTGAATAAGAATTCCCTCTGGCTTTTGTTCAACTTGCAACCAAGGAAAAATCACATCTCCCCCATCATGTTCATTTCAAAACGACTATGCATAACCTCCTCAAATTCTCGACACTTGGAACTTTGTGGAGCCAAAAATAATGTCATCCATATAGACTTGCATAATTAGCATCTTAACATCCACTTCTTTCTTGAATAAAGTCATATCAATGGTGCCACAAGAAAAACCATTACTTAGAAGATATTGTGTTAGAGTCTCGTACCAAATGCTAGGAGTTTGATGAAGACCATAAAGAGTTATCAAGCTTGTAGACTTTGTCGGGAAAGTCTGGATCCTTAAACCTTGGTGGTTGACACACATATTTCTCTTCATCAATGTCTCTGTAGAGAAATGCACATTTGACATCCATCTGATAAACTTTTAACATTTTTTAGCGGCATGAGCCAGAAAAATACGTATTGCTTCAAGACAGGCTATGGGAGCAAACACTTCCATGTAATCAATCCCTTCTTCTTGAGCAAAGCCTTGAACCACCAATCGTGACTTGTTTCTTACCACAATACCATATTCATTGGGTTTGTTCTTGAATACCCAATTCGTGCCTATTGGGCATTTGTTTGGTGGTAGATCAACCAGCATCCACACCTTCAGTTTCCTGAACTGTTGCAACTCTAGTTGCATCGATTCAACCCAAAAAGGATCCTGAAGAGCTGCATGAACATTCTTTGGAATGATTTGAGATATAAAACAAGATAATAAGCATACATTAATCAAACTATATTCACTCCACATCCAAACTCCATCGGTTATGGATCCAATAATATTATCACAGGATGGTCTTTCAACGTCTTAAAATCAGTGGTTACTGGTACGGTATTTAAAGGAGGTGGGCTCATGGGTTGTTGGGATGGGTGATGGAGAAGAAGATGGTTGGGCGATTTCAACTGGTGATACTGATGGAACATGTTAAGATGAGGGAAGAGATGCAGAAACTCGTGGGGGTGGAATGTCAAATGCTGATGAGGAAGATGCAATGTCCACTGATGTGGGATTTTTAGGTGATGAATTAGGAGAGGCTTGGTGACCATGAGGAATGATATGTAATGGATCCGGAGGAATAATGTTTTTTTGGAAATTGGAAATGGATGCATCATCATCAAAAACTGGAAGATTAAATGAGTTGAAAACCATATTTGAGTCAAAGAACCATGTGCGTTCTCATCGGACATCCAAGAATTAGATTCCTGCCAATCAACATAGAATGACTCCTGCATAATACGTGTTCTATTATTATGAACCCGATAAGTTTTCTGAGAGGAGGAGTAGCCAACGAAGTAACACTCATAAGACACATCACCAAATTTTGTCTTTTGTGCCTATGTGTTTAGTAAAGTACACGAGCATCTAAAAGGATGAAAGAAATAAATCAAAGGCTTTCACTTATGGAACAACTAATAAGAAGTCTTCATTTCATCTGTGACGATCAACACGCTGTTAAGAACATAGGAAGCACAGTTCACCGCCTCAGCCCAGAAGATAATGGGTAAAGAGGACTTAATCAACATAGTACGAGCGGCTTCAATGTTGGTGCGATTCTTTCTTTCAGCAACACCATTCTACTGGGTGTTCTCGTTGCACTGAACTGACTAAAATACTTTATTTGCACATAAGGAATGAGATTTGATTTCTAAACTCGGTACCATTGTCATTCGAATAGCCATTACTTTCTTCTTGCTTATCACTTCAATAGAAAGAATCAACTTCTGCAGCTCTACAAAACTTCTCCTTTATGGGCTAGAAATCTCACCCATGAATACCTTGAGAATCATCTGTAACAACAGGCAAAAAGATTTTTTAGCAATAGGTTTAACGTGATTGGGCTAAATAGATCAGTATGTAACAACTCAAGGGGATTAGAAATGTTTGTCACACCCCAACCTTGACGGCGGAAACGTCGAGATGTGAGGGTTACGATTGTTCACAGCCACATAACGCTATTTATTAAATCCAAATGTATTAATCATAAGATTCAATTGCAACATTACAAGCAAAAGTTTCAACAAAGAATACATCATGTACAATTGCTACAAATAACATGATCATCCATTTTATCTCTAGGTCCAATCCTAGATGTGATAAGCTTCAAAGAGTAGAACACATACTTGAGGTATTCCTGAAACATGTTAAAAAATAAAAGAGTCAACATAAAAATGTTGGTGAGCATTCCATAGTTTTCAATACATAAGTATATAAAAGATGGCAATTCAAGTCATAAGTTAGTGAATAAAGTGATTAGGGATGTTATGAACAATGCAACAATCAAACCTCGACAAAAGTTTTACAAGTCTCAAACGTTAAAAGTATATACGATCAGCTAAGTACTTGGATCAACCAAGCAGGCTTGTCTTACCCATAGATCTATGACTTCGCTGGGCTAGCAATAGTTAATGATTGTACATATAACGCCATAACATGGTAACCACAAAAGTTCAACTAACCACAACTTTGCATGATGAATTGCCATAAGATTACAAGTCTCAAATAAGTTTACAAGTGCAATGATAATAAGTTAACATGTTTCACCCCAAAGTGTGAAAATAAGCAAAAAGGGGTATGGAAATACTCACATGGATATATGCTTTACTAGATGATATAAAAAGTCAAAAGATAATCCAAAGTATCCATCACAAGGCACCTAACATATGTATTCAAGTTTAAGGTTAATAATAAGGTTAACGTACTAACAAGGATTAGAGGTTTGATAGAATTACGGGGGTTTTTAATAAGTAACAAGTTTATAAAGTAATTATTTATGTTTTGATTCAATTAAAAGAACTATATATGTATATTTAAGTATTCTAGAAATGAATTTGAGTATATATATTGATAAATTTCAATATAAATAAAGCTTTAAAATTAGTTGAAATAACATTTTGATTAATAACCAATTATTAATCTAAACCTTTAGTTAATACATTTTATAAGATTAATATTTGTAAATAATTTGTGAAATTATAAGATACATAATTTCTACAATTATCATGATAAAACTTTAATTAATATAATGCCCAATAATATTATAAAGATTTATTGTTTCAAGTCCATAATTATATAAATAGTTATTATTTTAAGAGAAAATCATTTAAATATATTAATTTATAATGTTTCAAGAAATCTCCATTTAAAATAACGTGATTTAAACGCTAAATGATTAAAGGGAAAGTTCGGGTCTCTAATATTTTGTTATTATCTTTTTAAAAATCCATATAAATAATCCATGAATAATCTTTAAAATGTTTTATTACAAAGGTTTTAGTTATTTAAAATTTTAGAATATTACCGAAATTTATTTGATGCCTTAAAATATTTAAAGGTTATAAACACATTTTTTTATTTACTAGGATTTTTCTAAAATGAATTAAGGCTGAAAAAGCCATTTTAAAAGAATATGGGGTGGCCGGGTTTCGAACCCGAGACCTCCATTTTGACGCGGAAAGACTTAACCGTGAACCAAGGCATACAGCCGCGGTATCACCTGGTTTTTAATTTATATAAATACAAACAACAGAAGTCTCCCCCAATTCAATGAACCCTAGAATCGAACTCATTTCAATTGAACTTGAATTCGAAGTTGATGATGGATTTAAAGTTAGGGCTTTCAATCCCCTTACTAAACCGAGTATAATGAAGTGTCTAATTACCTGGATTGGTTTAGATTCGATGGTAAGAAGAACAACGAACATCGCGACTACATGGATGTTGATTTTGGCGCAAACGTTGATGTTAATCAAATTAACTTTGCAGATAGATCTTAGAGTCGATGTTAAGCAAAAGCCCTTTATCAATTCGGTTTAATAGTGTCTCGAACATGGTTCCCCGTTGAGTTGCAGGTCGCGTTTGAAGATGACGGTCGTATGCGATGTGTGTGTACGCTTAGATAAAATTGGGAGTTCCAATAGTTCAGGGATGGTTACATGCTTACACACATTCGATTAATTGGATTATTATTATGTTTTAATGGGTGAACGGTCGGGAGTTAAACGCGGTTATCGGTTTCGATTGATTCTTAATGAAACATACGTTTTAGTTAGCTTTATGATGATTACAGGTTCGATCCATGACTATAATCGAGAGGAAACGATTTAATTTGATTAAAACGTTTTCATTTTGGCCTTTTAGCCCTCGCCGGAGTTGGCCGGAAGTTGGCCGGCGAGGTGGCCGGAAATGCGGGGAGAGAGAAAGGGGTGGGGGGTTGGGTTTGATAATTTACACAAATGGTCCCTGTGGTTTCAACAACTAACAACAAGAACTTAAAGTTTTGTTTTTAGTTTTAGCTAATTTACACTTTAAACCCTGAAGTTTTAAAATGTTATTATTTTATGCCAAACTAGTTAAATACAAGTTTAAATAATAACACTTATATTGTTTCTATTTTTTACAAGATTACTTTAATATGATATTATTATTAATCTTATTATTATGATTATTATTGTTATTAATATTATTATCATTAATATTATTATTATCAGTGTCATATTATAATAATAATAATAATAATAATAGTTATTATTTTATTTAAGCTTATTAACACCTTAAATTTTATAATAATAAGCAAACATTATAACACTTATAATGTTATTATTATTATTAATTTGTTAATCACCAAATTAATTATTAAGTATAACAAACCCAAAGTTTCAAAATGGCATAAAAGGCCCTTTAAGATTTAACAAAGTTACTTCTAAGTTAACAAAATTAAGTGATGTCACAGTCTCCCCAACTTAAAAGAATTTCGTCCCGAAATAAAAATGAACTTAGATGAACAAAGGAAATATAATGAAAGGTAAGTGTACAACGGTCAGTGATAGACGTTTGATTACAGATGAGATGTTCACTTCATGGAATCTTACAAGTATTTTGATACAATGCATGCCAATTTGAATTCTTCTAGTGAAATATGAGACGCTTTGAAATTTGGCATATGAAACGTTAGAAAACGATGACGAGTTACCCGTGGTATGTTAAACTTATAAGCCATAACGTCTAGAATGTAGTGATGTTTTCGAAATCAATAAAAGACCATCAATTGTAGGAAAGTTTGACCAATAGATTTTAAGAATCCCAAACGTCACTATATTAACGAAACGATCTTAACGCACATCTTGTGCATATGTATTGCTCTTTTGACCAAACCGTCGGAGTAAAGATAATGTGAAGATTTTGGGATTAGTTCACAACGTTGGTTAGAAACATTGCTAATAGCAGAACACGAATTGATCATCCATATTAATGATCGATGTTTTAACGATATACCACGGTATACGACTATTTGAGATAGATACAAGCCAATTTCTCGACCGTTAACCCACATGAGTCAATATGAAATTTGTTAATCGGTCTATAATGCACCATTTGTTATTATGGCAGCTAAGATAAGAGGCACTTAGTGAATGAAAATAAACAGGAGATCCATGGGATCACGAATGTTAGGTCTTGTCATATGTGAAGGTAAGACACTTGGATACATACCAAGTTACGTCTTTTCCTTTATGCCAAACCCATGACTACAAGCTACGAAGGTTTATGAACCTCCACGTCATAATGTAAGTAATAACGAGTCTCGTTAGTCGAAACCAAGATAGAGTTTTAAAGATTTCCAAGGTTAAGGGTTCAAAAGTGATTCAAGAAGTAACGCAAACAATAAGACATGCATTTGTAACCATGTTTTGCAAGGTAACAAATTTCCAAAAATAGATTGCATACGTAATTCATCAAACCCATAAGTACAGTCGAGCACATTCGTATGACTAGAAAGACATAACCACGGTTGATGATGTCTTTATTTAGTAGAAAGATTGTTTAAGAAGACTACCATCACACAATCATGTGTTGATGATATCTCAAAATGAAAGTTGATAAGTAGGGAATAAATGGTTCGATATAGCTAGATCAATCAAAACATTAGGATAAAGGGAAAGAAATCATTTAAGAATTTAAATGCTCCAAGCTTGGAATCAAAATCAACCTAGGGTGATTGGGTCTCCTTTCAAGTTCAGAGATCATGCTTTGGCTTGGTAGGTCGAAACACTAACATTCTTTCACCCTGCAAGTTAGTACATGTTTCTCGTCACTTGATTACAAACTTGGTAAGTGAAGATCAAGAAATGAGAATAGTCATCAAGGTGTGGTTTCACTCCTAACTTGATGGTGTATTTCCAAGGTATGACACTAACTTACCAATCGAAAAGTTCGATCCCAACTCCTTGTTGAGGATCCACAGAAATAAGACGAGGTAACTCACCATTAAGGTAAGGGAAATCACTCCTATCTTAACGGTGAAGTTTTACAAAAACAAAATAAACAAGATGAACTTCTTCATCAAAATCCAGAATTCACTCCTACTTTGAAAGTCGTCTCATTTGAACAAATACAATTCATAAAGATGATATTATCATCAAGATATGGAATTCACGCCTATCTTGATGATTGAATTTCATAATAGCAAGAAAACAATCGAAGATTGACATTTGTCACCAAAGTACGGGTTTCAATCCTATTTTGGTGAGATTATGTCATTTGTGAAACGCCATTCCAAGAAAATAATTGAAGTCAATCTCGGAATAAGGAAATCACCCCGATCCAGAGGATGAAAATTTTAAATCACAATGGAAACCATTTACCGAAACAAATAGAGAATCATCAAAGTAAGGGAATCACCCTGCTTTGATGAGTTAGAATCACTTAGGAGATACGAGTGTTCTTAGTCATAGGTTGGCTTGCAAACACTTGCATCTCTCACGGTGCAGACGGTACGGAGTTTGACTTAACAACGAAAGGAAAAAATTTCAATTAGAACTCGGAAAATTTCAAGTTACATCAATATAACAAAGGAAAAATCATGCTAACAGCTTAAGATCAAAGTTCGAGATAGCAGAAATTTGTTATGATGGTGTTCAAATCTTGAATAATTTAAATCAGGAAGGCAAAATCAAGGACAAGAATGATTCGACATCATAATGAGATGTGAACATTCGTTTCACAATCGAAGGGAATACATGGACTTCTCAAGATATGAGATCAGCCATAACCTTATTAAAGACATGCGTACTTATAAGCGATCACTCATCTCAAGGGTTTCGAGTCAAGTAAATGGATTCAATGATCGAGTCAAATCACCATTTACACTTTGCCTAGACAAAGTATCCCGAGATGTAGGAATTCCACCTATAGCATTTCATGTTCTTAGTTATGGGACACATCCTTATGAAGACTTGAGAACCATAAGCAACGGTTTAAATTTTGAAGGCCATTCGGTTTAGATTCCCAATATCTTTGGATATATTTAGAGGCATGCACACGTTGGTCAGGGTATAGAAATAGATACATGAAACGCCCAACGTGTAGCGATGTTTAAATGTAGAAGTTGAAATGTAGAATGGGTTCAATCTTAACAGGAACATTATATATGTTAAAAATGAGAAGATATTGAAACCTTGGTGATAAACCAGTTCAAGAAAATCAAGGATTTTTAAGATACAAAGAGGATGGTTCCATTTGGTAACACATTACCATTTGGAATCGTTGACACGTAAGGTAAATTGACCCATTTGCCATAAAGACTGTGTATGTTGACCATAGTTTATCACTCATCCCAGAAATCCCCAGGTAAGCATAACTGGTCTCACAATGAGATTTATACGATATGCTTGCCTTAGCCCAAAGGCCTTTTGCCAGGAAATCCAGAATACAGGTGTCTATGTGTCACACAAATTCCTTTGGTTTATGAAATCAAAACCTTGATGAGATTTACATAGATTAGACATAGAGTCTAAGAATTGAACCCACGACGATAAGTGTAGATTCCACATGTCGTTGAGAATAGTTTAGGAAGTTCATTTGTCGGGGAGAATCAAAGAGTTAAAGTTAAGTTTAGGGAGACAAGTAACTAAGTTTAAGCATTCATAAGGCAATCCTATGCTAAGGCATCAAGTTGCACAAAAGGCATAGCATTATGTAGCATGCAAACAACATGTAAGCACAAAGGTATAAGGATCTTTCTATGAGGTTCATGCAACTATAGTCTAGGTCACATTTCTAATAACCTAAATCCCTATAGTTATGGGCTCTGATACCAATCTGTCACACCCCAACCTTGACGGCGGAAACGTCGAGATGTGAGGGTTACGATTGTTCACAGCCACATAACGCTATTTATTAAATCCAAATATATTAATCATAAGATTCAATTGCAACATTACAAGCAAAAGTTTCAACAAAGATACATCATGTACAATTGCTACAAATAACATGATCATCCATTTTATCTCTAGGTCCAATCCTAGATGTGATAAGCTTCAAAGAGTAGAACACATACTTGAGGTATTCCTGAAACATGTTAAAAAATAAAAGGTCAACATAAAAATGTTGGTGAGCATTCCATAGTTTTCAATACATAAGTATAAAAGATGGCAATTCAAGTCATAAGTTAGTGAATAAAGTGATTAGGGATGTTATGAACAATGCAACAATCAAACCTCGACAAAAGTTTTACAAGTCTCAAACGTTAAAAGTATATACGATCAGCTAAGTGTACTTGGATCAACCAAGCAGGCTTGTCTTACCCATAGATCTATGACTTCGCTGGGCTAGCAATAGTTAATGATTGTACATATAACGCCATAACATGGTAACCACAAAAGTTCAACTAACCACAACTTTGCATGATGAATTGCCATAAAGTTACAAGTCTCAAATAAGTTTACAAGTGCAATGATAATAAGTTAACATGTTTCACCCCAAAGTGTGAAAATAAGCAAAAAGGGGTATGGAAATACTCACATGGATATATGCTTACTAGATGATATAAAAAGTCAAAAGATAATCCAAAGTATCCATCACAAGGCACCTAACATATGTATTACAAGTTTAAGGTTAATAATAAGGTTAACGTACTAACAAGGATTAGAGGTTTGATAGAATTACGGGGGTTTTTAATAAGTAACAAGTTTATAAAGTAATTATTTATGTTTTGATTCAATTAAAAGAACTATATATGTATATTTAAGTATTCTAGAAATGAATTTGAGTATATATATTGATAAATTTCAATATAAATAAAGCTTTAAAATTAGTTGAAATAACATTTTGATTAATAACCAATTATTAATCTAAACCTTTAGTTAATACATTTTATAAGATTATATTTGTAAATAATTTGTGAAATTATAAGATACATAATTTCTACAATTATCATGATAAAACTTTAATTAATATAATGCCCATAATATTATAAAGATTTATTGTTTCAAGTCCATAATTATATAAATAGTTATTATTTTAAGAGAAAACTCATTTAAATATATTAATTTATAATGTTTCAAGAAATCTCCATTAAAATAACGTGATTTAAACGTAAATGATTAAAGGGAAAGTTCGGGTCTCTAATATTTTGTTATTATCTTTTTAAAAATCCATATAAATAATCCATGAATAATCTTTAAAATGTTTTATTACAAAGGTTTTAGTTATTTAAAATTTTAGAAATATTACTGAAATTTATTTGATGCCTTAAAAATATTTAAAGGTTATAAACACATTTTTTTTATTTACTAGGATTTTTCTAAAATTGAATTAAGGCTGAAAAAGCCATTTTAAAAGAATATGGGGGTGGCCGGGTTTCGAACCCGAGACCTCCATTTTGACGCGGAAAGACTTAACCGGTGAACCAAGGCATACAGCCGCGGTATCACCTGGTTTTTAATTTATATAAATACAAACAACAGAAGTCTCCCCCAATTCAATGAACTCTAGAATCGAACTCATTTCAATTGAACTTGAATTCGAAGTTGATGATGGATTTAAAGTTAGGGCTTTCAATCCCCTTACTAAACCGAGTATAATGAAGTGTCTAATTACCTGGATTGGTTTAGATTCGATGGTAAGAAGAAACAACGAACATCGCGACTACATGGATGTTGATTTTGGCGCAAACGTTGATGTTAATCAAATTAACTTTGCAGATAGATCTTAGAGTCGATGTTAAGCAAAAGCCCTTTATCAATTCGGTTTAATAGTGTCTCGAACATGGTTCCCCGTGAGTTGTAGGTCGCGTTGAAGATGACGGTCGTATGCGATGTGTGTGTACGCTTCAGATAAAATTGGGAGTTCCAATAGTTCAGGGATGGTTACATGCTTACACACATTCGATTAATTGGATTATTATTTTGTTTTAATGGGTGAACGGTTCGGGAGTTAAACGCGGTTATCGGTTTCGATTGATTCTTAATGAAACATACGTTTTAGTTAGCTTTATGATGATTACAGGTTCGATCCATGACTATAATCGAGAGGAAACGATTTAATTTGATTAAAACGTTTTCATTTTGGCCTTTTAGCCCTCGCCGGAGTTGGCCGGAAGTTGGCCGGCAAGGTGGCCGGAAATGCGGGGAGAGAGAAAGGGGTGGGGGTTGGGTTTGATAATTTACACAAATGGTCCCTGTGGTTTCAACAACTAACAACAAGAACTTAAAGTTTTGTTTTTAGTTTTAGCTAATTTACACTTTAAACCCAGAAGTTTTAAAATGTTATTATTTTATTCCAAAACTAGTTAAATACAAGTTTTAAAATAACACTTATATTGTTTCTATTTTTTACAAGATTACTTTAATATGATAATTATTATTAATCTTATTATTATAATTATTATTGTTATTAATATTATTATCATTAGTATTATTATTATCAGTGTCATTTATAATAATAATAATAATAGTTATTATTATTTAAGCTTATTAACACCTTAAATTTTATAATAATAAGCAAACATTATAACACTTATAATGTTATTATTATTATATTAATTTGTTAATCACCAAATTAATTATTAAGTAAAACAAACCCCAAAGTTTCAAAATGGCATAAAAGGCCCTTTTAAGATTTAACAAAGTTACTTCTAAGTTAACAAAATTAAGTGATGTCACAATGTTATTTTCAAGTTTTGGTTTATAAGGTTTCTTATGTTGTTTTCCTTTGGCACATGCCATGCATTTCTCAACAACAGAAAAGTCTTTTAAAGGTAATCCCCTAACAAGATTGTTTTTACTAATTATTTATATTCTTAAAATTAACATTGCCCAATCTACGATGCTATAAGAAAGATTCAGATGTGGAGGCTTTAGATAGAAGACAGGTGACTGTGGATGTTGATTCTTTAGAACCCATGTCAAGATATATGTGGCATTCTTTCTCGGAGCTCACATGAGCACCATCACCTCTGGAATATCAATCCCTAATTTTAGAAAGAGACATTCATTAGACTTGAGCATGACCGGAATGTCTTTATCAAAAATCTGAGAGAGACTCAACAAATTGAAAGCGAGCTCTTGAACATAAGTGACTTTCTCAAGTGTGACAGTCCATTCGAGACCTCCCCTTAACCAATCAGTTTTCCCGATTTCTTGTCTCCGAAAAACGTGACATATCCTCCATTGATGATGTGATAGTTTTTCAATAAATCCTTCAGCCCCGTCATATGTCTGTAGCATCCACTATCAACATGCCAAACACTATTTACAGCTTTAGTGGATGACTCCTGCAAGAAAGTACAATGAACAGATTAACCATTTGAAACAAGAACCCATGTTTGAACAACTTTAGGTGTTGGTGCAGATGACTTCTTGCAAAAGATATTATTAACTAGATGAGTTAGCCTACTGTCGAAAGAATTCCTATGAACATGTCTGTGAGGAAGCTTAGGACAGGTTTTAATTACATGATCATCTTTACCATATCTAAAGCAATGAGATTTTAGTCTAGTGATAAAACAGGGATTTTATCTATACATATTTTCTCATCACACTTAGATAAGCTTGAATCATCATCACCGTATGTCTTATACATTTCTCTAGTTCTAGTTTTATTATTTAAAGAATAATTAATTACAAAAGTTGAAGCATTTTCATTTGAAATAAATATGGTACTTGTACTGTGACACCCTACACATATCCCACATCGGCCGTGGACAGGAGAGATTCCAGGTTCATAAGGAATGTCTGGCCTCTAACATCAACAACGTGTTTTGGGCGTATTGGCTGTGGATGAGAGGAGAACTCCACAGTTAAGCGTGCTCAGGTGGGAGCAATCCAGGGATGGGTGACCTCCCGGGAAGTTTTCACCCAGGCAACCAAAGGCAAATCCGTGAGCTCGTCGTGGGCAAAGCGAACAATATTGTTGGTGTGAGGGGTCAGGTGTTACATAATGGTATCATAGCCACTCCTGTGTCGTTCGAGATGTGGGACATACCTCACTAAGGATGGGGACTTCTCGGGCTCATCGAGGACGATGAGTCCAAACAGGGGGTGCTTATGACACCCTACACATATCCCACATCGGCTGTGGACAGGAAAGATTCCTAGTTCATAAGGAATGTCTGGCCTCTAATATCAACAACATGTTTTGGGCATACTGGTTGTGGATGAGAGGAGAACTCCACAGTTCAGCGTGCTCAGGTGGGAGCAATCAAGGGATGGATGACCTCCCTGGGAAGTTTTCACCCGGGCAACCAAAACCAAATCCATGAGCTCCTCGTGGGCAAAGCGGACAATATTGTTGGTGTTAGGGGTCGGGGTTACATGTACTACTTATACTTGCACAAGAAGATGACATTACCCTTTCACTTGATGGTGAAATATTAATTGGGGTAAAAGATGAGAATTTCTCAAAATAATTTCTTTTAATTTTCTGTTTACTCTCGATAGCAGAGTCATTCACAACATCATTAACACAAGGAGTAGAAGCATGAACATTACAACTCAAATCATTTGAAGAAGTTGAAGCATTACTAGAACAAGCAAATCAATGTCTAAGACGGAATTTTTGGAAACAAAAACAGATCTTAAACTAGAGCTATGATCTAAACAGAATGTTGAGGTTTAGGTGTACTAAAACTATTGCATCCAAGCCCGCTAGTCGGTCCATAACCATACTCCTCACGCACGTAGAGTTCATACCTTCTAAACCTGTAGACAGACTATTAGTATCTATTTGAATTAAATTATTAAAAGGGTGTGGAATAGGCATAGGTGAATTACAATAAGTACTAGGAAGAGAATAAACCATAGCAGTTTCGTAAACCAAACCCGTTTTAATCCTAGCCCCCTTTGTGATTTGCACAAATAATCATGTTTCATCTCAGAAATTGTCCATTTATCAAGCTTTGACTGAAGTTTACTTGTTTCAAACTCATCAAGTACAACTCTTTCAGTTAAAGCATTTATTTCAACATTTCTTTCCAAAACAATTCTTTTTAAGTGTTCATTTTCTTTTAAAGCTTCATTTAATTTAACATAATATTTTAACTTGTTGATTTTAAGCTTATCATTAACTCATTTTAAGTCCTTTTTGTTATCAAGTAACAGATGATTTTCCTTATACGTACTAAATATTTTGCAAGCTGAAGAACACATATCTTGTATTACCTCATATGGAAGACCCATCACCACTTTCTATGCTGCTAGAGCCTTTTCGCATTGACACACTAGAGTACTCTTTTTGTTTTCCTCAACAGTTGTTAATGCATTATTCTTTTTTTCTTTTTTTCTCTTCCATCTGGCTTCTAGCTATCAGCACAGGTTCTTATCTTCACCTTCTTTTAAATACTTAATCTTCATATCACCATCTCCAATCTTCTCAACACACTTCTCGCAATCCTTCTTCACACCTTGAGGCATTTTAGCTTCATTTCTGAATTCTTTAAACAGATCAAACTATTCCTTACAATCCTTCTTCTCCTTCTCTTCAACAATCTCAATAACAGGGGCTTGGTTTATTTCTTCTTTAGTTTCTTCTGCTTCTGCACTCCCGTCAAAGTTTGAAATTAAAGGTGTCTCTTTTCATTTCTTCCTTATCTCCACTGGAAGCTAATCTTGGAACCCCATAATTGCTTGGATCTATGATAATTGGCATTGGACATTCTCTTTTAAAATGTCCTAACTTCTTGCAATTAAAACATTTCAGTTTGGACTTATCAAAACCTAATTTGGAGTTAGAGTTTTGGCCTCCAAAATTCTTCCTTCATGTTCTCTCCATAAACCTTCTAGCTCTGAGAGTTAGCATCACCATTTTCCACTATATATCAGTCTCCTCTAGATCATCCGGATCCACCAATACATGTCCTCCATGGTCATCCCTTTCCCTTTCAATTATCCAGCCACTAATGACTCGTAACTCTGCACAAACATGCCAAACAGTGCCATCGTTTCAGATGGAATTGACATTCTAGCACTGGCTTTTGAGTTAGCTTGATCTCTTCTAGAATTAATACCACCACCAAGTTGATTACATGTATTCACTCCTCCTTGTCTTGATGATTGCATTGGAGAGCTTGCAGCAGAAGTAAGCGATGCAACATTCCGAGGAAAGCCAGATGATGGCATCATGGACCGATTAAACTCCCTTCTCTTTATGTCTAACTCAAATGATTTAAGCTTGTTAATGATTTCCATAAGCTTGTAGTCAATAAAACCTCTTTCTTGTTTCAACTTCCTCACTTGTAAACTCCACTATGGTGGGAGTGAATCCAACAACCTATTCACTAGCTCACTGTTGGAGAGTTTTTCATCATATTTCTTTAATGTGCTAGAGACTGTCAAAAAACGATTTGTCAAATCAATGAACACTTATTCTTATAACCCACAAATGAGTTGAACTCCTTCTCAGCCTAAATACCCTTGTCTTTCGCTAACTCATCATTTCTATCATAAAACTCACAGATAGCATCATAGAGAGACTTGGCATTCTTGTGTTCGGCAAAACGATTGTAGATGTCTAGTGCAAGGCATAGAGTTAAAGCTCCAAAAGCTTTCTGATCTCTGTCAATTAGCTTTAAATCTTTTTCATCAAACATGGTTGGTTCCTTGTTTTGAGAAACAACATCACCAACAGTAACAATTGGTATGTGTAGACCAGAGATGATTGATTCCCATTGATTATGATCAGTGTAGAAAAAGAATGCCTTAAGACATCTCTTCCAATCTTCAAAATTGTCTCCATTGATTAGCCTCGGGGGTCTATTGGGTGCCATACTTTCTAAATCAGCAAGGGTGAGAGTAGTCATCTTTGACATGATAGTTTCGCAGAAGAAATGGTAGTTTTGCTGGATTGAGCTAGTTTTGATGCTAATTTTGGCAGCGGTTTCGCTAGCCAAAAGCTTGATTATGCTAGTTTCGCCAAGAGTTTAGCACGAAACTAGTTTGAACATTCATTCAGGTGTAAATTCAGCAGCAATTTCGTTTGAAAATGGAACACAAGGATTGCTGAACTTTCGTTCAATGATGGTACTTTTGCTGAGTTTACCAAAACATTCATAGAAAGCAAAACATCCGTAGTTTCGCTGGTTGAAGGAAGTAGTTTCGCTGGAAGAACAGTAGTTTCGCCGGAAGAACAGTAGTTTCGCCGGAAGAACAGTAGTTTCGCCGGAAGAACACTAGTTTCGCTGGAGAATAGCAGTTTCACTTGATAAATCTAAAAAAACTTTTTAAACACGAAATCAATCCAAAATCTCAGTGAACTTGAGATATGATGATTGCCAATGTTTTCCCACCAAGAACTAACAGATTTCAATCAAATTCCATATCAAATACACTGAAATTTGATTCAAAATTGATGAACTAGTGATATTGAACTCAAACTAGTAAAAAACCCAAACAATCAAGAGCAAAATGGCTCTGATACCATTTTGTTTGTCTAAAATGATCGAATGACAGTACACTTGAATGATGAAATCATTCAATATCAAACACAAGAAATAAGCAATTGATGATGAAGAAGAACCCAAAAGTATTTAAAATAAGACAATCAAACTCCAATACTCATAATAGAACAAAGCTCAATAATATTTCAGATTGATTCTAGCTTGCAAAAGCCACTTGCAACAATAATAAGACGAATTAGGTTTTTTCAAGGATGCCTTACAATGAAAGAAATCAAATCTATATAGAGTATTGATAGTTTTGCTGAATGTTTCGTTGTCAGTGAAACTATCCTACCAAACCACAGTTTCGCCCAACTGAGAAACATAGTTTCGTCGGGTGAAATTGGCAGTTGACTATGAGCGAAACTATAGTTTCACTCATAGTTCCCCTGGGCAGCAAAACATAACTAATTAACAAACATATAAAAGTAATCCAACATTAAACCTTTTACAATCAAACATAAACAAAATCTAATCTAAGGTGAGTCCAACCTATTCTTGATCTTTACCATATACCAAAATCAATACCAGTACCGGTACTCGTTTTTCTAAAATTCGGGACCGGGAGTCTTTCTTGAACCTTTCCAAATTATTTAAAAAAAATTCTTGGTACTGCCCATGGGTCAAGAAATGCTAGTCTATCCGTTTTTAATGTAACAGGACATATCCAGGGTGTTATTTATTTGTGCACATGACATTTGTTCAAACTCGGGGTATTAGCCTATCAATGTTGTACTTATACAATACTAATATACAGGGTATATGCAATTAACTCTTGATAAAAACATATACACCTCTTTACAACTGATCAACATGTCTTGACTCATTACTTTTCCTTACACTATCCGAACTGGGTTTGGGTTTGAAAAAATGTCCTACGTACAAATAAATAACACTAGCCCTAGTTATGTGTTGGCCCATTGCATAACTTATTCTCATTGCATATTGGACACTTAGTCGAATTTTATTGACTTATGCTACCTTTTCTTTATGTGAATTTGCAGAGCTTGTTAATTCGTTATTTTGTTTTTATATATACAAACTATGAAATGGGTAATTGTGCTTTCTCATTGATGTTTTTCCATTAATTTTTTGTAACATTTTTGTTTTGTATCAATTTCAGAAAGCAAGAACAAGCTTTGACATTAACCGGTCATGAGTTGCGGATCATAGGGTCCTACAAAAACTTGAAGGATTTTTTTTCATGCAATTACGAATATGAAAGCTTACAAACAATGTCACATGTTTCAACTTTCATTAGAGATTGCTATGAAAACCAGAGAAGAGCATTCATATTTGGCCCTAACAGAGACATTTAGTTATATTTTGACCTAGAAGATGTTTTCACGATATCAATAATCTCATTTGACGGGAAGTAGTTATTTATAATGATATACCTGCTGAGGAGCTTTGCACTAATATTCTTGGATCTTATAAACTTCACAAAAATAAAAAAACTATAGGTATCTAAAGTTTGGCTGGGAGAGAAGTTTGAACAAGTTCTAATAAACCCAACAAAGGATGTGCTTACTTATCATGTACAGGCATATCTAGTTTACCTTATTGGAACTAAGATTATTTCCAAGAGTGATAATTTTAGTTTTTTCCCTGTCTACTGCTAACAATTCTTGCAAGATGTGGATCCTAAAGCTTTAAATAGTATTGTATGGGGTGCTACTGCCCATTGCCTTTTGACGTCAACCATATCCAGCAACACTTCTGATGTTTTCTTGGGACCATTGTGGTTGTATTGGGTATTCTATAAACTTGATGCTTTCTGCAATTTTGACCTATTTTTGAGATTATTCTGACTTCATATTATAAACGATCTTTAAATGTCTTTTTGAAAAAGATTCCCAAAATAAGAAAAGCTTTCTTGGTTTAAATATCTAGCAAGTCAGAGAAAGACATCCCTCTTCAAACTTACTACAGTCAACATATGGTCCAACCAGGCAACCGAATGAATAACAAGCCTAATTTGTTGAGTGAGTTGGAGACTATTCGGTTCAACATGACATATGAGGTTTGTTTTTGCAAATCCCTATTTTTAACACCCATAAATCCGATACCTTTTTCAACTTTAAAAAGTTTAAATATTTGAGTAATATTTCAAGATATAGTCTCGACACCATATGAGGAGTACAAGGCATATAAGCATCAAAAAATATTTTTTTCGCGGGTGGTCTAGATCTACTTTAATCAGCATCAGTATCATGAGCAAGAAAGGGGTCCCAAACAGCTCTCAATCATAAGTCTTGATGAAGTGGATGAGCGGGAACAACTGAAAATGATTGGATCTTGGTGAACCACATAGAGATCTTACTGCAAAAGATATGAAAAATACATAGAAATGTGGAAAGAAAGATATCTAGAAACCCTTTGTATTAGGGTCACCAATCTTGCTTTTACACTTCCACTTGAACTGGACCAAACAAATCCCATTGTTTATGAAGAAGAAGATGATGATGATTATTAACCTTTGAGTGCATTATCAGATGTATGTATTTCTTCTTCTTTGAATTATGTCTACCTTTATCATCATTAATGGGAGTAACACACTTAGCTTCATCTTCTAAGTATAAAAATCTCAAATATGTTGGAAAATATTTTAAATGTGATTGACCGATTATAAATAAGTACTTGCAAGAATATTACATTCCGCATCTTTTTTAGGAATGGTGATAGAATTTGCTTGGGAAGACGGCCTTTTGGCTTTGATCTTTGAAACAAATGCACTCAAATGTTCCTCATCCACCCATGTTTCAGTTTGGTTATAAACTTCACAAAAATAATATTCTTGGATCTTATAAACTTCATAAAAATATAAAACTACAGGTGTCTAAAGCTTGGCTAAGAGAGAAGTTTGAAAAAGTTCATGTAAACCCAACAGAGGATGTGCTTATTTATCATGTACAGACATATCTAGTTTACCTTATTGAAACTAAGATTCTTTCCAACGATGATAATTCTAACTTTTTTCTTATCTACTGCTTACAATTTTTGCAAGATGTGGAGGCTAAAGTTTTAAATAGTGTTGCATGGGGTGCTACTGCCCATTGCCTTCTGACGTCAACCATATCAATCAACACTTCTGATGGTTTGGACCATCGTGGTTGTATGGGGTATTTATAAACTTGATGTTTTATGTAATTTTGTCCTATTTTTGAGATTACTCTGACTTCAAATTATAAAATATCTTTAGATGTTTTTTTGGAAAGAATTCTCAAAACAAAAAAAGCTTTCTTTGTTGAAATATCTAGCGACTCAGAGAAAGACAAATCTTTACATACTTACAACAGCCGACATATGGTCCAACCAGGCACCGAACGAATAACAAGCCTAATTTGCTAAGTGAGTTGGAGGCTATTCGGTTCAACATGGCAGATGAGGTTTGTTTTTGCAAATTCCAATTTTAAACACCCATAAAGCCAATACAGTTTTCAACTTTAGGCAGTTTAAATATTTGGGTAATATTTCAGGATATAGTCGGGACACCGTATGAGGAGTACAAGGCATATAAGCATCAAAGAATATTTTTTTCGCAGGTGGTTAGATTAACTTTAATCAGCATCAGTATCATGAGCCGGAAAGGGGTCCCAAGCAGCTCTCAATCATAAATCTTGATTGGTTCAACATGACATATGAGTTTTGTTGTTTCATGGGGGTTATTGCCCATTGCCTTTTGACGTCAACCATATCCATCAACACTTCAGATGGTTTCTTGGGACCATCATGGTTGTATGAGGTATTTATAAACTTGATGTTTTATGCAATTTTGTCTTATTTTGGAGATTATTCTAACATCATATTATAAACTATCTTTAAATGTTTTTTGGAAAGAATTCCCAAAATAAAAATTAAAAAAAGCTTTCATCGTTGAAACATCTAGCAAGTCAGAGAAAGACACCCCTCTTCATACTTACTATAGCCGACATTGTCACACCCCGACCAAAGCGGCGGAACATGTCGGGACGAAACTAAGATTGTTCAAATGCACACGACACTATTAAAGTGACAATATTTAATCAACTCATTTATTTCATAACATGTTCTTACAAATACAAGAAAATAAATAGTTCTTAACTAATAACCTAACGGTCCAAAATAAAGTAACGTCTTTAAATCTTCAATCAAGCGATAATCAAACCTGTAGCATTGCATAAAATATGTTTTGTCAACATGTATGTTTGTGAGCAATTCCATGACTTTATAAATATAATATAAGACAAAAATCCACAACTCAAATATGTGAAGCCGTAAATAAAAGTGACAATTAAGGTATATCACGAGGCTCCTTTCTAATTGATAAAACTACCATATTACAAGGAGGGGCGTATGATCATACTTATTGAGGATGAGGATGAGGATGAGGCTAAACGATCAAAAGCAATAAACATGTAGCAATTAATCATATGAGGTATATAACATACAATTGGATAATTATTCTAAGTAACACATAACCTAGAGGTTGTGGGTTGAGGACCTAGATGTTAAATCATTTTTTGGTTGAATAAGTATGCTTGCTACCCCCAATGTATAGAAGAGAAAACAGGGATGAAATTACTCACATGGAATAAAATGACGTTGATGAATAAATTTTGAATAAAATCCTCAAGTAAGCGAGTCCGACGGTTTTAACGTGCGTGTCCTAGATTGAAAGATCTTGAGTAAGTATTGAGTCTTGAAGAAGAAATATAAATGGTATAAAAGTTCATAAAAATAAGGCTTGGGTTTTTGGGAGTTTTAGTTATATTTTACAAAGTGTGTTTAAATAACGTAAGTATAAAATGAGTTTTACAAGAAAACGGGTCCTTGATGTTTAGTTTTACTCAACCATTGTTAAGTTTTACATATGAGAATGGTTTAGTGCTAGTATGCATGATCCCATTAATGTAAGCATCAAGGTCCGACTTACACTATCTTAAACCCGAGTTTGAGACTTTAATTAATAAAGAAATTCGCTTAAACCCGATCTTAGCATAAAACCAAGTTTGGTTCTGTCATACCATAATATTATTAATACAAATAACATAAAGTGAAACATAAGTCAAAAAAAGTTAGGAAAGATTTCTCTTTTAGCGTTTTGAACGGTGACTAGCTCGTTAAGACGATAAGTTCGACTTTTATTCGGGTTTATTTTTACCCGAAACTTGGTTTGAGCTAATATTGTTCTAACACTTCCAAAATCTTAATTAATATGAGTAATATAAAGTAAAATATAACTAAAAAGATAGGTTGAACTTTTGGTGGTTTGAACATTGACTAACTCGTTAAATCGGGTGTTCGGTTTTACTCGGTTTTTACCCGAAACTTGGGTTCAAGCCAAGATTTGTTCTACACCTCCATATCAATCATATAATAACTAAAATATCAAGAAAAAATCAGATCTAAAGTGTTTGATGTAACATGATCACTTAAAAATTATTTAAAGTGCTTAAACGAGCGTTCGGTTTGGTTCGGTCTTTGACTCGGTATGAACCCGAGGATGGTTACCACATCTCCAAAACCATTGAACTTAAAATAAGGTAAAACTTCCAGATCTAAACTCAAACAAGAAAGTTAAGCGAGTAAACTTCCCGAAAACGACCCAAACGGGTCTAAAATGCATAAATATGAGTTTGAATGCCCACATGACTTAAATAAAGATGAAAATGGTTTTGTGAACATAAAATAACTTAGAAAAACTGAAAATAACCAAAATTACATACCCGAAATGATTTGAAATGCAAGATTCAGTTCCGTTGACTTTTTAAAGTCGAACTTAAGCAAAACTAGCTAGAACAACTTACAAGATCAAAACTTTTGAGAGAAGAAGATGAACATGTGCAGGTGAAATGGTTGAGAATGAGTGGTATTTATAGGGAAAGATTAGTGTTTGAGGAAATGGGTAATGCGTTTGTCCGGTGGGTAAAAGTGTGCACTTTGATTATTTTATTTAAAATAAATTTTAATTTAAATAAATTATGACCAGGTATCTACATGTTTGGAGGGTTCTATAATAGTTATGGGTTAGGTCTTGGTTGGTTTGGATGGTTAAAATACAAGTCCGGACCTTAAACGAACCGAAAACGTTAAAAAACTGATTTTGCTGAAACGAACTGTGGGTCACGCCACGACAAGTATGAAACATGATTACAACATAAAACCCATCATTTTATTAATATTCAAAGATCCAAAGACCAAAACGAGTCGGGTTTACAATACAGGATAACAAATACAAAGCTAGTCAAAAATGACGAATGTACAGTATTCCCTACTTTTGGAAATTTCGTCCCGAAATTAGGAAGAAGCTACGACGAAGAGATGCGGGTACTTTTCCTTCATGACGTCTTCTCTTTCCCAAGTAAATTCGGCACCACGTCTTGATTCCCAACGAAATTTCACTAACCGAATACGGCTTCGTTTGGTTCGTTTCTCGTTGCGATCCATAATTTCTACGGGTCTTTCAACAAATTGCATTGTCTCATCGATATGTACTTCGTCGAGTGGTATGTGGAGATTACCCTCGGCTAAGCATTTCTTAAGATTTGAGACATGAAAGGTAGGATGAACACCGGAAAGTTCTTTCGGTAAATCGAGTCTATAAGTCACTTTTCCAATCCTTTCGAGGATCTTGAATGGGCCTACGAAACGAGGAGCTAGTTTTCCTTTCTTTTCAAAACGGACTACCCCCTTCCAAGGAGATACTTTGAGGAGGACAAGGTCATCGACGTGAAACTCTAGAGACTTTCGTCGTTTATCAGCATAACTCTTTTGACGGATTCTAGCGGCGAGTAGATTCTTGCGGATTTGATCGATACGATCGGTAGTGTCTTGAACCATCTCAGGACCGGTGATTTGAGTTTCACCAATCTCGTTCCAACAAATCGGAGAATGACACTTGCGACCATAAAGAGCTTCAAACGGAGCCATACCAATGCTAGAATGGAAACTATTGTTGTAGGAGAACTCAATAAGCGGAATATGAGAGTCCCAATTTCCACCAAAGTCTAGTACGCATGATCGAAGCATATCCTCAAGGGTTTGGATTGTACGCTCGGTTGGCCATCGGTCTGAGGGTGGTAAGTTGTACTAAGGTCAAGGCGAGTATCTAGAGCATTTTGAAGCGATTTCCAAAACTGAGACGTGAAACGAGCATCACGACCGGAGATGATGGTCATTGGTATACCACGGCGGCACATGATTTCTCGGACATAGATTTGAGCTAGTTGTTCCATGGAATACTTTTCTCGGATTGGAATGAAGTGAGCCAATTTGGTCAATCGATCGATGATTACCCAAATACTATCATTTTGGTTTCGGGTATTTGGGAGCTCAGTGATGAAATCCATGGCAATGTCTTCCCATTTCCAACAGGAATCGGGGGTTGCTCGAGTAAACCGAAAGGTCTTTGATGCTCGTCTTTAACCTTTGAGCATGTAAGACATTTTGAAACGTAAAGTGCCACATCCTTTTTCATACCGGGCCACCAATAAATGGGACGAAGATCGAAGTACATTTTATCCGCACCGGGATGCACAGAATAACGTGACTTATGAGCCTCGTCAAGAATGAAAGTACGAAGTTCATCACGATCGGGAACCCATAAACGATTAAGAAGTTAAAGTAAGCCATCGGGTTTAGTTTCGAGTTGAAGTTCGGCTCCACATGACATTTCTTCATACATGTTACCTTCATCAACGAAGGTGCACTGGGCTCGATAGATGCGGTTTTGAAGATCGGTTTGGATGATAATTCTATGGAGCAAAATAGATTTAACATTAACTTTTCAACTAAGGGCATCGGCCACGACATTCGCTTTACCGGGATGGTAGCGAATTTCGCAATCGTAGTCACTAAGTAGTTCGGCCCATCGCCGTTGTCTCATGTTCAGATCTTTTTGGTCGAAAATGTGTTGAAGACTTTTATGATCTATGAATACTACACATTTTGTACCATAAAGATAGTGTCTCCAGATTTTTAAAGCGAAAACGATGGCACCAAGTTTGAGATCGTGAGTTGTGTAATTTTTCTCATGAACTTTGAGTTGTCTTGAGGCATAAGCGATAACTTGACCTTGTTGCATGAGAACGCAACCGAGACCTTGGTTGGATGCATCACAAAATACCATAAAATCGTCGTTTCCTTCAGGGAGGGCTAAGATAGGAGCATTGCAAAGCATATGCTTTAGAGTTTAAAAAGCTTCTTCTTGTTTTGGTCCCTATTCGTAAGATTTTCCCTTATGAGTTAATGCGGTGACGGGTAGCGCTATTTTGGAGAAGTTTAGAATAAAACGCCGATAATACCCGGCCAAACCAAGGAAGGATCGAACTTCGGTAGGTGTGGATGGAGTCTTCCAATCTTTTACGGCCTCAATTTTAGCGGGATCAACATGAATACCTTTATCGTTAACGATGTGACCCAAAAATTGAACTTCTTTTAGCCAAAATTCACATTTCGAAAATTTGGCATAAAGTTGTTCTTTTCTTAGGAGATCGAGCATGGAACGTAAATGATGCTCATGCTCGGCTTCAGATTTAGAAAAGATGATGATGTCGTCAATAATACAATTACGAATTTATCCAAAAATGGTTTGCAAATGTGGTTCATGAGGTCCATGAATACCGCGGGTGCATTGGTTAATCCAAGTGGCATAACCATGAACTCGTAATGTCCATACCACGTACGAAAAGCAGTTTTGGGAATGTCATCTTCGTGAACACGCAATTGATGATAACCCGATCAAAGATCGATTTTGGAGAAGTAAGTTGCACCTTGGATTTGATCGAAGAGGTCATCGATTCGAGGCAAAGGGTAACGATTTTTATGGTGAGTTTATTGAGCTCACGGTAGTCGATACACATACGAAACGAGCCATCTTTCTTTTTCACGAAGAGAACGGGTGCACCCCAAGGAGATGAGCTTGGACGGATAAAACCCTTATCTGAGAGTTCTTGGAGTTGGTTTGACAGTTCTTGCATTTCAGAAGGAGCTAAACGATAGGGAGCCTTGGCTACGGGAGTTGCTCCGGGAACAAGGTCGATTCGAAATTTGACGGGATGGATGGGTGGAAGACCGGAGACGTCGTTGGGAAAAACATCAGGAAAATCACAAACAACGTGAATGTCTTGAATTTTCCTTTCTCCGGGGTCTTTTGCCACAACGTGAATGTCTTGAATTTTCCTTTCTCCGGGGTCTTTTGCCACCGCTTGAGCTAGGAACGGAACGTACTTTTGGCATACGTACTTTTGAGATTGAGAACACGACATGAGGTTGAGCTTTTTGGGAGAAGTTTTGCTGAAGATTTTGAGAGTTTTACCATTGGTGAGTGGAATTCGAATAAACTTATCATAGCAAACAATTTCGGCACGATGCAAGGCTAACCAATCCATGCCTACTATGATGTCGAAACTTCCCATTTGCATCGGGATGAGGTCAATTGAGAATTTACGCTTACAAAGAGTGAGTATGCAATTGCAGATGACCGAATCGATAGTGATTGAGCTACCATTGGCGACTTCGACAAAAAGGTCGAGAAAGTTTAGTACAGGGTACGGCAAGGGTTGATTCAAATTTAAATGAAATACAACTCCTATGAACTCCGGTATGGAATAAAATTGAAGCAAAATGCTCATTAATTAAAAACGTACCGTTCACCACATCGTTGGCAACTTGGGCTTGGTTGACATTCATCATAAAAGCATGCCCTTTGTTGCCATGGGTGACTTGTGGAGCTTGCGAAGGCCGGGGAGGAGGAGCTTGAATTGATTGGAGTGGTTGAACCGGAGGAGCCATGAGTTGTGGGACTTGAGGTTGGTAAGTTTGCAATTGGTAGGCTTGAGTTGTGTAGTATGGTGCGGGCATGATTTGGGCTTGATTTGCAAAAGTGAGTCGGGGACAAGCATTGCAGAAATGATTTGGGTCTCCACAATTGAAACAAGCTCTCGATTGAGGAGGAGTTTGAGCAAAAGGCATGGGTCGGTTTTGAGGATTATGCGAAACAAACCTTGGTAGAGTGGTTTGTCCACGGGAGGCTTCACGACACACATTGCTAAGGTGGTCGTAACGATTGCAATTTGAGCATTGGCGACAAGTGGAGTAAGATGGGTGGTGGCGTTGACAAGTGTTGCACAAGGGATGGGGACCGGTGTAAGGTTTTCAATTTTGGGCAGCTTGAGATTGAGATTGGGGTTGATTGGGTGAGTGACAGCAAAGTTTCGATGGTTCGGTTTATGCTTCTTTTTAGAGTGGTGAGATGAGTTGGAGTAATTGATGGATTGGGGTTGGGCTTCAACTTTGGAGCTTGGAGATGGATCGGTGATGGCCTTGACATTTGGTTCCTTGGAATCCTTTCGGGATAAATTCCCCGCTTTGACATGGTTCTCCGAAAGGGCGGCGGCAAGAGTGATCACATCATTAAGCGTTTGTGGCTTGCTACTCATGATGGAATCTCGGATTTGCATTGGCAAACCCGAAACGTACTTGTCGATTTCCTTCTCGAGTGGGGTAACCAAATGGGGCACTAGAAGGCTAAGCTCGTGGAAGCGGTTGAGTAAGCGGAGTTGTTACCTGTTGGACCAAAAGAACCAATGAGTCAGATCAGAAAAACCTTTAAGTCCCACAAGACATCACAACAACTGCTGAAGACTTGATCAGATGTTTGATAAAGTCTGAAGATCAACAGCTGAAGACTAAAGTACTGAAGACTTCAACAGCTGAAGAACAAAGTCTGAAGATCAACAGCTGAAGACTAAAGTACTAAAGACTTCAACAGCTGAAGACTAAAGTCTGAAGATCAACAGCTGAAGACTAAAGTACTGAAGACTTCAACAGCTGAAGACCAAGGTCTGAAGATCAACAGCTGAAGACTAAAGTACTGAAGATCAACAGCTGAAGTACAAAGACCGAAGACATCAGCTGAAGACATCAGCTGATGACAACAACTGAAGTTCAAGAAGTCCAAGTACTGAAGCCTTCAGAGTTTGTCACAACAGCTGAAGAAGCATTCTTCAGTTGTTGTGATGGTTTCCTTTCAGTAGTTTTCTTTTCTATTTCAGTACTTGTAAAACGACTGAAGAGCATGTTCTTCGGTCGTTGTTGTTTCAGTAGTTTCTTTTCAGTAGTTGTAGTGATAGTTGACACTTGGTATTTTTGTAAGAAGATGTCAGTTGTTTAACATCTTTAGTAGTTGTGTTAACTTTCAGTAGTTAAATAACAGTTAGATGTCACTGTCAAATGACATCAGCTGACGTCAGCTTCCCTTATAAAAGGAAAGATGACCTAATTGTAACGTTGCGTGAAAGCCAGCCGAAGCGTGTATTGAATGAATATATTCCTTTTGGTAGAAATTCTCTCTCTATAACAAACATTGTTTCATTGATAAATTTAGTGTGTTCTTGTTTAAATTTGTTAATTCGTGGGCTCATTCCGCTGCAAATCCAATCTAATTGATCAAACTAGATGCTGAGATCCTAACAAATGGTATCAGAGCAGGTTAATCATTGATCAATTTAACAATTGATCATTGAAACTGTTCTTTTGCTATCTACGTTTGATCGAATTAGCAAATTTGCAAGAATCAGTTATAGAGATAGAGTTTCTGTTGCTTCTGGCCATTTTGTTTGAGGTTCTAAGTGGTTTTGAGCTAGATTTAATTTGTTTACCTTGAATTTGTCTGAATTCTGAATATGACTACTCCTTCTAATG
This sequence comes from Flaveria trinervia, assembly GCA_025506515.1. NCBI lineage: Eukaryota > Viridiplantae > Streptophyta > Magnoliopsida > Asterales > Asteraceae > Flaveria > Flaveria trinervia. Next base: position 69,916,394 of record CM046452.1, read on the forward strand.
ACCCTCATAATACTGGTTCCTCAACCAAGCCTCTGATGTTGGTTAGGACTGAGTATAACATATGGCAACGAAGAATGCTCCATCATCTGTTTGTTAACAGTTCAGGTTGTTGGACATCTGTGGTACATGGTCCACATAAGCCTATGGTGAACATCCGGAAACCAACAAATGGTTCCGAAGAAGAAGGAACAATACTCTGATGAGGATTGAAAACTGTTTGAGATTGATGCTAAAGCTCATGGAATTCTGGCCATGGCACTGCCTAATGAAATCTATTCTGGGCTTATGCATCATGAAACTGCTCATGACCTCTGGAAGGCACTGAAAGAACAATTTGGTGTACTACTGGTGAGGTCTTAGCAAACAATAGGGAAATACTTGCCCAACAATATGAGACATTTGCTCATAGGAAGGGTGAGACTCTGACTCAACAGTTTGAGCATTTTTCATGTTTGATCTCTGAGCTGAAAATGGTCAAACATGAATACACTAATAGCCAGATGAACCACAGATTCCTCATATCACTGCCTGAGAGATGGGACACATATACAATTGTCCTACGCTCTAATGCAAATCTGGATAGCCTATCTCTCACCTAACTTCATGGGAAACTACTTACATTTGAAAGAGAGATAGAGCAGAAAAGGAAACTGGCATCATCAGGAAAGCTCACTGAAGACTTTGTACCAGGGAACACTGCCTTGTCGGTCATGAGTCAGAATATGCTGCATCAGAAAGTAATTATGATGAGCATATAAATTTCTCTTCAAACAGTTCTGATCATGCATTTGTGAGTGTTGATAGTCAGTCAGGCTGTAATAGTGACAATTTGTGCTTCATTATGGATGATTTGAAAGGTATAGTTGATGATGACTTAGAAGAGATGGATATTCTGAGCCAATGGCCTTGATTAATATCAGATCTCAGAAGTTCTACAAGAGAACTGGTAGGAAATTCCCTGGACTCTCTGGCAAAACCAAAGTTGGTTTTGACAAGAGTAAGTTGAGGTGTCACAAATGCCACAGGCTTGGGCACTTTGCAAGAGAGTGTAGATCATCTGGATCTAACTCCTCTGCACCCTTTGTGACTTTTCCAAGTAATATTCAACAAAACAAAGGGCAACATCCTGCTAGTTCTGGTCATCAATCACAACCTCTATCTCCTGCATATTTTGTCCCTCAGGGTCCAATGCCATATCCATATCCCTGCTATTACATGCCACAAACCAGTCAAGTTCAAGTACCCATTGCTCAACAACCCCTGCTCTTCCTGAGCCTCAACCTTCCTAATCTCATCAACAATCTCAACCTCAACAACACAGCTTTTTCACCCTAGGAGTTGTTGACTGGAGAAGTTTACCAGATGATATGTCTAGTCATGAACAACTGTTTTCTGGTGCTGGTCAACATGGTGGTGACAATCTTTTGGAAACCTTGCTCTTATGGCCCTGGAGTCTGCTGATACCTCATCTTCTAATGCCTTCACACCACAGGTATCACAGGTATCCTCTGAGGCCAAAGCCAAGCTATGTTCTAAAACATGCATAGCTGCATTTGCATCTATTAGAGAAGCAAATGTAGCTTTAATTAACAAGAACATTGAGCTAGAACAAATAATATCCAAAAGAAAAGCTGAATTTGAGTCTGTGCTTAATGATAAGAATGATAAGATTTACAAAATTAAATGCCAAATCACTGATGATAAGGCTAGGGAAGAGGTACTTCTAGAGAAGTACAGAGACCTCAAAGAAACACTTGCAGCTACCCAGGTAGAGTGTGATCGATGGGTACATTCCTGCAAGGGTTTTGAAATGCTTCTCAGTAAGCAGTCTGCTTCCAATATGAAGTTTGGAATTGGTTATAATCACACTGCTCCTCCTACAGATTTTACTCCAAGAGCAGAGGTAGAATCTGATGGAGAAAACAATAACCATCCTTTTCATCATGTGATCTACTATCTGATACAGCATCATCAGAGGTTGGAGTCAGCATTAATGCCTCCCAAAACCTATCAGCTGATGTTGATGGTTCAAATGCTGACACTCATATGATCAAACGGTTGATCACTCCAGGTGGTATTTCACAAAGTACTGAAAGTACAAAAGAGCAAGTCATAACCACCTGGAGAACAAACCCAAACTACTGCATGTACTAAAGTACAGAAAACTACCAGTAGAAAGGGTGGGAAAACTACTGAAGAAGATATCAAGAAAGCATGTACTGCAAGGAAGAAAACTGCTAGTACTGGTCGCAAACTGCTGAAGAATAAGTCTTCAGTAGTTTCGTCTTCTTCAGCAGATGATCAACTTAAGATGAAGAAAAAGCCATGTGAAATATATGGCTTATTCAATCATCTTACTGATGATTGCTGGTATAAAAAGGGCTCCAAACTCAAACACAATGAGAACCTTAAAAGAAAATGGATAAAATGAAAATTGAGTTTGAAACCAAGTTTGTACCAGCAACATCAAAACCTGTAACCCCAACATCATCATGTGATCTACTATCTGATACAGCACCATCAGAGGTTGGAGTCAGCATTAATGCCTCCCAAAACCTATCAGTTGATGTTGATGGTTCAAATGCTGACACTCACATGATCAAACGGTTGATCACTCCAGGTGGTATTTCACAAAGTACTGAAAGTACTAAAGAGCAAGTCAAACACCTAGAGAACAAACCCAAACTACTGCATGTACTAAAGGACATAAAACTGCCAGTAGAAAGGGTGGGAAAACTACTGAAGAAGATATCAAGAAAGCATGTACTGCAAGGAAAAACTGCTAGTACTGGTCGCAAACTGCTGAAGAATAAGTCTTCAGTAGTTTCATCTCTTCTTCAGCAATGATCAACTTAATATGAAGAAAAAGCCATGTGAAATATGTGGCTTATTCAATCATCTTACTGATGATTGCTGGTATAAAAAGGGCTCCAAACTCAAACACAATGAGAACCTTAAAAGGAAAATGGATAAAATGAAAATTGAGTTTGAAACCAAGTTTGTACCAGCAACATCAAAACCTGTAACCCCAAAATCCAAAAAAAACCAAAAAGGAAGGGGTTAATCAGGCAACAGCTGAGGTTGCTCAAAGGGAGATGGTACAACACAGGAATCCATCAATTTCACGCACTAATATGTCTGATGAGCTAAAGGCTTTATCATAGAATCAGACACAACTTGTTATGATGGTTCAACATCTATTGGGAAGAGTCAACCAATTAGATGCTCCTATGCTGAAACCACAGAGAAGAAAATCCATGCCAAAGGATTCTTCTTCTTCACCATCTCCATCCCCTCAGGCTGTTCTTCATAGCAAATCTTTTAGTTTACCATCTGTTGATGTGAACAAACCCAAAACCAAAAGGTTTGGGTCTCAAAAACTAACTAATTTATTATGATTGTAGGGTTCTTCAGCATGCCACAGTAGCATCTGGTATGTAGACAGTGGAGGATCTATGCATATGACAGGGAACAACTCTCTTCTTCATGATTACTCTCAAAGAAAGAAGGGGTTTGTTTCTTTTGCAATGATGCTAAGGGTTACATCATTGGTAAAGGCTTTGTCTCCAATGGGGAAATAAGGTTTGATGATGTTAACCATGTGGAGAATCTCAAGTACAATCTCTTGAGTGTCAGTCAAATGTGTGATAAAGGTCATGTTGCTCTTTTCACCAGTCAGAACCGCAGGATTCTGTCATCCAAAGATCTGAGTTTGATTGATAAGGTGTTGGATGATCATACTCTCCTGAGGGCCAACAGGACAGGAAGAGTGTATGCCTTAGATCTTTCCAAGAAAATAGATCTCAAAGGCCATCCTTGCCTATTTTCCAAGGCTTCTCCTCAAGAATCTATTCTATGGCATAGAAGGCTGGGTCATGTGAATCTTAAAATCTTGAATCAGCTGATACATCATGGTTTAGTAAGGGGATTGCCTATGAAGGAGTTCAAATGTGAAGACAACTGCACTGCTTGTTTGAAAGGAAAACAGCACAAAGTCTCATTCCCTCCTATTGAAGAACCGAAGTCAATTGCCTGCTTGCAATTACTACACATGGATATCTTTGGTCCTGTGAGAGTAATGAGTATGGCAAAGAAGAAATACTGACTGGTAATTATGGATGATTACTCCAGATTTGTATGGACTTTCTTCTTGCATTCAAAGGATGAGGCTGCTCAGACGATTATAAACTTTATGTTGTATGTTGAGAAGCATATTCCCTATCTGTCAAGTGTATCAGAAGTGATAATGGAACAGAATTTAGAAACCATACACTTGATGATTTTTATCTCTCAAAGGGAATCAAGAGGCAGTTTAGCATCCCAAGGACTCCAGAACAAAATGGAGTAGTAGAGAGAAAGAACAGAACCCTAATTGAAGCTGCAAGGTCCATGTTGGCTGACTCTGGTTTGCCACTGACCTTTTGGGTTGAAGCTGTTAACACAGCTTGCTATGTGCTGAATAGAGCCTTAGTAAATCAGAGGTTGATGAAGACTCCATATGAAGTTCTACATCATTTGGCTCCTCTAATTTCATTTTTTAGAGCCTTTGGGTGTCCTTGTTTCATTCTCAACACAAAGGATCAACTCCAAAATTTGATCCTAAGGTGGATGCAGGGTATTTTGTTGGTTATTCATCTGCTTGCAAGGCATACAGAGTCTTCAACTGCAGAACAAAGATAGTTGAAGAGACTCCGCATGTGAAGTTTAATGAATCTCCAAAGGACAAGATTCCACAAAACCCTGTGGAGTTATTTGATTTGGACATACTGCAATATGTTCCTTATCAGGCTTCAGCTGTTGCTCCTGTCAACAGTTCTCCACCTGGTGGTATTGATGATGATGATAATATCAATACTCACCTATTCAAGTTTAGTGATCAACTGCTTGAGTCCACTAAACTTGATGTTCCTGTAGCTTCAGCAGTTCCATCCATAACAATGCTGATGAGATCTCTGCTTCCTCTACATCTTTTGATTTGCCATCTCATTCTTGTTTCAAGAGTCTGCATCACCATCTGCTGCTGCTGAAGGTCCTACAAACACTTGCACAGATCTCATTGTTTATCAGCTGAAGAATCACCCAATGTCTCAAATCATTGGTGATATCAATGCTGGTGTTTCAACAAGAAGTCAATTGTCCAATTTCTGCTTCTATGCTCTCTTCATTAGTCAGCAAGAGCCAAAGAACTATCACATTGCTTTAAGGGACAATGGATGGGTTGAAGCCATGCAGCTTGAGCTACTTCAGTTCAACAAGCAACAAGTGTGGGAACTGGTTCCTCTACTACCCCCAGGTAAGTGTGCAATAGGCACTAAATGGGTGTTTAGGAATAAAACAAATGAAAATGGGCTTATTGTTAAGAACAAGGCCAGACTGGTTGTTCAGGGGTTTGCACAGGAAGAAGGTATTGATTATGATGAAACCTTTGCTCCTGTAGCCAGATTGGAGGCAATTAGATTGTTCTTAGCCTATGTTGTATTCCACAATCTTAAAGTTTTTCAAATGGATGCTAAAAGTGCATTTTTATATGGTAAAATAAAAGAAGAGGTTTATGTGTGTCAACCGCCAGGTTTTGAGGATAATAAACATCCAGATTGGGTATACAAGCTTGATAAGGCTCTTTATGGGTTGAAACAAGCTCCTAGAGCCTGGTATGAGACATTATCAAATTTTCTTCTTCAAAAAATTTCACTAGAGGCTCCATAGATAAAACTTTGTTCATTAAGAAGGTGGATCAGCATAAGCTACTTGTTCAAATTTATGCTGATGATATTATTTTTGCATCCTCTGATCCCCAGTTGTGTGATGATTTTACCAAATTAATGCAAAAGAAGTTTGAAATGAGTGCAATAGGAGAATTACAGTTCTTTTTAGGATTGCAAATCAAACAAAAGCTAATGGGACTTTCATTCATCACTCTAATATACAAAAGATCTTTTGAATAAGTTTGATTTACAAAACTGTAAGCCCTGTTCTACTCTCATGTGCCACACCACTCAACTGGATACAGATCAGAAAGGTAAAGCTGTTGATGAAACACTTTACAGATGTATGATTGGGTCCTTGATGTACTTAACAGCTTCTAGACTAGATATCTTGTTTGCAACTTGTGTTTGTGCTAGATTTCAGGCTGCTCCTAAAGAGTCTCATTTGATTGCAGTCTAGAGGATCTTTAGATATCTGCAAGGTACACAATCTCTAGGTTATGGTATTCCACTAGACACTCTGCAAATTAGTTGCTTTTTCTGATAGTGACTATGCAGGGTGTAAGTTAACGAGAAAGTCAACTTCTGGTGGATGTCAATTCCTAGGCAACTGTTTGATTTCTTGGCAGAGTAAGAACAAACATCTGTTGCTACATCCACTGCTGAAGCAGAGTACATTGCTGCTGCAAGTTGTACATCTCAGGTACTCTGGCTTCAGAACCAACTTTTGGATTATGGCATTACAGAGACTAAGACTCCATTATTATGGACAGTGCTTCAGCTCTTTGCATTGTCAAGAATCCTATCCAGCATTCTAGGACCAAACATATTGAGATCAGACACCATTTTATTAGGGACTGTTTTGAAAAAGGTCTGATTGATCCAAAGTTTGTGCCTAGTGCTGATGAGCTTGCAGACATTTTTACTAAGCCTTTGGATAATTCAACTTTCCAAAACCTAGTGTTAAGGCTTGGTATGCTACAGCTAGAATAAGTGACAACTACTGATGATCTCAGTAAACAAGTACCGATGATCATTAGTAAACATGTCACAAATAAGTACTGATTCTGTTACAAACTACTGATGTAGTTATAACTACTGATGTTAGTAAAAATATAAGTACTGATGTCCTATGAAACAACTGAAACAGCCAAAAAGACTGATGAGTAAGTGTTGAGGACAGTATGAAACAGCTGAAAAGCTAAGAATTAATGAAATCTACTGATGGGAATTTTCTCTTCAGTTGTTTTACAACTGTTGTTTCATCTTAAACAACTAAAGCAAAACCAATGTCTTCAGTAGTTTCACAACTACTGATGACTAACACCAAGTCTTCAGTCGTTTACAACAACTGATGACAAAACCAATGTCTTCAGTAGTTTCACAACTACTGATGACTAACACCAAGTCTTCAATCGTTTACAACAACTGATGACAAAACCATGTCTTCTGAAACTACTGATGACTAACACCAAGTCCTCAGTTGTTTCTAACATCTGAAGTCAAACCCATGGTTTTCAGTAGTTTTATAACTGTTGATGCCTAAAACCAACACTTCAGTTGTTTTAACCTCTGAAGGTTAATACCACGTCATCAGTCGTTTAAAACTACTGATGATTACCAAACCCTTCAGTTGTTTTATAACCCATACCCTATAAATACCTAATCCTACAGAGCTTCATTATCTCAAACCTAATTTTCAAAAACTCCGAACCTTCTCTCACATTAATGGCGACCATGCAGCTTAAACCAAGACACAACTGTGTTGCCTACCTTACCAAATCACCTTTCTGGACGAAGTTTGATACTGCCATTGATCTAATGGTCCATTCTCTATACAAAACGGCCTTCCTTATCAATCCTACCATTTATGTCGAATCCCTAAATCAGTTCTGGATGAACGTCACCCTTACCACTGGGGAGAATGACACCGAGTCTCTCCAGTCGTTCGTCAACTACCGTAAGGTGGTCATCACTCCGGCAATCATTCGCCAAACCTTACAACTGGATGATGCCACCTTCCCGCTGGATATTCAAAGGGCACCACTGATCTATCCTTTGCCCAACATGGATACCAGGGTACCCTCAGTGCTTCTACCATCCTAAAGAAGCATTTCCATGACGCTGAACGCCTTATTTTTCATATGGTGAATGTCTGCCTAGCCCCTAAGACTTCTTCTTGGGATCAAATGTCAACCAAGTGGCAGCAGGTATTCTTCTCTATCCTTGAGCAACAAAACTTAAATTTTCTGAAATAATATTTCTTGAACTTAAGGATATGGCCTCAAAACCTATTGCTAACCGATGGATATTATATCCACGGTTCATAATGGCCATTATAGAGAACCAGTTGAAAGCTGAGGGACTTGTTGGCCTTGGAGTCCCTGCCATGGTTGTATTGCCTGAGGTATACTCCAGGCACAACTCAGACCAGTCACTCAAACAGGCTGCCAAGCTGCGAAAACCCACGCAGCTGGAACCCACAGCCACCACCTCCAAATCCAAAGTCCCCACCAAACCCAAACACAAGAAACCCAAAAAAGCTGCTCAGGGAGATGAGTCCCCTGAGGATGCCTCTGTACCACAAATACAGGAAATACATACTGGTTATAACCCCCCAGTTATCTCCATGACTCAACCTGCTACAACTGCTCAGGCTTCCTCTCAACAGGAGCCTGCAGCAACCTCATTCGGGGCACCTATATCTAGAACCTTCCTCATTTGAGCTGATCTAGAAGACAAAAAGACCAATCTTTCTGCCATAATAAGTGGGACATCTTCAATAAGCTTAAGGTTTTGGTTGCATTGGTTCAGGGGGAGTTTGTTGGACCAAAAGAACCAATGAGCTAGATCAGAAAAATCTTTAAGTCCCACAAGACATCACAACAACTGCTGAAGACTTGATCAGATGTTTGACAAAGTCTGAAGATCAACAGCTGAAGACTAAAGTACTGAAGACTTCAACAGCTGAAGAACAAAGTCTGAAGATCAACAGCTGAAGACTAAAGTACTAAAGACTTCAACAGCTGAAGACTAAAGTACTAAAGACTTCAACAGCTGAAGACTAAAGTCTGAAGATCAACAGCTGAAGACTAAAGTACTGAAGACTTCAACAGCTGAAGACCAAGTCTGAAGATCAACAGCTGAAGACTAAAGTACTGAAGATCAACAGCTGAAGTACAAAGACCGAAGACATCAGCTGAAGACATCAGCTGATGACAACAACTGAAGTTCAAGAAGTCCAAGTACTGAAGCCTTCAGAGTTTGTCACAACAGCTGAAGAAGCATTCTTCAGTTGTTGTGATGGTTTCCTTTCAGTAGTTTTCTTTTCTATTTCAGTACTTGTAAAACGACTGAAGAGCATGTTCTTCGGTCGTTGTTGTTTCAGTAGTTTCTTTTCAGTAGTTGTAGTGATAGTTGACACTTGGTATTTTTGTAAGAAGATGTCAGTTGTTTACATCTTTAGTAGTTGTGTTAACTTTCAGTAGTTAAATAACAGTTAGATGTCACTGTCAAATGACATCAGCTGACGTCAGCTTCCCTTATAAAAGGAAAGATGACCTAATTGTAACGTTGCGTGAAAGCCAGCCGAAGCGTGTATTGAATGAATATATTCCTTTTGGTAGAAATTCTCTCTCTATAACAAACATTGTTTCATTGATAAATTTAGTGTGTTCTTGTTTAAATTTGTTAATTCGTGGGCTCATTCCGCTGCAAATCCAATCTAATTGATCAAACTAGATGCTGAGATCCTAACAATGGTATCAGAGCAGGTTAATCATTGATCAATTTAACAATTGATCATTGAAACTGTTCTTTTGCTATCTACGTTTGATCGAATTAGCAAATTTGCAAGAATCAGTTTAGAGATAGAGTTTCTGTTGCTTCTGGCCATTTTGTTTGAGGTTCTAAGTGGTTTTGAGCTAGATTTAATTTGTTTACCTTGAATTTGTCTGAATTCTGAATATGACTACTCCTTCTAATGACCCTCATAATACTGGTTCCTCAACCAAGCCTCTGATGTTGGTTAGGACTGAGTATAACATATGGCAACGAAGAATGCTCCATCATCTGTTTGTTAACAGTTCAGGTTGTTGGACATCTGTGGTACATGGTCCACATAAGCCTATGGTGAACAATCCGGAAACCAACCAAATGGTTCCGAAGAAGAAGGAACAATACTCTGATGAGGATTGAAAACTGTTTGAGATTGATGCTAAAGCTCATGGAATTCTGGCCATGGCACTGCCTAATGAAATCTATTCTGGGCTTATGCATCATGAAACTGCTCATGACCTCTGGAAGGCACTGAAAGAACAATTTGGTGGTACTGGTGAGGTCTTAGCAAACAATAGGGAAATACTTGCCCAACAATATGAGACATTTGCTCATAGGAAGGGTGAGACTCTGACTCAACAGTTTGAGCATTTTTCATGTTTGATCTCTGAGCTGAAAATGGTCAAACATGAATACACTAATAGCCAGATGAACCACAGATTCCTCATATCACTGCCTGAGAGATGGGACACATATACAATTGTCCTACGCTCTAATGCAAATCTGGATAGCCTATCTCTCACCTAACTTCATGGGAAACTACTTACATTTGAAAGAGAGATAGAGCAGAAAAGGAAACTGGCATCATCAGGAAAGCTCACTGAAGACTTTGTACCAGGGAACACTGCCTTGTTCGGTCATGAGTCAGAATATGCTGCATCAGAAAGTAATTATGATGAGCATATAAATTTCTCTTCAAACAGTTCTGATCATGCATTTGTGAGTGTTGATAGTCAGTCAGGCTGTAATAGTGACAATTTGTGCTTCATTATGGATGATTTGAAAGGTATAGTTGATGATGACTTAGAAGAGATGGATATTCTGAGCCAAATGGCCTTGATTAATATCAGATCTCAGAAGTTCTACAAGAGAACTGGTAGGAAATTCCCTGGACTCTCTGGCAAAACCAAAGTTGGTTTTGACAAGAGTAAGTTGAGGTGTCACAAATGCCACAGGCTTGGGCACTTTGCAAGAGAGTGTAGATCATCTGGATCTAACTCCTCTGCACCCTTTGTGACTTTTCCAAGTAATATTCAACAAAACAAAGGGCAACATCCTGCTAGTTCTGGTCATCAATCACAACCTCTATCTCCTGCATATTTTGTCCCTCAGGGTCCAATGCCATATCCATATCCCTGCTATTACATGCCACAAACCAGTCAAGTTCAAGTACCCATTGCTCAACAACCACCTGCTCTTCCTGAGCCTCAACCTTCCTAATCTCATCAACAATCTCAACCTCAACAACACAGCTTTTTCACCCTAGGAGTTGTTGACTGGAGAAGTTTACCAGATGATATGTCTAGTCATGAACAACTGTTTTCTGGTGCTGGTCAACATGGTGGTGACAATCTTTTGGAAACCTTGCTCTTATGGCCCTGGAGTCTGCTGATACCTCATCTTCTAATGCCTTCACACCACAGGTATCACAGGTATCCTCTGAGGCCAAAGCCAAGCTATGTTCTAAAACATGCATAGCTGCATTTGCATCTATTAGAGAAGCAAATGTAGCTTTAATTAACAAGAACATTGAGCTAGAACAAATAATATCCAAAAGAAAAGCTGAATTTGAGTCTGTGCTTAATGATAAGAATGATAAGATTTACAAAATTAAATGCCAAATCACTGATGATAAGGCTAGGGAAGAGGTACTTCTAGAGAAGTACAGAGACCTCAAAGAAACACTTGCAGCTACCCAGGTAGAGTGTGATCGATGGGTACATTCCTGCAAGGGTTTTGAAATGCTTCTCAGTAAGCAGTCTGCTTCCAATATGAAGTTTGGAATTGGTTATAATCACACTGCTCCTCCTACAGATTTTACTCCAAGAGCAGAGGTAGAATCTGATGGAGAAAACAATAACCAATCCTTTTCATCATGTGATCTACTATCTGATACAGCATCATCAGAGGTTGGAGTCAGCATTAATGCCTCCCAAAACCTATCAGCTGATGTTGATGGTTCAAATGCTGACACTCATATGATCAAACGGTTGATCACTCCAGGTGGTATTTCACAAAGTACTGAAAGTACAAAAGAGCAAGTCATAACACCTGGAGAACAAACCCAAACTACTGCATGTACTAAAGTACAGAAAACTACCAGTAGAAAGGGTGGGAAAACTACTGAAGAGATATCAAGAAAGCATGTACTGCAAGGAAGAAAACTGCTAGTACTGGTCGCAAACTGCTGAAGAATAAGTCTTCAGTAGTTTCGTCTTCTTCAGCAGATGATCAACTTAAGATGAAGAAAAAGCCATGTGAAATATATGGCTTATTCAATCATCTTACTGATGATTGCTGGTATAAAAAGGGCTCCAAACTCAAACACAATGAGAACCTTAAAAAGAAAATGGATAAAATGAAAATTGAGTTTGAAACCAAGTTTGTACCAGCAACATCAAAACCTGTAACCCCAACATCATCATGTGATCTACTATCTGATACAGCACCATCAGAGGTTGGAGTCAGCATTAATGCCTCCCAAAACCTATCAGTTGATGTTGATGGTTCAAATGCTGACACTCACATGATCAAACGGTTGATCACTCCAGGTGGTATTTCACAAAGTACTGAAAGTACTAAAGAGCAAGTCAGAACACCTAGAGAACAAACCCAAACTACTGCATGTACTAAAGGACATAAAACTGCCAGTAGAAAGGGTGGGAAAACTACTGAAGAAGATATCAAGAAAGCATGTACTGCAAGGAAGAAAACTGCTAGTACTGGTCGCAAACTGCTGAAGAATAAGTCTTCAGTAGTTTCATCTTCTTCAGCAGATGATCAACTTAATATGAAGAAAAAGCCATGTGAAATATGTGGCTTATTCAATCATCTTACTGATGATTGCTGGTATAAAAAGGGCTCCAAACTCAAACACAATGAGAACCTTAAAAGGAAAATGGATAAAATGAAAATTGAGTTTGAAACCAAGTTTGTACCAGCAACATCAAAACCTGTAACCCCAAAATCCAAAAAAAAAACCAAAAAGGAAGGGGTTAATCAGGCAACAGCTGAGGTTGCTCAAAGGGAGATGGTACAACACAGGAATCCATCAATTTCACGCACTAATATGTCTGATGAGCTAAAGGCTTTATCATAGAATCAGACACAACTTGTTATGATGGTTCAACATCTATTGGGAAGAGTCAACCAATTAGATGCTCCTATGCTGAAACCACAGAGAAGAAAATCCATGCCAAAGGATTCTTCTTCTTCACCATCTCCATCCCCTCAGGCTGTTCTTCATAGCAAATCTTTTAGTTTACCATCTGTTGATGTGAACAAACCCAAAACCAAAAAGGTTTGGGTCTCAAAAACTAACTAATTTATTATGATTGTAGGGTTCTTCAGCATGCCACAGTAGCATCTGGTATGTAGACAGTGGAGGATCTATGCATATGACAGGGAACAACTCTCTTCTTCATGATTACTCTCAAAGAAAGAAGGGGTTTGTTTCTTTTGGCAATGATGCTAAGGGTTACATCATTGGTAAAGGCTTTGTCTCCAATGGGGAAATAAGGTTTGATGATGTTAACCATGTGGAGAATCTCAAGTACAATCTCTTGAGTGTCAGTCAAATGTGTGATAAAGGTCATGTTGCTCTTTTCACCAGTCAGAACCGCAGGATTCTGTCATCCAAAGATCTGAGTTTGATTGATAAGGTGTTGGATGATCATACTCTCCTGAGGGCCAACAGGACAGGAAGAGTGTATGCCTTAGATCTTTCCAAGAAAATAGATCTCAAAGGCCATCCTTGCCTATTTTCCAAGGCTTCTCCTCAAGAATCTATTCTATGGCATAGAAGGCTGGGTCATGTGAATCTTAAAATCTTGAATCAGCTGATACATCATGGTTTAGTAAGGGGATTGCCTATGAAGGAGTTCAAATGTGAAGACAACTGCACTGCTTGTTTGAAAGGAAAACAGCACAAAGTCTCATTCCCTCCTATTGAAGAACCGAAGTCAATTGCCTGCTTGCAATTACTACACATGGATATCTTTGGTCCTGTGAGAGTAATGAGTATGGCAAAGAAGAAATACTGACTGGTAATTATGGATGATTACTCCAGATTTGTATGGACTTTCTTCTTGCATTCAAAGGATGAGGCTGCTCAGACGATTATAAACTTTATGTTGTATGTTGAGAAGCAGTATTCCCTATCTGTCAAGTGTATCAGAAGTGATAATGGAACAGAATTTAGAAACCATACACTTGATGATTTTTATCTCTCAAAGGGAATCAAGAGGCAGTTTAGCATCCCAAGGACTCCAGAACAAAATGGAGTAGTAGAGAGAAAGAACAGAACCCTAATTGAAGCTGCAAGGTCCATGTTGGCTGACTCTGGTTTGCCACTGACCTTTTGGGTTGAAGCTGTTAACACAGCTTGCTATGTGCTGAATAGAGCCTTAGTAAATCAGAGGTTGATGAAGACTCCATATGAAGTTCTACATCATTTGGCTCCTCTAATTTCATTTTTTAGAGCCTTTGGGTGTCCTTGTTTCATTCTCAACACAAAGGATCAACTCCACAAATTTGATCCTAAGGTGGATGCAGGGTATTTTGTTGGTTATTCATCTGCTTGCAAGGCATACAGAGTCTTCAACTGCAGAACAAAGATAGTTGAAGAGACTCCGCATGTGAAGTTTAATGAATCTCCAAAGGACAAGATTCCACAAAACCCTGTGGAGTTATTTGATTTGGACATACTGCAATATGTTCCTTATCAGGCTTCAGCTGTTGCTCCTGTCAACAGTTCTCCACCTGGTGGTATTGATGATGATGATAATATCAATACTCACCTATTCAAGTTTAGTGATCAACTGCTTGAGTCCACTAAACTTGATGTTCCTGTAGCTTCAGCAGTTCCATCCATAACAAATGCTGATGAGATCTCTGCTTCCTCTACATCTTTTGATTTGCCATCTCATTCTTGGTTTCAAGAGTCTGCATCACCATCTGCTGCTGCTGAAGGTCCTACAAACACTTGCACAGATCTCATTGTTTATCAAGAGCTGAAGAATCACCCAATGTCTCAAATCATTGGTGATATCAATGCTGGTGTTTCAACAAGAAGTCAATTGTCCAATTTCTGCTTCTATGCTCTCTTCATTAGTCAGCAAGAGCCAAAGAACTATCACATTGCTTTAAGGGACAATGGATGGGTTGAAGCCATGCAGCTTGAGCTACTTCAGTTCAACAAGCAACAAGTGTGGGAACTGGTTCCTCTACCCCCAGGTAAGTGTGCAATAGGCACTAAATGGGTGTTTAGGAATAAAACAAATGAAAATGGGCTTATTGTTAAGAACAAGGCCAGACTGGTTGTTCAGGGGTTTGCACAGGAAGAAGGTATTGATTATGATGAAACCTTTGCTCCTGTAGCCAGATTGGAGGCAATTAGATTGTTCTTAGCCTATGTTGTATTCCACAATCTTAAAGTTTTTCAAATGGATGCTAAAAGTGCATTTTTATATGGTAAAATAAAAGAAGAGGTTTATGTGTGTCAACCGCCAGGTTTTGAGGATAATAAACATCCAGATTGGGTATACAAGCTTGATAAGGCTCTTTATGGGTTGAAACAAGCTCCTAGAGCCTGGTATGAGACATTATCAAATTTTCTTCTTCAAAATAATTTCACTAGAGGCTCCATAGATAAAACTTTGTTCATTAAGAAGGTGGATCAGCATAAGCTACTTGTTCAAATTTATGCTGATGATATTATTTTTGCATCCTCTGATCCCCAGTTGTGTGATGATTTTACCAAATTAATGCAAAAGAAGTTTGAAATGAGTGCAATAGGAGAATTACAGTTCTTTTTAGGATTGCAAATCAAACAAAAGGCTAATGGGACTTTCATTCATCACTCTAAATATACAAAAGATCTTTTGAATAAGTTTGATTTACAAAACTGTAAGCCCTGTTCTACTCTCATGTGCCACACCACTCAACTGGATACAGATCAGAAAGGTAAAGCTGTTGATGAAACACTTTACAGATGTATGATTGGGTCCTTGATGTACTTAACAGCTTCTAGACTAGATATCTTGTTTGCAACTTGTGTTTGTGCTAGATTTCAGGCTGCTCCTAAAGAGTCTCATTTGATTGCAGTCTAGAGGATCTTTAGATATCTGCAAGGTACACAATCTCTAGGTTTATGGTATTCCACTAGACACTCTTGCAAATTAGTTGCTTTTTCTGATAGTGACTATGCAGGGTGTAAGTTAACGAGAAAGTCAACTTCTGGTGGATGTCAATTCCTAGGCAACTGTTTGATTTCTTGGCAGAGTAAGAAACAAACATCTGTTGCTACATCCACTGCTGAAGCAGAGTACATTGCTGCTGCAAGTTGTACATCTCAGGTACTCTGGCTTCAGAACCAACTTTTGGATTATGGCATTACAGAGACTAAGACTCCATTATTAATGGACAGTGCTTCAGCTCTTTGCATTGTCAAGAATCCTATCCAGCATTCTAGGACCAAACATATTGAGATCAGACACCATTTTATTAGGGACTGTTTTGAAAAAGGTCTGATTGATCCAAAGTTTGTGCCTAGTGCTGATGAGCTTGCAGACATTTTTACTAAGCCTTTGGATAATTCAACTTTCCAAAACCTAGTGTTAAGGCTTGGTATGCTACAGCTAGAATAAGTGACAACTACTGATGATCTCAGTAAACAAGTACCGATGATCATTAGTAAACATGTCACAAATAAGTACTGATTCTGTTACAAACTACTGATGTAGTTATAACTACTGATGTTAGTAAAAATAGATAAGTACTGATGTCCTATGAAACAACTGAAACAGCCAAAAAGACTGATGAGTAAGTGTTGAGGACAGTATGAAACAGCTGAAAAGCTAAGAATTAATGAAATCTACTGATGGGAATTTTCTCTTCAGTTGTTTTACAACTGTTGTTTCATCTTAAACAACTAAAGCAAACCAATGTCTTCAGTAGTTTCACAACTACTGATGACTAACACCAAGTCTTCAGTCGTTTACAACAACTGATGACAAAACCAATGTCTTCAGTAGTTTCACAACTACTGATGACTAACACCAAGTCTTCAATCGTTTACAACAACTGATGACAAAACCATGTCTTCTGAAACTACTGATGACTAACACCAAGTCCTCAGTTGTTTCTAACATCTGAAGTCAAACCCATGGTTTTCAGTAGTTTTATAACTGTTGATGCCTAAAACCAACACTTCAGTTGTTTTAACCTCTGAAGGTTAATACCACGTCATCAGTCGTTTAAAACTACTGATGATTAACACCAAACCCTTCAGTTGTTTTATAACCCATACCCTATAAATACCTAATCCTACAGAGCTTCATTATCTCAAACCTAATTTTCAAAAACTCCGAACCTTCTCTCACATTAATGGCGACCATGCAGCTTAAACCAAGACACAACTGTGTTGCCTACCTTACCAAATCACCTTTCTGGACGAAGTTTGATACTGCCATTGATCTAATGGTCCATTCTCTATACAAAACGGCCTTCCTTATCAATCCTACCATTTATGTCGAATCCCTAAATCAGTTCTGGATGAACGTCACCCTTACCACTGGGGAGAATGACACCGAGTCTCTCCAGTCGTTCGTCAACTACCGTAAGGTGGTCATCACTCCGGCAATCATTCGCCAAACCTTACAACTGGATGATGCCACCTTTCCCGCTGGATATTCAAGGGCACCACTGATCTATCCTTTGCCCAACATGGATACCAGGGTACCCTCAGTGCTTCTACCATCCTAAAGAAGCATTTCCATGACGCTGAACGCCTTATTTTTCATATGGTGAATGTCTGCCTAGCCCCTAAGACTTCTTCTTGGGATCAAATGTCAACCAAGTGGCAGCAGGTATTCTTCTCTATCCTTGAGCAACAAAACTTAAATTTTCTGAAATAATATTTCTTGAACTTAAGGATATGGCCTCAAAACCTATTGCTAACCGATGGATATTATATCCACGGTTCATAATGGCCATTATAGAGAACCAGTTGAAAGCTGAGGGACTTGTTGGCCTTGGAGTCCCTGCCATGGTTGTATTGCCTGAGGTATACTCCAGGCACAACTCAGACCAGTCACTCAAACAGGCTGCCAAGCTGCGAAAACCCACGCAGCTGGAACCCACAGC
Organism: Flaveria trinervia; assembly: GCA_025506515.1. Taxonomy (NCBI): domain Eukaryota; kingdom Viridiplantae; phylum Streptophyta; class Magnoliopsida; order Asterales; family Asteraceae; genus Flaveria; species Flaveria trinervia. The sequence continues at coordinate 69,934,300 of CM046452.1, forward strand.
CACCACCTCCAAATCCAAAGTCCCCACCAACCCAAACACAAGAAACCCAAAAAAGCTGCTCAGGGAGATGAGTCCCCTGAGGATGCCTCTGTACCACAAATACAGGAAATACATACTGGTTATAACCCCCCAGTTATCTCCATGACTCAACCTGCTACAACTGCTCAGGCTTCCTCTCAACAGGAGCCTGCAGCAACCTCATTCGGGGCACCTATACATCTAGAACCTTCCTCATTTGAGCTGATCTAGAAGACAAAAAGACCAATCTTTCTGCCATAATAAGTGGGACATCTTCAATAAGCTTAAAGGTTTTGGTTGCATTGGTTCAGGGGGAGTTTGTTGGACCAAAAGAACCAATGAGCTAGATCAGAAAAATCTTTAAGTCCCACAAGACATCACAACAACTGCTGAAGACTTGATCAGATGTTTGACAAAGTCTGAAGATCAACAGCTGAAGACTAAAGTACTGAAGACTTCAACAGCTGAAGAACAAAGTCTGAAGATCAACAGCTGAAGACTAAAGTACTAAAGACTTCAACAGCTGAAGACTAAAGTACTAAAGACTTCAACAGCTGAAGACTAAAGTCTGAAGATCAACAGCTGAAGACTAAAGTACTGAAGACTTCAACAGCTGAAGACCAAAGTCTGAAGATCAACAGCTGAAGACTAAAGTACTGAAGATCACAGCTGAAGTACAAAGACCGAAGACATCAGCTGAAGACATCAGCTGATGACAACAACTGAAGTTCAAGAAGTCCAAGTACTGAAGCCTTCAGAGTTTGTCACAACAGCTGAAGAAGCATTCTTCAGTTGTTGTGATGGTTTCCTTTCAGTAGTTTTCTTTTCTATTTCAGTACTTGTAAAACGACTGAAGAGCATGTTCTTCGGTCGTTGTTGTTTCAGTAGTTTCTTTTCAGTAGTTGTAGTGATAGTTGACACTTGGTATTTTTGTAAGAAGATGTCAGCTGTTTAACATCTTCAGTAGTTGTGTTAACTTTCAGTAGTTAAATAACAGTTAGATGTCACTGTCAAATGACATCAGCTGACGTCAGCTTCCCTTATAAAAGGAAAGATGACCTAATTGTAACGTTGCGTGAAAGTCAGCCGAAGCGTGTATTGAATGAATATATTCCTTTTGGCAGAAATTCTCTCTCTATAACAAACACTGTTTCATTGATAAATTTAGTGTGTTCTTGTTTAAATTTGTTAATTCGTGGGCTCATTCTGTTGCAAATCCAATCTAGTTGATCAAACTAGATGCTGAGATCTAGTAACAGGTTGCGGTTGGATAGCTTGAATTTGAGCAACAAGGGTGGGGAGTACAGCGGCCATTTGAGTTGTAACCAATTCAGCTATCTTAAGGTCGGAGTTCTTGGGGCGACGAGTTCAACGTGCTTGACAAGCTTGACAATGAAGAGGAGGCATTCTAAAAATAATAAAAGTGAGACAATATGAGATTTTGGGTAACTAGTCCAAATATGATGGTGATTAATGTAAATATGAGATTGTAGTGAAATATTTTGTGAACCTTATAAAAAACCATTTTAACACATGAATATATATATATATATATTGAAATTTGAAACGTTAAGATTTGAGGCGGGAAATACATACATGAATCACCGTGACTTGTTGTCCCGACAGTAATGTTAAGGAAATACGAGGTAATGCGGGGAGTCAAAACGTTGCACGAATCATCGCGTCTTTCATGTTTCAACCAAGATCATAAAATGGGATAAAATGAGAAGTCAAGACCACTAGTTCATGTATCACCGTGGCTTTCATGATTCACAACTCAAAGCAAATCAAAATCAAGGGAGGGATCAAAACAATAGTCCACATCTCACCGTGGCTTTCATATTTCAATCCAAAAATATTAATGGAGGTAATCGGAACGGTTATGGTGACTGCTTAAAGTTAGCAACCCATATAACGCGCATTCGTTTTGCCAAAGGTTCACATCTATAAGGTCAAACACCTTGATTTGAACCTTCCAGGTAAGTAAATCACCTTTGATTCTCGAAATCGTTTTGCCAAAGGTTCACATCTAGGTATTTTTCTTCTTCCAGTTAGTACAAACCCGTTATAATGTCACGCTTTAAGGAGATGAGAAATATCGAAAAATTTGGGACCCAAACTCAAATTTTGTGATCCATAATTGATTTTATTTATTTATTTATTTATTTATTTATTTATTAAGGTAAGGTAAGGATACCTTGGATTTCTATAAAAGTGTGTGTGTGTGTGTGTGTACATGAGGGTAGATGAAATAAATAAGTAAATAAGAACAAATAAACAATCAAGTAGGCTAACACGTATAGGCAACACGTTTTGGGACCCTAAAGCATAAACTATAATAGGTCGTTACGTCTAACCACCTATGCTATAGTCATAGCTCTGATACCAATCTGTCACACCCCGACCAAAGCGGCGGAACATGTCGGGACGCAACTAAGATTGTTCAAATGCACACGACACTATTAAAGTGACAATATTAAATCAACTCATTCATTTCATAACATGTTCTTACAAATACAAGAAAATAAATAGTTCTTAACTAATAACCTAACGGTCCAAAATAAAGTAACGTCTTTAATCTTCAATCAAGCGATAATCAAACCTGTAGCATTGCATAAAATATGTTTTGTCAACATGTATGTTGGTGATCAATTCCATGACTTTATAAATATAATATAAGGCAAAAATCCACAACTCAAATATATGAAGCCGTAAATAAAAGTGACAATTGAGGTATATCAATCATAAATAAATGAGGCTCCTTTCTAATTGATAAAACTACCATATTACAAGGAGGAGCGTATGATCATACTTATTGAGGATGAGGATGAGGATGAGGCTAAACGATCAAAAGCAATAAACATGTAGCAATTAATCATATGAGATATATAACATACAATTGGACAATTATTCTAAGCAACACATAACCTAGAGGTTGTGGATTGAGGAACTAGATGTTAAATCATTTTTTGGTTGAGTAAGTATGCTTGCTACCCCCAATGTATAGAGGAGAAAACGGGGATGAAATTACTGACATGGAATAAAATGACGTTGATGAATAAATTTGAATAAAATCCTCAAGTAAGCGAGTCCGACGGTTTTAACGTGTGTGTCCTAGATTGAAAGATCTTGAGTAAGTATTGAGTCTTGGAGATGAAATATAAATGGTATAAAAGTTCATAAAAATAAGGCTTGGGTTTTCGGGAGTTTTAGTTATATTTTACAAAGTGTGTTTAAATAACGTAAGTATAAAATGAGTTTTACAAGAAAACGGGTCCTTGATGTTTAGTTTTACTCAACCATTGTTAAGTTTTACATATGAGAATTGTTTTAGTGCTAGTATGCACGATCCTATTAATGTAAGCATCAAGGTCCGACTTACACTATCTTAAACCCGAGTTTGAGACTTTAATTAATAAAGAAATTCGCTTAAACCCGATCTTAGCATAAAACCAAGTTGGTTCCGTCATACCATAATATTATTAATACAAATAACATAAAGTGAAACATAAGTTAAAAAAAGTTAGGAAAGATTTTTCTTTTGGCGTTTTGAACGGTGACTAGCTCGTTAAGACGATAAGTTCGACTTTTACTCGGGTTTATTTTTACCCGAAAGTTGGTTTGAGCTAATATTTGTTCTAACACTTCCAAAATCTTAAGTAATATGAGTAATATAAAGTAAAACATAACTAAAAAGATAGGTTGAACTTTTGGTGGTTTGAACATTGACTAACTCGTTAAAACGGGTGTTCGATTTTACTCCGTTTTACTCGGTTTTTACCCGAAACTTGGGTTCAAGCCAAGATTTGTTCTACACCTCCATATCAACCATATAATAACTAAAATATCAAGAAAAACTCAGATCTAAAGTGTTTGATGTAACATGGTCACTTAAAAGTTATTTAAAGTGCTTAAACGAGCGTTCGGTTTGGTTCGGTCTTTGACTCGGTATGAACCCGAGGATGGTTACCACATGTCCAAAACCATTGAACTAAAAATAAGGTATAACTTCCAGATCTAAACTCAAATAAGAAAATTAAGCGAGTAAACTTTCCGAAAACGACCCAAACGGGTCTAAAATGCATAAATATGAGTTTGAATGCCCACGAGACTTAAATAAAGATGAAAATGGTTTTGTGAACATAAAATAACTTAGAAAAACTGAAAATAACCAAAATTACATACCCGAAATGATTTGAAATGCAAAATTCGATTCTGTTGACTTTTTAAAGTCAAACTTAAGCAAAACTAGCTAGAACAACTTACAAGATCAAAACTTTTGGGAGAAGAAGATGAAAATGTGCAGGTGAAATGGTTAAGAATGAGTGGTATTTATAGGGAAAGATTAGGGTTTGAGGAAATGGGTAATGCGTTTGTCCGGTGGGTAAAAGGATGCACTTTGATTATTTTATTTAAAATAAATTTTAATTTAAATAAATTATGACCATGTATCTACATGTTTGGAGGATTCTAGAATAGTTATGGGTTAGGTCTTGGTTGGTTTGGATGGTTAAAATACAAGTCCGGACCTTAAACGAACCGAAAACGTTAAAAAAACTGATTTTGCTTAAACGAACCGTGGGTCACGCCAAGTATGAAACATGATTACAACATAAAATCCATCATTTTATTAATATTCAAAGATCCGAAGACCAAAACGAGTCAGGTTTACAATACAGGATAACAAATACAAAGCTAGTCGAAAATGACGAATGTCAGAGACATATGGTCCAACCAGGCGAACAAATGAATAACAAGCCTAATTTGCTTAGTGAGCTGGAAGCTATTCGGTTCAACATCACAAATGAGGTTTGTTTTTGTAAATCCTGATTTTCAACACCGATAAAGCCAATACCTTTTTCAACTTTAGGCAGTTTAAATATTTGGGTAATATTTCAGGATATAGTCTTGATACCTTATGAGGAGTACAAGGCATATAAACGTCAAAAAATATTTTTTTCGCAGGTGGTCTAGATGAACTTTAATTAGCATAGTATCATGAGCTGGAAAGGGGTCCCAAAAGCTCTTAATCATAAAACTTGATGAAGTGGATGAGCAGGAACAACTAAAATGATTGGGTCTAGGGGAATCACACAAAGATCATACCGCAAAAGATATGAAAAATACATCAGAATATGGGAAAAAGACATCTAGAAACCCTCTGTACTAGGGACATCAATCCTGCTTTCACAATTCTAGACCAAACAAATCTTATTGTTTATGAAGAAGATGTTGATGAACCTTTGAATGCATTCTCAGATGTATGTATTCCTTCTTCTTCTTCTTCGGATACTGTATACCTTCATCAACATTGATGGGAGTGACACACCCAGCTTAATATGCTAAGTATAAAAATGTCAAATATGTTGGCATATATTTCAAATGTGATTGACCGTTTATAAATAAGTACTTGCATCAATATTAACTTTCGCATCTTTTTCAGATGTGTCTATGTTGGACTTATACAAGACTAATATACGGGGTATATGCAATTAACTCTAGATAAAAACATATACACCTCTTTGCAACTGATCAGCGTGTCTTGAGTTATTACTTTTCCTTAGACTATCCAAACTGAGTTTGGGTTTGGGTTTGGGTTTGTACAAATGTCCTACGCACAAATAAATAACACCAGCCCTAGTTATGTGTTGGCCCATTGCATAACTTATTCGCATTGCGTATTGGACAGTTAGTCGACTTTTATTGACTTATGCTACCTTTTCTTTCTGTAAATTTGTAAGGCTTGTTGATTTGCTATTTTTTTACATATACAAACTATGAAATGGGTAATTGTGTTTTCTTATTAATGATTTTCCATTAATTTTTTTGTAACACTTTTGTTTTGTATCAATTTCAGAAAGTAGGAACAAGCTTTGACATTAACTGGACATGGGTTACGGATCATAGGGTCCTACAAAAACTTGAATGATCTTTTTTTCATGCAATAGCGAATATGAAAGCTTACAAATAGTGTTACATGTTTCAAACTTTCATTAGAGATTGCTATGACAACCAGAGAAGAGCATTCATATTTAGCCGTAACAAAGACATTCGGTTATATTTTGGCCTAGAAGATGTTTTCGCCATTTCAATAATCCCAGTTGATCGGAAACCAATTATTTGTAATGATATACTTGGTGAGGAGCTTTGCATTAATATTCTTGGATTTTATAAACTTCACAAAAATAAAAACTGCAGGTATTAAAGTTTGGCTGAGAGAGAAGTTTGAAAAAGTTCTAGTAAACCCAACAGTGATGTTTGAAAAGAATCTTACAAACTTTTGTTTTTTATTTTTATGAAACTTTTTCAAACTTCTCTCTAAGCCAAACTTTTGACACCTGTAATTTTTTAATTTTATAAAGTTTATAAGATCCGAGCATATTAGTGTAAAGCACCTCAACATGTATATCATTACAAACAACTAGTTTCCATCAACTGGGGTTATTAATATACGAAAACATCTTCTAGGCCAAAATATAAATGAATGTCTCTGTTAGGGCCATATATGAATGCTCTTCTCTGGTTTTTATAGCAATCCCTAATGAAAGTTTGAAACATGTGACATTGTTTGTAAGCTTTCATATTTGTAATTGCATGAAAGAAAGATCCTTCAAGTTTTTGTAGAACCCTATGATCCGCAACCCATGGGTGGTTAAAGTCAAAGCGTGTTCTTGCTTTCTAAGTTGATACAAAACAAAAGTTTGACAAAAAAATTATGGAAACACATCAATGAGAAAACACCATTACTCATTTCATAGTTTGTATATGTAGAAAGAAAATAGCGAATCAACAAGCCTGCAAACTCACTGTAAAAGGTAGCATAAGTCAACTAAATTCGACTAAGTGTCCAATATGTAATGCAAATAAGTTATGCAATGGGCTTGCACATAACTAGGGCCTACTACTAGGGTGTTATTTATTTGTGTGTAGAACATTTGATCAAACCCAAACCCAGTTTGGATAGTGTAAGGTTAAGTAATAAGTCAAGATGGAAAAGAGGTGTATATGTTTTTATCAAGAGTTAATTGCATATACCCCATGTATTAGTTTTGTATAAGTCCAGCATAGACAGACTAATACCCCGGGTTTGAACAAATGTCATGTGCACAAATAAATAATGCACTGGATACGTCCTGTTACATTAATACTTGAAAGACTAGAATTTTTAGAACCCATAGGTTGTACCAGGAAATTTTTAAATAAGTTGGAAGGGTCCATGAAATCCTCCCGGTCCTGGATTATATAAAAAATGAGTAACGGTACCAATTTTGGTATATGGGTACGTGTATCGGTATCGTTATTCGGTACCCAATACCTATTTTGTACCCGTTACATCCACAACATTATTCTTTTGGCTTGTTGCATGGTTCATGTTTGTTTACAGTACCTAGTACTTGTTTTTGTACCCGTTACCCGATACATGTTTGGTACCCAATACCTCTAAAAATTTATAATAACTAAACAAAAACAAAATATCAAAAAAGCAACCATATGTCCACCAAAAATAGTATATAGACTTGACTATGCATTCTAAATATAAGAAATCCCACTTATTCTTACCACTTATCAGTTGTGAAACATTGACAAAAAAAATAGTAAGTTGATTTTGCTTCATGGTGATGAGTTTCACCCCAAAATAATATATACCAATATAATTAATACCAATACCAAAAGTTTCAAAATATCAAAGAAAGTTAATCTTAGATTTGATCACTACGTTGTTCCTTTTTTTTTCAAAATAGGCTATTCGTATTTTGGTACTATCGTGCACCATACGGGACTTTTGGGTAAAGTACCGGTACGAGTACCGGTACCGACGAGTACCGATCTCGAAATATAAGGAAATCATGTACCGGTACCTTATACATATCGGTACCAATTCATTTTCGGTATCGGTATGGTACGGGGTACCGGGTACCAAATGCTCATCCCTAGTATTAGGGACACCAATCCTGCTTTTACTCTTCCACTTGAACTAGACCAAACAAATCTCATTGTTTATGAAGAAGAAGATGCTGATGAACCTTTGAGTGCATTCTCAGATGCCGCTGGTAATATTCATATATATGCTCCTTTTTATCAGTCAAACACATCTAAGATATTTGACAGCATATTGACATTTGTATACTTTATAGGTAAAGCTTGTTACGAACCTTTGAATATATTCTCTAACCTTCTTCTAGTACATTCTTTAACCTTTGAGTGCATTCTCAGATGTTGTTGGTAATATCATACTAGTGGGTGCCCGCGCGCGTTGCGGCGCATGTGTCATTTTAAATGAATGAAGGGTACGTTGTAGTCGTGAATGTGGCGTAAGAGTTTAAAATGATTATTTTGTTGTTTTAGGGTTGCGAATTATGATGCGGCCGTACGTAGGCAGAGGAACACATTGGTTTAGTAAACATAGAAGCGAATATTTATTCATAATCCAAAAGGCAATGTCTTTTGAGAAAACTGAAAGTTATGGTGTAGCTTTTTAAATGGAAATGCATAAATTATTTCGAAACATGACATAGTAATACGGTCGGCTTCAGGCAATGATGCGTTACGCAGGTCATGGTTTGTCATAAGTTTTGCACAACTCAATTATCTCGTCCATATGAGTTGTCCACCATTCGTCATCCCAAGCATCTGTAGTAGGTTCCTTGTGCCCATCTTCGATTACATTTTTGGATGTGGAAGGGGTTTCCTGTTTTTTGTCCTTCTTTACCGTGTGGTTATTTGTTGAGGAGGGGATGCTGAGACAAAATAATTTTCGGTTAGTAAGTATTAATGTCACATGCAATGAGTGTTGTTGAGTGTGTATATGTGTGGCTACATATAGGTACATGTATGTGTATATGTATGCAAAAATATATATTTGTTTATATAAAGCTGCATGGTAAGAGGTGGTTTGCACGTACCGGTTGGTGTTGTTTTAGGGTATTTCTTTCTTTCATTCGTGGCTGCTTTGTGGTCCTTTAAATCTTCGGTAGGCAAATTAGGTGGTGGCCTTTTTTTCTCCTGCTTGCCTTTGTAGCGATGGTGTAATTTTTTATCTAATAATGACATAGGTAGCGTGGTAGTATGTGCTAAAACGGGGGGGATTGTACGTAGCGTACCGACTGTATTTGGATGCATTTTGACTGTACCATCCATGTTGTGTTTGTGGATCTGTGGAGCAAAGGGGAAAAGTTTAGTTATGTGTGTATACACATTGAATGCTGAGATTACGTATTGAATTTCTGGTATTAGATCCATAATCAAAGAAGTGTTTGTTATTATTGCAGAAGCAATGAAACAAAAGATACGATAGAGCTAGGACAGTTATTGTATGAGGTCTACCCAGTGCTAGATGCAGAGGCACATAATAAATCGATATGAACATTATGAGCTGTGTAGTTTGACTTTCATGGGTCAAACAAGTCATTTGTTAAACAAATGTCAAGTGAAACAAATTGTTGTTATTATAGGTTCTTTTAATAAATAAATGGCCCTGTCAAAATGTAAAAAAGGTACATTTTCTAACTTCATTGAATTGTAATGTAGATTTCACAAATACTTAAACAATTTTCATGAACAGATTTAAATCCAAAATTTTGCAATCCCCCTATGCTACTAAATGAGTCAACAACATCAAAACTTCAAAGTTCCTAAAAGCTTATTTATTTTACAAATAGCTGCACACACATGTTATTTATTTTACAAATGACCGGACACACACATGTTAGTTTCACTCATAAAGATAAATGGTATAATTTATATTATAAACATTTTTGAGATATTAATTATTTGTAATGAATTTTTACTTTCTTTGAAAAAACATTTCAGGTAGGCTCAGCCTGACCCATAGAAGAAGTTAGTTGTTTGATTAGAAGCCAATTTGACGACCGGCTCTTTTTTTCTGCCGCAATAAATGCAAGTGTTATAAAATCTTTTTTCTTGATAAGATGATTACTCACAAGGTAGTTAAAGAAGACAGACTTTCTAAGAATAAAGGTCATTCTCCATTCAATCTGTTATTAGAAAAATCTCTGCAAAAGGGAAAAATAAAAACAAAACATAATCAAAAGGTGATCAAAATATGGACTAAATTAAAAAGGAAAAAAGAGCGATTGTTTCAAGATGATGAATCTTTCAAATTGACCAAAGCACTTAGGCTAGGCCTTCAAAGAAACTGGGTATTTCTCCCATAAACACTTTACTTGTATTTTTTATGTTCTTTAAGGAAAAATAACTCCAGCACCTAAGTTGTTTGAATAATCAATTTAGCCGTTCATAACATGTAAATAAACACGTCTATGTGACTTCCACTATGTGCGACCTGCTTCACATGTCGTGTTCTTTATAAGCCTTTAATCTCACCCGTCTACCTCAACCGGTAGCCGGTTCATAACATGTAAAAAAACACGTCTATGTGACTTCCACTCTTTGCGACCTGTTTCACATGTCGTCCTTTTTATAAGCCTGTTCTTTTAAAAGACTTTGGAAATGCAAACTGATAGACCCATTTAACCTATTCCCACTTAACTAACCTTTTGGCTTGACCCGTTTGAGATAAAACATAATCAAAATTGACGTAGTAATATGTATACATGACAGTATGAAAACCTCTAATATAAGAAAATATATAACTACGAAAGCTTACAAGGCACGTAACTGTGTTAAAGAGGATAAAGTGTCCGCTAAGCTTCAAATGAAGTTATTATCTGCAACGTAATACTTGTTTTTGTTAGTTTATCAACATCTTATGATACATTGTATAGTACCTTTGTTAGTTTGGTCTACCTTTGTTTTAATTGTTACAGAGAGTACATGTAGAGGGTTGTTGGGTTGTAACTAATCAGAATCTCAACAATTATAGTTTTATTAAAGAGTAATTATATAAGCATATCATCAAATTATATGTCAAACAAAAAAATAATACATTAAAATGCATAAAGAAATTCATTTCACAAAAGATAATATTTTCATTGATCATAATAAAAGTAAATATAATAACATAATCAATTTTAACGGTAGCTCTGGTTTGATTCTTGCAACTGATATGCAAAAAGTATGTGCATGTATCATCTTTTCTAGCTAAATACCAATCTATGGTACACAAATTTGCATGTCATGATCATCCTTAATAATTAAACTATAAGTGAAATAAGAAATTAAACTTAGGTAGGAGCACTACAACTTTAACCACATCAAAAGAAGCCACTATAAAGCAGATGTTAGTAGTCAAATTTCTTTTGGGTAATCACCAAACTCTATATCAAAAGAGCTTATCTACTTTGGTTCATGGTAATCACCAAACTATATAACATAAGAGGTGGTGAATACAAAGATGGTTATTCGATTTGTGCGAAAGCTTATCTACTTTGGTTATGCCTTACATGATTTATCATAGATTAGCATTGTTCTGGCCCATAAGCTTTCTATCTTTACGGGCATGATCTTTCTCCTATAGTATTACTTGTGGCATATCCTTTATACCAGCCACATGTAGCTATCTAGGTGTTTATCGTCCCTTTTTTCTGTCCGTTAAAACAACAATCTTTGATCATTGGTCAACTTAAAATAACTGAACACATAGATAAAAAATAACCACTTTTTGCAAGCTTGGCTTTATATGAGTTATGTGCGGATAGCAGCGTAGCACATGCTTCACAATGCCATGGAAGACTTCATATAGGATAGAAAATAAAATGATCTGGTTATCAAAAACTAAGTTATTGTTTTGCCTATTAAAACTAAAGTGTTAAAACATGTCTCAATTACGAAAGAAAACAAATTAACTCGTTTCTGCATAAATTTTGAAGAGATTTCGATTGAAATAAAGTACTTACTACAACTCAGTATTTAATCCTAAAATGTTACTTCAGCACATGATAGAGCTAAACGAAATCAATCTTATCAGTACAAAAAAGGCCTAAAAATAACCAGACACATGTGTATTGAAGTATGAATCATGTACCTCTTTAGAACAGGATACTTAATTTCTAATAACGCAGGTTGTAGCAAAGTCCGATCCTATTAAGGAGTGTCTATGATTTGAAGATCGATTTAAGGCCTCTAAGGCTTGAGATAGCATGAAATCCATGAGCTACAGTAATGACCGTGAACAACGAACCTTTGTAATGACTGTGAACAACAATCCTTCTTTAAAAACAACTTTCAACCATAAATTAATATGCTCAATTTTTAATATAATAGAGTGATTATAATGAAAATCAACATTAAAAAGGCAAACCACTAAAACAACTAACAAAATAACACAAACCATATCAAAATTTTTGCATTTCTAAGAAATTAAAATTATTATCAGATTACCTTGGAATGCTACCATACAGTTGTGTATTTGTCAAGTTTTAAGACCTTAGCATCCGGTGATCTAGAGGATAGATGAACTTCTTAGGCTAGTGGTAACTCTCTTGATATGTCGTATACACTTGATTCGTTCCCGATGACAACCACAACCTATGAAGCAATTAGTGAAATATATATAGTATCATTTGAGATGTAACAAATATTATAAACTCCCAATGACATATACTAAATAACCCTGATTATGAAATGGATGGGTACTCGATAGTTGATGCTGCTAATATGATAACATAGTGGACACCTTAGCATGCTAAAATCATAAGTATTTCATGAAATTTTCAAATGTTGCTTATATATTTCTGTAGGCTCAAGTTGCAACATGCTCTCCACAAGTGAGCATGTTTCAACAGTTTGTTATGCACTCCATATTCATTTAGATTGCAAAAAATAGCAATGCTCATAGGGCATCACTAAGCACGTCAGCTGCCATGACATAGGAAATTTTAGAAGCATAAAGCAAGAAAACTGTCCGAATTCAAGTTAGAGCCATGTTCCATGACCAGAAGTGGTGAAAAGGGTAGGATGGGTAACAGGTCAAAACAGATCAAAAAATATAGGTATAAATTACATTTATGATGTGGGTTCACTTAGAACATAACATCAAATGAATGAACATTGAATATAATAATTTAATTCACAACCTAATTTTCAGAAGCAAAAGTACATCGATTTCCCTAGTTAATTTAAACATTTTGGTAGTAGAATAGACTGAATAATTGATAACCTATACTTGTTTGCTTAATCACTAGCAATTGTTTGCTTAGGCCAGTGCATATGAACACAAATAAAGAAACATAAACTTGCATTTGGGTGGATTACCAGAATTTGAACAATTAGTCACCTAATCACCTATTAAGGAGATAAAATGAACAAAACAGAACCTCAGAAACATAGACCAGCAAGAAACAAACTAATCTACGAATGCGAAAGGGAAGAAAATTTTAATGGGTGAAATTGAAATTAAAGGTAAGGTAGGGAATGTGGGTCAGAAGTCATACCTTTGTGTTTCAGATGATGTCGATGGTGGAATTGCAGATGAAACATTGACCAGCAAGAAACAAACTGATCTACGAATCAAACATTGAACAAAAGCGAAAGGGAAGAAACTTTTAATGGGTGAAATTGGAATTGAAGGTAACGCAGGGAATGGGGGTCAGAAGTCATACCTTTGTGTTTGTGATGATGTCGATGGTGGAATTGCAGATGGGTGTGCACTGAATAATATGGGCGACGTTTGGGAGAGGAGAATGAAGTCTTCAGTAGTAACGATCAGCCCATTGAAGGCCACATCCGTCTGCGTTCCCAGGGGAAGCTGCAAATGGCGGTTGGGATAGGTCGATTGGGGTGGCCGGTATTTGATTGTAAGCATATTGACCATTTGTATACTTTGCATAGTTTGCAGCTAAAGCTTGTTATGAACCTTCCTGTACATTCTCCAAAGGAAAAACGGTGGTCGATGTTGATCCGTCTAACCAAACTGAAACATGGGCGGATGAGGAATGTTTGAGTGCATTTGTTTCAAAGATCAAAGCCAAAAGGTCGTTTTCCCAAGCAAATTCTATTACCATTCCTAAAAAAGCAAATTCTATTACCATTCCTAAAAAAGATCAGAAGGCAATATTCACGCAAATACTTATTTATAATCGGCCAATCACATCTGAAATATTTGCCAGCATATTTGACATGTTTATACTTAGCAGATGAAGTTGGTGTGTCACTCCAATCAACGATAATGAAGGTATACAGAATCCAAAGAAGAAGAAGCAATACATACATCTGAAATATTTGCCAGCATATTTGACATGTTACATAAACTTATGAAAAAAGTCAGCTTTCATGTTAGTCATTAGCTAAAATACTAGCATTTGGAAGAGTACCGACCATAATCCTGTTTTAGCTTACTTTTATGCTTCGATGTCAAGTAAAATGTTTAATCATGAATAGGATTACAAACCTACATAAATCGCTCAAGAGTCGTTCAGAACACCAGAGAAATTAAGTATAATAGATACTGAAGTAAAATGTTAGTAAACATACATCCACATCGCGTACACCAAATTCTTTTGAGTGCTCCTGTAGATAAGAATTTATTTCATTATCATCTTCCCTCCGGAATATATCCCAAAGAGCACCAAATGTTTTCCCTATATCTCCTTTGTATCTGCAATTGTCACTTTCGTGTTGTGTGTCAATATATTCACCTAAAAATTTATACTCGTCAAAATTGACACTAACGGTACAAATATGCTAATTCAGGATTAAACTAATACGGCATCCGCCATAACACAATGGAGGTTGGTCACGGAATTGCCTCCTCCAAGTTCTTGAAAACCTGTTTTCGGGTCGATGTATTCTCCGAAAGGCAATATTCTGATGAACTCATTAAAAGAGTGTGGCAAAATATTTTCAAATGAGCCATTTGGGGGGAAAGTCGTTTAATTTAAGCATCTACGAAGATTTTTGGGTCAGTGTACAAGAATTTTTTCGTCTAGTGTAACAATTGATAAACTCTTCAATATCAATCTCAACCTGCATATTATGGTTAATTATTATGCAAATGACAAGAAACAATTATCAAAATATGAACTTGAACATTAAAGAAACGAAATTACCTCATTCCCAATAATGCAATAAAAGACTAAGACCTTTGACATATCTGAACTCCCATTAGACAATGCACCCAACATCGCCATCAGCTCCCAACTTATGCCACAACTCTGATCTAAAATCATCTTCCGTCAAGGCATCTTTGGATGAGCAATATAGGTAATCATCATCTGATGTTTGCCTATAAGATGCTCTGAGGTTATAATCACCACTAGTTTTGTACATGTCATGTTTATTCTCAAGCAAACTGAATGTATTCAGTATATGTTCTGCTTTTGCTTCCAAATATGAGATCCGTGTTTCTGACAAGATACGCCAGAGATTTAATAAACTTTTATGTTTATGTCTCCCTTTTACCAAGACAAAATACATGCCCATTTATATAAGCTCTCAGATCGGGCCAACCGGTTGAAGAACTTCTTATTGGTTTCTTGGACTTTCGTATTTCTTGGCAACAGGTCAAACACTTCCGCATATTGAGCAATTTCGATGAAGATCAAAGATTGATGTTGAGCAGTGGTCACTGGCTAAAATATAGTTATGAAAATAAATTAACATCTACTATCAATAATTTAATATTTGTTTGAGTATCTTTTATTATTACATCAATATAAATATATACATTTTTTATTTACTTTTAGTATTTTATGGCTCTTACTTTTATATCAGTAATTATTTTGTTGATACTAAAAAGTAAAATTCGGTGATTAATGAGATTGGATCACTCAAGTTTGCTTTTAAGATACGTAGCTATGTTTTCATATATATGTACCAATTGTATAGCTATCATATAATTCTTTTTTTTTAATTTCTTCCTCCCAACTTTAAAAACAAGAGTAAATTACATGGTTGGTCCCTGTGGTTTCATCAAAATTTTAGATTTGGTCCCTGATCTTTAAAAATTGCATAGATGATTCTCGTTCTTCAGTTTCTCTTTCTTCTGTGATCCAAGATTCTAATAGAGTTAAATATTTAACATTAAGTTAAGCATGTGAGTTGCACACTAGGGGTATTTTTGTAAATTTCACTAGCCAATTAATACCATCTTATTATGGTCATGATCTTGATAACCATAAACATCATACGATCGTGATAATCATAAAACCTCATAAGATCATGGTAACCCTAAAACCCTTAAAAATTGTAATCTTCAATCATAATCGATCTTTGTCTTACGAAAACAATGGTTATTTGGCATGTAAGAAGCCCCTTTGAAGATTTTGGTCATGCCCTTCATTACGGTATGTTTTTACAATTACGGAAATGGTGTTATTCGATCTATGTTCTACGATCTCCGCTCTTTGTTTGTTACGTTCTATGTTCTTCATTTTTACGATCTCTGTAATTGCAAGTTTTTTGTTTAGTACGACCTCCGTTCTTTGTTATTACAGAGTTATTGGTTCATTGGGTATGTTATTATTGTTCATAAATTTGATCTGTATATTTGCATGTTCTTTATATTATGTAATCGTTTTCAACTTGATGGATTAAAAAATTTCTAAACTTGTATATGATGTGCTCAACCTGTTGGATTAAAAATTTATTATGAAGCCTTCACTTAAGAGCTAAACTTATATTTTAATTCATTTGTTTAAAAAAGAATGAAACTTACTGATTTCATATAAAATAAGTCATACGCTTAATAGAATTTCACGTTATTACATACAACATATTTGAATTGAACTTACTAATTTCATGCTACTGGAACCTTAAAAAGAGATTAATGAAGTTATAGGGATTGAAAATTTTATTGATTCATGTATTTTAAGTCTTGAAGTTTATTGAGTTTCAACCACGTGATTGGTCAATAAAATGGGGCTTGAATTCTTGAATAATTTATTGGAGGTTGTAACTTGAATAATTAATGTAATATGCATGTTTGGTTGTACCTGTATGATTAGATTCAGTCCTTTTGATTTCATTTGCAGCCTAAGTTTTACCATATATGGTTCATGTAATCGTCCTTTCCGATTCATGTTATTGCAAGTTTAATGATGCTAATGCTTTGAACTTTTAGAGGAGGTAATGCTCCACTTTTCTCATTACAAATCAATCATGGTGGATGTAACATCTCGTATTTTTTTTTGTTAATTAAAAGCTAATTTCGTTTATTCTTTCAAGGGCCATTGTTGTCAAACTTGAAATTTATGGGGAAATTAAGCTTATTTTTCTAGTTGTTATTAAATGTAATGTATGAAAGCTAATAATTAAAATATTAAATTTGCAATAAAAATAATTATGATAATACTAATAATGGTAACAATAATAATAAGGTATAATAATGATAATAATACTAGTAATACTAACTAAAATAATAATAACAACAATAATAATAATAATATATTATTATTATATTAACTAAAATACTAGTAGTATAAAAATAATAATAATTAATAACTTATAAAAGTTTTTAATAAAGAATAATGATTAAAACTTTAAGTTTATCTAACTCAAGGGGGAAGTTTTGTTAATTTTGAAACTTTAACTACGAGTTTAAAGCATAAAATGATACAAAATAAACTATAGGGACCATTTGTGTAACTATTGGAAATTAACTCCAACTCCTTTCCTTCTCTCCCGCATATCCGGCCAACTTCGGCTACCCACCGGCCGAAGTCCGATGGGGAACCAAACGTCCATGAAACATTAAAATTTGTTAACCAAAACCTTCCCCAGCCATTCGTGAAGATGAGTTGAACCATCAATCATCATTTAATTGGGTTTAACGACGGGTATTAGAGCGTTTGAGCTCGAGTAACTGTCGGCCATCAAGTCCAAGCCGTTTGAGCATTTAAAACACAATAATAATCGAATTAACTGAATACAAACAATCATCTGTCTATCTCCAATCGATTACACCCTTCAATTTCACCTGAATCAAACACAAACAACAAATTTAAGCATCATCTTCATCGCGACCTGCACACTAGTCGAACACCACCCTATGGTGTTCAAAGATCAAAATTGACAGAGGGCTTTGAGTCCAGACCATCACACGAAGCTATCTGCACCTTTGATTTGAATATCGTTGAAGATTACTCGAATTTCTGCACTCACGGTCGCGACTTGTTCTCGGTTGTTCTTAGCATCGATTCGAAATCCAAACAGGTAATTGAACTCATCTCTATAATCGAATTCACATGAGGAACAATACCTCTAAACTTAATTTGATTGATACCAACGATTCGGGGTTCGATTTGGAGTTAAGTGATTCTAGGGTTCATAGGGAATTTGGGGGTTCTTTTGTTTATGTTTTTTTAAACCTTCGAAACCCACTTATCTCGCTGCCAAGGCCTTTGGTTCACTGGTTAAGACTCTGCATTCTCAACATGAGGTCCCGGGTTCGAACCCGGGCACCCTCATGTATTTTTTAAAGGTTTTTTTTAGCCTTAAATAAATTATGGAAAACTTTTTAATATATTTAAAAATTATTTATATAAACTTTAAATATTTTTTGTATTTTTTTTACTTTAAATAAATTTATTTTGTTAATAAAATATTTTAACAAAGATTGTTCGTGAATAATTTCTAATAAAATGGATTACAAGTAATAATTAATAAATTATTATTAGGTCAAAACGTTTCTTTTCTAATAATATTGTTAATAGTACTTCATTTTTTTCTTTTCTTTTGTTATAAAAATTTATTTAAACTTTACGAAACTTCCAATTGTTTCTTTTCACATTTTTGTATAAAATATAGATATATATTTTTAGATAATATAAATGATGTTTATTTGTTAAATACAATTATTTAACAAGCCCCAAAATCCACTTAACCCTAGTACTCGTTGATTCGTTAAACCCATTATGTTTAAGCTTAAATCTTGTAATCTCTATATACTTAGGTGTATTGTGAAGACTTTACGTTGGAACGACGATTACTATTTCTTATTAATCATATGTTATATATTTATTTGACCATGTGAGTTTTCCTTGCCCCTTTTTATATTTTCACACTAATTTGGGGTGAAACATGATACTTATTCTAATACACTTGTAAGTGTTTAAACTTGTAATCACTTGCAATTCATATTTTTGTCATGGTTATTTGTGTTTTGTAAGTGTTTATATGAGATACATATTTTTGTTTGCAATCATTAACTATTGCTAGCCTGGCGACGTCTTAGATCTTTGGGCCTGACAAGCCTATTTGGTGCTAATGCCGAGGTATTGCCGGCTCCTGATGACGTATGCTTGTTCATCATGGGAACAAAATACGCTTAGTCAATCTTTTATACTTGTAATCAAGTCGAGGTTTGGTTGTAACGATATGTGTTCTATAACTTTACTTGCTTATGACCTATGACATGAATTGCTACTTGTAACCTTCTTCATATTATGTATGAAAACCTTGGAAACTCACCAACTATTTTTAGTTGACTCTTATTTTTATCATGTTTCAGGTCAACCTCAAGTTTAAAGTGATCCCTTTGAAGCATGCAATAATCTAGGACTTGGACCTAGTTAATGAAATAAAAAGTTACATTATGTTATGTTATGTTTGAACTTATTACTTGTTTGAGACTTATGATTGTATTTCATTTCAAGATGTATGATAAAAATATTTACATTTTAATATAGCGTTATGTGGCTGTGAACATTCTTAACCCTCACATCTCGACGTTTCCGCCGTCAAGGTTGGGGTGTGACAGTGGACAATTTGCAAGGTTTCCTGGTAGGACATATCTCAATGGTAAAGTTAGTCACATTGATTTCGTAGATGTTGACGCATTTTCAGTTCATGAGTTGAATGACATGATTATGGAACTAGGATATGGTACTGAAAAGGATGTGTTTACTCATATTATAAGATTCCAGACAATAACCTTGATTTCGGTCTTAGAGCAATTGAAAATAACAATGATGTAATTAAAATGATACAATATGTGGGTAAGTATAAACCCATTGAAGTTTACCTAGAGCATCAAAAAACAGTCTTGAATGGCATGATACAAACCGTTACCCCAAAACATGCTCTATTTATTGGATGGCATGATTCAAATGCAAGTGTTTCAAATGACGAGAGAGATAGCGATGACAGTGATTTCATGATTTATGAAGAAAACTTACTTGAAGATGTTGAAGTAGATATGAGAACTTTTATGCAAAATATTGATAGGAATGAGGAATGGGTAAGAGGTGGTGAACAAGAAGAAGAACATAGTGAGGAAGGAGATAATGAGGCTGCGTTTATTGATCATGATGATTTTGAAAGTGGAACAGACTCAGAAAACGATAACCACGGATAAGAGCTTTAAGAAGACTTAGAAGGGAAAGACAAAGAGACTTGGTTGGGATTTCTGAAAGGCAAACTGTTAGTTTCTATGTGGGTCAAGTTTTTCCAAACAAAGAAACGGTGAAACAACAAATATCTATTCATTTCATAGAAAGTATAAGGCAATTCCATATCATTAGAAATGATAAAATTCGGTTTAGGGTGATTTGTAAAGGAAGCATGACTCAATTTAAAAATGATTTAAGTGTTGATGGAGTGGGTGAGTCTAAGGGAACCTTAGATGGTTCTAAAAAGTCAAAAAATAATAAACAACCCACTTGTCCATGGGTATTTTATGTTTCCAATAAAGATGAAACTTGGACCGTTAAAACCTACATCAATATCCATACTTGTCTTCAAACTAGAGATGTGAAACACTGCACTACTAATTTTTGGCTAAGGAAGTTCAGGAATCAATTCTACCAAACCCTAATATCCCTATAAAAGCATTTCAACATCAAGTACAAAAAGAGTTTGAACTTCATGTCTCATAATAGAAGATATTTAGGGCTAAAGTTATGGCAACCAAGAAGATCCAAGGATATTACTCATATCAATATGCACTATTGAGAGACTATTGTTTGGAGTTACAAGCAACCAACATAGGCACCACTATGATGATAGATGTTGAGCCCTGTTCTGATCTAGCTAGTCCTACAAGGATGTTTAGGGGGATCTACATATGCCTAGGTGCTCTAAAGAGAGGATTTATTATAGGTATGAGAGAGATTTTAGGGCTAGATGGATGTTTCATGAAAGGTCCATGGCCTGGTCAAATATTGACAGTTGTGGGTGTATATGCAAACAATGGCATATATCCAGTTGCTTATGCCATTGTGGAGGCTGAAAACACATCTTCTTGGACACGGTTCTTGGAATGTTTAGGTGAAGACCTTGGTTTGGATTCAAGATCAAACTTTACATTCATAAGTGATAGACAAAAGGTTTGTAATTTTATATACCAAATTCATATTAGTTATAATTTTAACATATTTCTCTATATTTTAGGGTATTATACCAGCTTTGGCAAAGACTTATCCTTCTGCTGAACATAGATATTGTCTAAGACATATACACGAAAATATGAAACAAAGTTGGAAGGGTAACTTGTATAAAGATTTTTTATGGAGAGCTGCAACTGCAATTACAATCCCACAATTTCAACTAACCATAGAGGAGCTAAGGAGATAAGTCAAGCTGCATATGATTGGCTGATTGCTATCCCACCTAGACACTGGTCTAGATCACATTTTACCGGTTAGTTATGTAAAGTTTGATTAGTTATTGTGTTAGATATCAAACTAGTTCTATGTATGCAAACTAATTTATTATTCTACAGGGAGAAGCAAATGTGATGTTATGTTGAACAACTTGTGTGAGGTTTTCGACAAGAAACTTGTAGATGGTAGGGACAAACCAATTATCACATGTTTGGAGTATATTAGGGAGTATATAATGAGAAAGATCGTAAATGTTCAAAAGATAATTGATAAGAGCGAAGGGCCACTAACACCAACTGTTTCAAGAGTCTTTAATAATATCAAGTCGGAAGCTACAAAATGTAAAGTGTCATGGAATGGATCAAACAAGTTTCAAGTCAGTGATCATGAAAAACAATATGTGGTTGATGTTCAGAAGAAGGTATGTTCTTGTAGGAAATGGGAATTAACTAAAATCCCTTGTAAACATGCAGTTGCTAGTATCTGGAACCTAGCAAACAATAGTCAAACAGTAGGGATTCTAGAATCTTGGGTTGATTCATGCTATTGGCTAGATACATGGAAAATGGTGTACATGAATAAGATTGACCCTGTGAATGACAGGAAATTATGGCCAAAATCTCCATGTCCAAAAACTCTCCTCCCGCCTAAACATCACAATCCTATCGGCAGACCCAAAAAAAAGAGAAATAAATCAAGTGATGAGTTGACTCAAAGTATAAATCAAGGAGGAAAAATGTCAAGGGTAAGTCAATCAGTTACTTGTAGTAAATGCAAGAAAAAAGGTCATAATAAGAAATCATGCAAAGGTCAAGAGGTTGTCACTTCAACAACAAGAGGGAAAGATAAGGTTAGTTCTAAGTGAACAGTGAAGGGGAAAGCTGGCACAAAAATTAAAGAAAATAATGTTATCAATTGAGTGTCTTTTGTGGTGTTTAGTTTCTATTTGTTTAATTATTTTCTATGGTGTTTGACTCTTTGGGGAATTTGTAATTTGACTTTTAGATGGCATTTTAGTCTCAAACCATGTTGACAGGAGCATTTTGGATGGTATTTGACTTTTTAGATGTTATTTGATTCTTTGGAAATATGGTTAACTACTAGTCTGCTTTCACCCTAAGACCTTTGATCTATATATGTCCTTTTCAGTTTATGAGGTGGTTAAGATAGTGAATGACTCAAAGATTGTTATTGTTGTTTCTTGTCATTTAAGTTAGGACTAACAGCACAACAAAATTACGAGTAAACATTCATTTTGTTTATGCTTGCAAATATTTTCCAACAATATTTGGTGTATGAAAAAGAATGATAATTGAAGTAGACTTTGGTCGAGTTTTGACTTGTTAATTTGATGAGTTCAATCCACTTGGCCTGTTTCTTTTTTATCTATTTTTTAAATTTACACATTGGTAGATTAAACCTATTTTAAGAGAATCATTTTGGATGGTGTATGACTTTTAGCTCAAACTATTTTAACATAATTGCATTCAATGTTACAACTTAAAAGACTAGATTATCTTAAATGGTTATAAGTTTTGAGCCTACAAATACAAGCTTGACAGCAAAACAAACATGCTAAATATATTCTCTATACTTATTTCAGCAACCCAAGCTTCCAAATGTGGCATCCACCTTATTAAGTTAAATTAACATGTCTTCTAGAACCAAACGTTTCCCTTACAAGAACAAGATCTCCAATTGCAGAATAATTAGTTAAATTACAAGTTTTATAATAACTATTTGCCCACTCAACTTAAAGAAGAAGCAATAATTGTTGCACTTGGCATTTGTGAGTTGCTGTTGTACAAGGTTGGACTTTCAAATCAAATTAGACATTCCAAATTAAATTAATTTGAAACTGGGGTATCAAATCAGTAATTCATTATAATCAAATTAACTAAAAGCATAAATTTCATTCATTTGAATGTAAAAGTATTGCACTTTCATTAAAGTATCACACTTTCTATGATTTACATAAGAAATTCACTTCCATTGGAGCATTACACATTCATCGAAGAGAAGCAAAATTGCACAGGTGCTACAATTTCAAACATATGGTGTTTAATTAAGAAAATAACATACAAGTAACAACATTAGACTAAACTTAACATATATTTCAGTCTTCTTTTTTAACTTCATTTGTGTAGGCTTTGATCAGTGATGATTGATAAGCCCCATTGAAGTATGCCGACCCAATGTCAACCCACATGAACCCTAATACCATATTAGCAAAGCACCATCGATGAAGTATGTCCACACATATGAGCAAAGCACCATCGATGAAATCCACCTGGATTTGAACTCGATCAAGAGGGACCAACCTTGAACTGGATCAATAGGAACCAACCATCAATGATCCGGGTTATAAAAGGGGGGAAGGGGGGTGAGAAATGAACCCTATTAAAATGACTTAATTATCCTTGCTTTAAATAAATTAACCACTTGGATTTAACAGAAGTTAGACCTTTGGACCAAGGAAGAAAGAGAAATAAAACATTAGCGATCATCCATGCAATTTTTAATGATCAGGGACCAAAACTAAAATTTAAATGAAAACACAAGGACCAACCATGTAATTTACTCTAAAAACAATTATAATTTCTATCATCCTGACTCGTACAAACATTTAATTAATTTAAAAAAATAATTTAATAATTATAGTTCTTTTATTATCTTCAAAAGAAATGTTTAACTTCACCCCTCAACTTTTTAACTTTACATTCTTAACTATTCAAATTTTATGAGTTTATAAAATTTTACTTTGACGTTAAAAAGCTTTGGGATTACCTTTTGCATATTTTTACATAGACAAAATTTATCGTGTTCTTATTTTTATGTATGTGTCGGTATATTATCTACGTTTTTATGTAAAAAAGTTTTGGAAAACATGTGAGACGAATATAAATTGTGAGTTAGTTTACGTTTCGATGTAAGTTTTGTTTGAAAAAGAGTTAGGTCAAATATGATACATTAGCATAAATTTGATTGCCGTACGTTCCGACAATATTTTAGTTTGAAAACGAGTAAGGACGATCGTAGTCTATACTTTATCACGCCACATACAGCGTCGACACACATGCTAATTTTTATTTATATTTACTACGTTATTATTTGAAAGTATAAATTCGAATTACTCTACGTTCCGATATATAATTAGTTTAGAAATGAGTTGGGTCGACTGTAGTTTATACTTTATCACGACGCGTATAACATCACTGCAACGCACAACGGGTAAAAAAACTAGTTATTTCTTATTTCATACTTTTTCATTATAAAGTTAAAAAAAAAGTTAAATGTCAGTGATCGAAAATTATAAAGTAATAACAAAATACTTGTTGTTTTCTTATTTTAATTTAAACTAGACAACATAAGCACGCACATATCTGGTTTTTAAATCCGGTTCGACGGGTCCGACCGGTCCAACCAATAAAACGACCGTTTTGATGTCCGGTCCAGTATTAAAATCATTGGACCATACCATGACTTGGTGACATAGCAATAGCAACGCGTGCAATGATACACTTCTTGTAGCTACACTAAACACAATTAAATGTTAGTAAATATCAAAAGAGTGATCGAGTTCCTTATCTTAATATCATTTTCCAAAGGAAATGTAATCATTTAATATTGAAATATTCTCATTCACTCTCGCTAGATGACTTCTCTTACTCACTCTCATGTGAAAATGCGACGAGGAGGCATAATCGTTGTAAAGAGGCTAACCTTTTTTTTTTTCTCATAGGTTCCAAATGTGGATCTTAATGCACAAAACATATGTGGACGAAACACTTCTATTACAAGATCAACCATAACACAAAGCAATTTATGTAAAATCAAAAAATATTATTCTTTTTGTCAAATTTCAATCTAGAACTATGTTTTGCATCATTTATAGTTACTAAATATTATTAGTAACTCTTAACGTGTGTTCATATTTAAATACATTATTACATCTAAATTATTTCAAGGGGGCTTACCGTATTTAATTGACTATAACACATGAACACAAGATGAAAATAATTAGGTCTTAAGTTATCGCGTATAACTTGCGTAATAAATAAATGAATCAGTTGACCTATTTAACCCATGTGATTAAACTTGTCAACCCTTTTATTATAAAAACATTGTTTTATAGTTCAACCAATTAACTTATTTACAACCATTAACCCATTTGTTATGTGTTTAAAACCCATCAACCCATTGACTAGAATCCATTTACAACCATGAAACCCTTTGACTAGTTTGAGTAAATGTTTTACGCATGTCTTGTTCAACTTACATGATTTTAAGTTTGGATGCGATTGATGTGTTTGAAACAGATAACAACCAATAGATAACAACCAGCTTAGGAGTATACATTTAACATATTTGTATAAAATCCAGCAGTAAAAAGTAAAAACAGATTTTCGATCAATACAAATTGTTATCAAAAACCCAAGGTTCATGCTTGAAAAGTTCTCGACCGTTCATTTGCACCAACCCTGCAGCTATGTCTTCCTCGCGTTTTCTTGATGCTTCAGCTTTCTTGGCTGATGCTTCCGCCTCCTGCAACAACAAAATGCTCAGGAACAAATCGGTATATGCTTCACTTTTAGACCATTTAACTTTGTTCAGGAACGATAACGGCAATTTGAAATTTCAGTTATGCTGCAATCCCTAGCTAACAAAGAAAATCACACCAGGTGTAGTTACAATTACTCCATCTTGGGTTGTAACCGGTCAAAACATAGGTAGGATCAGGTTAATTGACCCATCAAGTATGTCATTCAGAGGCTTAACTTTGAGAAAATGAACACTTGGCTGTTCTCATAGAAGACAACAATTAAATAATGTACATTATCATCATAAAAAATGCATGATACAGAAAGTGGACAGTTAATTAGAAAGAATAGTACAATTCGTTCACCAGATTCTAGATACTCAATAAAAGGACTCACCGTAAAAGATCATGCAAAAAATGTATTGTTTTTCCTGTTTCTACTCCACCTTATTATGGAACTTATTGGAACTGCTTCTCTTTATTGTGATTTAATAAAACAATAAGTTGTGTTGAGGGTGTTAGGCTGCTTATGTAGATTGATTATCCA
The DNA here is from genome assembly GCA_025506515.1 of Flaveria trinervia. Lineage (NCBI taxonomy): Eukaryota > Viridiplantae > Streptophyta > Magnoliopsida > Asterales > Asteraceae > Flaveria > Flaveria trinervia. The sequence goes on from CM046452.1 coordinate 69,960,863, forward strand.
ATATTTGCAAGTAAAATATATTGTTTCGAAGTTGTGTGTCCAAATTGCTTACTTCAAAAAGCAATAAACAGATAAACATAAGCAATCACAAAACTTGATTTTAAAAAGCTACTGGCAAGGTTTAAGGAGGGTTGGCAGAGTCTACGAAGGGTGGGATGTAGGCAAACCATACCTCCATCCCAATGGATAGAGAGTTTGCCTTCGATGAGACCCTTGACTCTAAAAAAGTCCTTCACAAAAAAAACACAACACATATATATAGTGCTAGCGTGGTAGTTACAAATAGGAACATTAATAATCATAGTAAACTGCCAAAAACAAGAAATAGGTATGTATGATAAAACCAGATAACATACCTTAGAGGTACACACACAAATGATATCATGCAAAGACTACAATGTAAAGCTAAATCTCTAGAGCTAGAGTCTAAATATGCAAGTCACACCGTATGATTGATTGTATGATTCTGTGTACAATAATCTATATAAAGAGCTAGATATTACAATTGACTACCCTCAACTAAAAGTAAATATAAAAATATAATCTAACTTGTTTAACAATGCATTATCCTCCTAGAGATCTTTAACCTTAACCAAACGTCTCCACGAACTCTTATCCTCGATCATATCCACAGAGAGGTTTAACTCTGATGTCCTGCCTAATCCTATCCTCCCATATCAGTTTAGGTCTAGAGTCTAAATATGTAAGTCAAACCGTATGATTGATTGTATTATGATTCTGTGTCGCTAGTCGGGCGGTGAGGTGGGGACTAGGGATTAATCGGTTTGGAGATTTTATATGTATTTTTAATAAATTATATATATAGTTAGGATTATTATACTTCAAACATAATTAACTAAACATAAAAATAACAATCTAAGTGTTTTAAAGTTTAAAGATCAAATATTTCAACATATAAAAATTAAAACATGGTAGTTCTAATATATCACAATAATATATCACAAATCACAATAATATATCACAAATTCACAATATATATAATATATCACAAAATTCACAATATATATATAATATCACTATATCTACTGATCACATATCACAATTAACAATTTTACCAAGAAGTCAAGAACTCAACGGGGGCACCGCGCAAGAAGAGAACTGAGAACCGGAATTGCTGCTGCGGTCGCCGCTACTGCTGCGGTCGCCGGAGAAAGGAGGAGGTGATTACACCGGAGCGAGGCCGCGAGGGGGTTCGCCGGACCGAGGGAGGTGATTTAGGTGTGATGCGGCGGTGGAGCAAGGCAAGGGAGGAGGTGAGTTAGGTTAAATGGGTTCCTTCTTTTGAATCAGATCTAAATAAGCAAAAAATTAGGATTGACCGACTTTGACCATAACCACCGCCTAGGCCCGATTACACCGACTACCCCGATTTTCTCCGACTACTTCCGCCTAGCTCCGCCTAGCGCCTAATAGCACCGATTAGCCATAATCGACAAGGCTAGGGGCAGACTAGCGATTAATCCCCGCCTAGTCGGCCGCCTAGCCCGCCTTTTACAACACTGATAAAGAGCTAGATATTACAATTGACTATCCTCAACTAAAAGTATATATAAAAATATAATCTAACTTGTTTAACAATGCATCATCCTCCTAGAGATCTTTAACCTTAAACCAACATCTCCACGAACTCTTATCCTCGACCATATCCACAGAGAGGTTTAACTCTGATGTCCTGCCTAATCCTATCCTCCATATCAGTTTAGGTCTGCCTCTACTCCTCCCCCCAAAGTTATAGTTCCCATGTTTCTAAACGTGGCGGTCATCTGTCTCCTCCGGACATCCCAAACCATCTTAATCTCCCTTCTCTTATCTTCTCCGATATTCTAGCCACCTCTAATCTTTCCCAAAAAAACATCATCTTTAATTCAATCCAACCTAATGCATCCACACATCTACCTTAGCATTCTCATCTCTGCTACCTTTGGTTTTTGTGCTTTTGTCTTCTTGATGGCCCAACACTTTGATTTGTACAACATAACCGGTCTAACCAAAAGCCTATAAAATTTGCCCTTTAATTTAGTTAGGAATATCTTGGCGCACAATGCCTATGTGGTTGCTCTCCATCTACACCAGCCTGCCAGGATGCAATGGATTACATCACTCTCTGTGATCTCTCTATGAACGATCCTAAATACTTAAACTTAGTTGACTGTGGAACCGCTTGGTCTTGGTCCTAAAAAGCGCTCCTCAGGTGTGAGACGAACAAGACGTTTGGAAAAACGCTTCAGCTATTGTGATTTGTGAGACGTAGCAATCCCATGAAGCGGGCTGGAGGTGGCGCTTTTGATGGAGGTGATGCTTCGAACGCCTCCTGTAAAAATCAATGAGAGACGACCGTTGTTGCTCACATCTAGTGTTGCACAACAGAGTTGTAAGCCACCGGAGTTACAGGGTGGCTAGAGTTGCATGTGGCTAGAGTTGCAAGTGGTCAGAGCAAAGGAGGGAGAAGGGACGACGTGAGATGAGGAGAAAATGAAAAATAGGAAGACAAGCTTTAATAGGTGAAAATTTTGATAATTTGCTTTTTTGTAGAGTGAACACTTTAGTAACATCAAAGCATTCACAGTAGGTTCCTCATTTAGGTGCCTCGGCATTTAGCTTTGAAGTGCCTAGGAACGCCTCACGCTTTTTAAAACCAAGCTTGGCCTTTAGTGATGACCTGGATGTCATCTTCGTCTCCTGCGTCGTACAATCTGTTGGGTGTAGGCTTCGGGTGGATTAATTTGGAACAGTTGGACTCGGTCGACCCAAGTTCTAATTAGGCCCAGTTTAGTTAGATTATTAACTAAAGGGTTTAACCCTAATGTAGTCTATATATACTTCTTATTGTACTTGTAATCTTTATCACTCAATGAAAAGAAAAACCCTAGTTGCCCCAAGAGGGCGTAGGTTGCACAACGCAATCGAACCTCTATAAATCTCGTGTCTCTGTTTATTGTTTATTGTTCTTAATTCGTGTGTTTCGTACCAGTTTCATCCTAACAACTGGTATCAGAGCTTTAGGCTCTTGTTTGTTGTTTAAATCTTCCCCCTGGTTTCTGCGCCGTTTGGTCTCCATACGAAACACGAATTAGGGTTTCTACGCCGTTTGGTCTCCAGTCGAACAAAATCTCTGTCGTCGCCTACTTCTGTCGAATTAGGGTTTTGTTCTGCCGTCATCAGGGTTGTTTGACTGTCTGTTGCGTTCAAAACTCAAGTGCATTATTAAACTCGTTTGCTTTCGGTTTTTTGGAACTGATTTCATAGAATAGTAATCAATAGAACAACACTCAAGTTTAGGCAGCCAGCCACTGTTGTGTTTGTTACTATTCTCAGTTCTGACTTGACTGTTGAGCATTTGCGGTTTAGAATAATGGCTAAGGATGGGAAAACAAGAATTGAGATATTCGATGGTCATGATTTCGGTTGGTGGAAGATGCAAATCGAGGATTTGCTGGTTCAGTTGGATCCGGAAGCCACTCTGTTTGGAAAGAAACCGGATAAGACTTCCGATGAAGACTGGTGAACATGAGACTGAAAGAAGGAGGATCTGTTAATACTCATAACAGCAACTTCAATACTGTCATCTCTCGATTACTTTCTATCAATATAAAGTTCTGTCATCAGACTTTCTTTATCAAAGAATGTTGCTTTCAACATTCTGAAGGAGAAAACAGCTAAAGGCATCATGGATGCGTTGTCAAACATGTATGAGAAACCTTCTACTGCAAATAAAGTCTTTCTTATTAGAGAATTGGTGAACATGAGACTGAAAGAAGGAGGATCTGTTAATACTCATAACAGCAACTTCAATACTGTCATCTCTCGATTACTTTCTATCAATATAAAATTCGATGATGAAGTTCAGGCATTGTTATTTTTGTCTTCTTTACCAGAAAGTTGGTCAGGAACTGTCACTGCAGTTAGTAGTTCATCTGGAACTACTAAGCTTACTACCGATGCAGTTCAAGATCTGATTTTGGGGGAGGATATTAGACCAAGAGCTACTTAAGGCGAGGGGTGTATAGGAAGCGCACGCCTTTGTGCGATTTTAGAGGAAGCGACAAGCGATGGCTTATGCGCTTCATGTACATACGACCATCTTTGAGTGAGGGTGTGTAAAAAAGAGTGTAGTAAGTGAGGAACCTCACCAAGAAGAAGAACTAACCTGTGGTGAAGAGATGGATGAATCGGTGGTGGTTCTGAAACTAGAAACAAAATATGGTAGAAGGAAATGTATAAGAAAGTGTATTGGAAAAGGTGTATTGGAAAAGATGTATTGGAAAAAGTGTATCGGGAAAAGTGTATTGGAAAGTGGAGGAAGTGTATTGGAAAGTGGAGGAAGGAAATGTGTATTGAGATGTGATAATTTAATTTTGCTTTAAACTCAATTTTTTATCTATAGCTAGATGTATCAATTTTCAGTAACTTTAATTTATACATTTCTTCATCTTTTAGTTCAATTTAAAATGTATTTTTTTACTCATTACGTTTTATCTTTGAGTTCTCTTTAAAATAGATAAGTTAAATTGCTTATGAAGTGAGTGTATTATTTATTTAAGTAATATAGAGTTTATATTTATTATTTATATACCTGCATATTTATTTTTATGTATAGATATGTTATATATATACATTTATAGATTAATATGTAGGTTACTTGTACATTTAATAATACATAAAGCTTATTTTATAAATAGATTTTGGTGGGTGATTCTAAAACCTATGATAAATATATAAAAAAACTTATATAAAAACCTTGCGCCTAGCGTACGAAAAGCCCAACGCTTTTGCGTTTTGCGCCTTGCTCCTCGATTTTAAACCTTGTCACCTCGTTGCGCTTCTCGCTTTTTAAAACCAAGCCGAACAGGTAATTTTGGCAAAGTTCGGTTGGCAAACAACCAAACTCTTGATGTTACAGGTTTGGGAGATATTGATCTGAAAACCTCATTGGACACCTCATGGACGTTAAAGGATATTCAGGTCATTCCTAGCCTGAAAAAGAAGCTAATCTCTATTGGGCAATTAGATGATCAGGGATATGATGTCATGTTCAGCGGGGGACAATGGAAGGTAGTAAAGGGGAACCTCCCTACATGGCTGAAGTTCCAATGGATGAGATAAACTCAATGACCAGCAGACCGAGTCAATCCAGTTTATGGCACCAACGACTCGGTCATGAGTGAAAAAGGAATGAAAATGCTCATTGCTAAAGGTAAGCTTCCAGAACTTAAGAAGGTTGAATCAGAATTTTGTAAACCTTGTATCTTTGGGAAAAAGAAGAAATTATCTTTCGTGAAAACAGGGAAGGCACCAAAAGCTCAGAAATTAGAACTTGTTCACACGGATCTATTCGGACCAACCTCGATTTCATCTCTGGGAGGAGCTCATTACCATGTCATCTTCATAGACGATTCAACACGCAAGGTATGGGTCTATTTTCTTAAAAATAAATCTGATGTCTTTTATACTTTTAAGAAATGGAAAACTGTTGTTGAACTAGAAACTGATTTGAAGGTAAAATGTCTGAAGTCCGACAACGGAGAAGAATACATAAGCGTTGAGTTCCTTGATTATTGCGCTGAACACGGTATTCGGATGATAAAGACAGTCCCAGGCAGTCCACAGCAAAATGGAGTGGCGGAAAGAATGAACAGAACGTTAAATGAGAGAGCCAGAAGTATGAGACTTAATTGCGGGCTTCCAAAGATGTTTTGGGCTGATGCAGTTAACACTGCTGCCTACTTAATTAACCGGGGATTGTCGGTACCGTTGGGATTCAAGATACCAGAAGAAGAATGGAGAGGGGAAGCAATCAAATACGGGCATTTAAAATTTTTTGGGTGCAGTGCCTACAATCTAGTGAAAGACGATGATAAACTTGATGCTAAAGCTAAGAAATACACCTTCATTGGATATGGGTCGGATACTATGGGCTACATGCTTTGGGATTTTGAGAGCAAAAAGGTAGTCAGAAGCAAGCATGCTACATTCAATGAGGCTAAATTGTATAAAGACAGAATTTCAGCAAACTCACAAGTTCAGAAAAAGCAGGTTGAATTTGAAATTGATGCAAACAAACAAACAACACAGCCAGTCACCGAATCAGACACTGAAACTGAAGTTCCTGAGTTTGAAAATAATGATATGGATGGAGATGAAGAAGCAGTGGGAGCCTCTGATAGTGGAAGTTTAGAGTCCGATGATGAACAGTCCTCGCAAAGTACAGACTAGTCTCAAAATTGGGTCAGGAGGTCCACCAGAGTCTCCAAACAATCAGAGAGGTATAGTCCTTCGGTTAACTATCTTCTCTTAACTGAAAATGGTGAACCAGGAAGTTTCTCTGAAGATGTTAAAATGAAAGATTCGCTTTAGTGGGAGCATGCCATGAAAGATGAGATGAGCTATTTGATGAGAAACAAAACATGGGTACTAACCAAGCTTCCACCAGATAAAAGAGCTCTACACAATAAATGGGTCTTCAGTGTCAAGGAAGAACATGATGGGTCTAAGCGATACAAAGCTCGCTTAGTAGTCAACGGTTTTCAGCAAAAAAGGGGGTTGACTACGATGAGATCTTCTCGCCAGTTGTGAAAATGACAACCATCAGATTGGTTCTAAGTCTGGTAGCTGCAAAGGGCTTACATCTAGAACAATTAGATGTTAAGACAGTATTCTTACACGGTGACCTTGACGAAGAAATTTATATGACATAACCAGAAGGGTTTTGGGTTGTTGGGAAAGAAAACGGGTCTGCAAATTGGAAAAGAGCTTGTATGGTTTAAAACAAACACCACTCCTTGAAGTTTGGTAACTTCATGGAAAGGTCGGGGTACAAAAAATGTCAAATGGATCATTGCTGCTACTTGAAGAGGTTAAAGAGCTCTTATATCATTCTACTACTCTATGTAGATGATATGTTGATTGCAGGGTCAGATATGAAAAAGATCTGCAAGTTAAAGAAAGAAATGTCCAAAGAATTTGAAATGAAAGACTTGGGTCCAGCCAAACATATACTCGAGATGAGCATTATCAGAAATAAAAAGGATGGATCTTTAACACTATCCCAAGAAAAATACATCGGGAAAGTGTTGGAAAGATTCAAGATTAATAATGAAAACACCAGGCCTAGAAGCACACCATTGGGAAGTCACTTCAAGCTCACCAAAGATCAGTCTCCTAAATCTGAAGAAGAAAGAACATAGATGGCTAAAATTCCATACGCATCTGCAGTTGGTAGTCTCATGTATGCAATGGTCTACACTCGACCAGATATTGTTCACGCAGTTGGGGTAGTTAGTCGGTTTATGTCAGATCCGGGGAAAGAACACTAGGAAGCAGTCAAGTGGATACTCAGATACTTAAAGGGTACTTCTAAAATGGGGTTATGTTTCAAAGGTAAAGATGCTACTCTCAGAGGGTATACTGATGCTGACTTGGGAGACTGTAAGGGGACATTTAAAAGCACTACCGGGTATGTCTTACAGTGGGAGGTACAGCAGGTAGCTGGATGTCTAGACTTCAGAAAAGTGTAGCTCTATCAACAACAGAGGGTGAATACATGGATGTTGCTAAAGTTAGTAAAGAGATAATATGGCTAAAGACTTTTCTTAAAGAATCGAGTAAACAACAGTCTGACTACTCATTGTATTGTGACAATGAGAGTGCGGTGAAATTTGCTAAAAACCCAGCCTATCATGGGAAAACAAAGCATATTAGGATGAGGTATCACTTTATCAGAGGATTGATCAGTGATGGAGCAATCAGTTTGAAGAACATCTCAGGTGCGAAGAATCCAACCGATACGTTTACCAAATCCGTGGTGCTGGATAAGCTGAAGCTTTGCATAGCTTCAGCTGGCCTTCAGGAATAATATTGAGAAGGCGGGGGGGTACAAAAATCAAAGGGATCTTACAGAAGTACAAAGAAGCAGAGTGCAATTGAACGTGTTTCGAAGCCTCCAAGTGAAAGCATTGTTGGGTGTAGGCTTCGGGTGGATTAATTTGGAACAGTTGGGCTCGGCCGGCCCAAGTTCTAATTAGGCCCAATTTAGTTAGATTATTAACTAAAGGGTTTTAACCCTAATGTAGTCTATATATACTTCTTATTGTACTTGTAATCTTTATCACTCAATAAAAAGAAAAACCCTAGTTGCCCCAAGAGGACGTAGGTTGCACACCGCAACCGAACCTCTATAAATCTCGTGTCTCTGTTTATTGTTTATTTTTCTTGATTCGTGTGTTTCATACCAGTTTGATCCTAACACCTAAAACCATATGTGTGATTTGCGCGTATCACCTATGTGATGCGTTTGTTATTAAAAGTATTAAGAAATTAATTATACATGACAACTTTTATATTGTTGATACTTGAACATAAAAAAACACATACTCATAACACACTTATAAAACATATTTAAACATAAAAACACACATGTAACTTATAACACAAGTCACAAGATACTTGAACATAAAAACATACTTATATTTAACATTCACAAATTAATCTCTCTCAGGATCAAACAACCCAATATTTTTCTGTTTACATATTGTGTCGCATCAGTGCATATTGCAAGAGATTTCAAATTATGCCACATCGTTACATCAGGCACGCATCATGGAATCGCATCGCATCAAGTGCAGCGATGTGCTTTCAACATCGCATTAAGCACCAGAGACAAACTTATACATTAAAAGAGAAGCATTGCAATATGACAGAAAGAAGGAATCGAGTTGAGCTAGCGTGACTTATACAGTGTAAACCGGAAAATAAATTTGATCTAATTACTGAATGTTGTAAACTACCATGGATGGGAACCCTCAATATAGAGGATAGAAAGCAAAAACCCTAGAAACCTAACAAAGGCTCGTGCACCATTTACTTATAAACAAACCCTGGTTTAAGAATAAAATTATCAGGCCTCCTCAAGTTTGAGCATAAATGCTAATCTCCGAAACTAAAGTTGTTAGAAGTAGGGATTTTGGCAGTGGTTGGGGTTTAATCCAACGAAGAACAAAATTTATCATAAAAAAATCGATGATTCACGCAATCATCAAACAAACAGATTAGATGGTTAAATGTAGGGATGAAAGAGAGGGATGGACCTTTTGAGTCTTCCATGAAAGAAACTGAGCTTGCGTCAATGGGGCGTGACCTGATCTCTTGTTGGCGTCGACATCTGCATCGGCATCGGCATCTTCTCCCATTGCTTCTCCTTATACGGGTGGAATCAGCTAGGGTTATGATTCATTCCAAACCTTCGATTCGTATCACCACTATTCTTGTTGCATAAATGAATGATAAAACAAACATGATTCGGGTTTTGTATTTGAACCACATTTTTATGAATGAATTTTGATCAACTGTGATTTTAGGAGGATGAGTAACTTTTCAAAAGTTAGTGTCATGGGATGGAGTTTTACTAGGTGTAATATGTTTCTGGTGGGTTAAGGATTTATCACAGTGGGTCTTTAGGTGGTGGGTTTTCCTTGAAATGATAGGCGAGCCACGTCACCAGCGCTGTCTGTGTTCGCGGGCGTGGATAGCCTTTCGCCATTGGGTTTACCCGGGTGACCGGGCTTAAAAATTATTCGTTGACCGTTCAAAAAAAAGAACCACATTTTTACTCAATAATTAAGTAATTGATCATTACCCCAACCGGTTAAAATGAGATAATCATTACATATATAGATAATAAAAGTTTATGGGTTCAAGTTTTACTTTGAGCAAAATATTCAACGTTGAGTCAGACGGTTTTTTTTAGCAATTTGTTTTCTACTGAGTGGGTTTGGGGTGCGTTCCAACTGGGATACAAATAGATGGATCCGATTAATATAACACATATCATTTAAAACAAAGTCGTAGATTTATCGTTTAAAAAAAGTACTCAATAATTATTAAATGACATGATTGATAATTAATGTAATTATTTAATAAAAAAAACGAAAAAAAAACTGAAATTAGAAGATTTAGAATTGTGTCAAACGATCATCCGAACCTATATTTTATTGTAATAGATAGATTCAATTGTGCTCACATTATGACCATGGATAATTCCAAATCCATTTTTAAAAATTCGTTACACATGTTGTTTATTCCTAAAGTTATGTTATTCATAGTAACAAGAGTTTTCATGTCTGTCTCTCTCTCATGTCACTTTGCAGAAGAAATGATGATACTGTTCTTTTTCTATTACAGGTTGAATGCATATGATCACACGTAACACGCATAAGATATGTGTGTCCAAGGTCATGCTTCCCACCGTTGATGAATATGAACGATCTTGATTTATTTATCACTGTTCATCCAACTTTTTTTAACATATAAGTTAATTTGTATTTTTTTTCGTTAATTTTTATTAATTAATAAAATTAAATTACTTTGTGTACTGCTTTATTTTCTATTTTTCATTTTTTACTTAGTTTTCTTATAATATATTCTTGCTGGATTATTAGTTAAAAAAATAATTCAAGAAAAAAATCACACTCATGTTAACATTATCACTAAAATCATGTCATGTCCTACATAAGTTATCAAGTGATTAACTAAGCTACATCATAAATCAAAGTGATAGTTAAAAGTCTAGTTCATGTTAACACACTCTCTCTCTCCCTCTCCCCTAATCTCTCCATTTCTATTCTCTCTCTCTCTCTAAAAGTATCACCATAACCATCGACACATAGTCATCGCACCCGCTACCACACCACCACGACCACCTCATAGACACCGCCACACAACCACCGCACCCACTGCCAAACCACCACGACCACCTCACACTACCACCACCACCATCGGCAGCCTTGCTCATCCAAATCTTCGGCCTTAAACCCATGACCACCACACCATCACCATCACCATCTTCATCACACCACCACCATTTTAACTCAAGCCTAAGAAACCACAGTCGTCGTCACACCACCACCACTACCACCATCCCGATATCCATGACTACCCATATCCTCTTTTCTTTTCCTTTCTCTCTGACTCTGTCTCTATATCTATGTATCTCTCTCTCTTTATCTCTGTGTGTGTGTGTGACGAAAGTGATTCAGATTTGTTACTTCTCAACTTTGGCAGACAAACCCAAATTGCAACCACCAAACCACCGTGATTGGGCAGTGGAGGCCGCTGACCACCAACGATTTCACATCTGTTACGGTAAAATCAGGTGAATCCGCTAGGTATCTAACACGATTACAGGCGTTTTGAAGGCGGTTTCGGGTCGCTGACCAACGCTTGTAAGCGAGGTTGGTTAGTCGAGGTCAGCCGAGGGAGTAACGATGTAGTTTAGTGAAAGAGGAAACAGGTGGGTTTAGGTTTGGTTTAGATCTTAAGCGAGTGTCGGTGGTGGTTGCCGACGAGTGTTGGGTGGTGGCAGTGTGGTTGCCGGAGAGTGGTGGGTGATGGCTATACAGTCGTCGGCGAGTGGTGGTAGTGGCGGAGGTGGTTTAGATGTGTTCAAACAAGAAAAAAATGGGATTAGGTTGTAATATAATAACTCTTTTAGTCAAAGGGTATTTCTGTCTTTTTATAAAAATCTAACTGAGAAATTGGATGGAGTTAACGGTTTGGACCTAATTGTGACAAATTTAAAACCACAGTGGTTAAACCGGACGTTTTTAAACTATTGGATGAAAAACGTTATAACTGGCAAATCACGGGGACTAAAAGCGTAATTTACTCTTATTATTATTATGTTTACAACATGTAGTATTAGAACCTACAAGGATTTGATAGGAAATTACACACCACTTACCCTCATGAGTTCATGATGTCCACTAGTATGCATAATTAGCATCTTCTACGGCTATTAAATATTAATGGACACAACTAAGACAGCAATGAGGTGTCACACTCACATAGAAATCTTCTCCACACCATACAAATACTTGTAATAAGCTCGAGGAAATCTATGAAACCATCCATTTAATCTCCCTATAAAATTAAGCCCATTTTTCCAGATCATCTACACCAAATTACACCATGGATAAACCTCAAGAACAAATGCAAGACTTAGGCTTCTTTGGCATCTACAAAGAATCCTTCAAAACCATTTTCTCATGGAAGAAGATCTTCACTCTCATCACCCTGACCTTCATCCTCCCTTTGTCCTTCATCTTCCTAGCCCATTTCGTCATCATGCGCATCATCGATTGGGAGATAAACCGCGATGAACGAAGGATATACCACAGTAACGTAGAAAACGAGCACCTATATCACAAACTATCAACCGCATGGATCGGATATTGGATCTTCAAACTCATCTACTTGACCTCCCTCCTCCTTTTCTCTCTTCTCGCGACTGCTGCAGTCGTTTACACGATCGCCAACATCTATTCGGGCAATGATGTGACTTTCAAGAAAGTGTTCAAGATTGTCCCTAAAGTTTGGAAGCGACTAGCTTTAACTTTCTTGTGGACGTACCTTGGTTTCTTCGTGTACAACGCGGTTGCAGGAGTGGTGTTCTACATTTGGGGAACCACCACGACGGACTCCACCTTCGCGATCGTGGTGTTTTACATCTTGGTATCCTTATATTGTGTAGGGTTTATATATATAACCGCTCTTTGGCAGCTCGCTAGTGTGGTTACTGTTTTGGAAAGCTCGTATGGTCTACAAGCCATGATGAAGGGCAATGTTCTCATCAAGGGAAAAAGGTGGCTATCGTGGTTCGTGTTCTTCGTCTTGTATTGCATCTTTGTGGGCATCTTGATCATGTTCTTCATGTTCGAGTGGCCCGGATTCCTTGGCCTAATAGTGGGACTAGTGTGTGTGTTCTGCTCATGAATCTGTTTCTTCTTGGTTATGTTGCGCAAACGATGTTGTATCTTGTTTGTAAGTCCTACCATCGTGAACCGATCGATAAGATCGGATTGTCGAGTCAGCTTGGAGGTTATTTGGGAGAGTTTGAACCTACTTTTAAGGTGAACAAGGATATTCAGCTAGGTCAACCTCAAGTTCAAGTTTAGTGGCATTTGAATGATGGTACGTGTATTGGCATCAAGATAGATGCTACATAATAATGTAATATGCAGCCTAAAGGGGATGTAGAAGCATTGTACCTTTGTGTTTTGGTCAACGTATGCTTGTTATATACTTATAATATGTGTAATATTTTCTTCGGTATAAAGAAGCAATCTGGACAATTTTGTAATGTTTTTATGGACTTTGTTTACATCGTGCTACAAGAACCTGATTAGTGACAATATATAGTTGGTCACTAGTGGGACGAATGTAGTTATTAAAGACTGATATAAGTTATTGTTTATAAATTGTAAACATCTTTTACTAGGGTGACAATGTTGAGGGGTTTTGGGTTGGCGGGTTGAAATGGTGAACCTGAACAACCTTATTCGTTTTCAAGACAACTTTAAACCGGACACATTTTTGTGTAACCTGAACATGACTCACGTAGGTCTCCTTTATCTAGACGAGTCAAAGAGGCCAGCGGGTTATAGATTGGTTGGCGGGTCAATTGTTGGCTCTCTTTAGATGGTGAGTATGATAACCCGTTTAAAAATCATAATCAACTTGATGTTATAACAAAAAGGAATAACATTTCTATAACCCCATATAAAACTTAGACAAATCCAAATTAAATTCACCTTTAAACCAACAAACCAAGTACGTAATAATCTTTTTTTAAACCGAAAGATTAGATATTGTAGAAATTAAGAAAAATACACAACTCTTCGATTACTATTTCCTCATCTTCAAGCTATAGTTTATTAAAACATGTATTATGTTGGTGATTTAATGTCATCAAGATATTTCAGGTAATTTAATGTCATCAAGATATTTAGTTAATGGCCAAATATGATATTATAATCAAACATCAAACAAGTTGAAAAGTGAGGAATGCACTCTTGTTATAAGAATGTTATGGTTTTAAAAATGAAGGGATCACTAGACCACGAGGGTTCGAAGGGCAGTGCCCGTGAGTGATAGTCGGATCTAAGGGTCGTCAACCTGTGGTAGGGTCCAAGGAACAAAGCCTCTAAAAGCCTCTAGCTGAGGGTGAAAAGTTTCATTTTGACATGCTTATATTGCATGAAAATTTCTTAGAAATCGATCGGAAGGCTGTGGAAAAGTTTGTTGGAAATGGACGTGGGTATAACTGAAGTTTGGTAGTAACCTTGGTTGTAGATGAAATCTTTGATTTTGGCTTTTAAAATTATAGCCAACTTTTAAAATTATAAAAATCTAAATAAATACATACATATATTTGTACTAAGCTATGAATACATTGGTGTGGCCTAATCAAAAGTAGTAAAGATGATGACAAAGAACCAGGTTTGCTGGACACAAGCAAGGACATAAAATAAAACTAATTAATTAAGGTAGAAAAATACATGGATTTAAAAACATTGATTTGACTCCCACCAATTCTAAACTAATACCTTGATGATTGTTAGAGTTAATCACAAGGAGTAAATAGAGTAATGAATTAATTGGGACTTACCGTATCATATTACAATAAGAACAAATTAAACTAGAGGTAAAGAACAACTATATCTTCTCCATTGAATAGTAAGTTGTCAAAGTGCAACTCTTCTTCATCATTGAAAGCCCTTGTTCACTGGTAACTTTGTCATGAATTGATTCCAAGCTTCATTTGAAATAAGTAACCAATAAGTGGTATGTTACCCATTAAACACAAGTATCATTAGCGGCAACTTGTATTAGTACCAAGAATCCAATAGTGGCGACTTCTTCACCAGTGGCAATCTTAATTAGTCGGTGACAAGTTTTGATCAGTGGTAATCAACCACAAACCTCTTTTCAACGACAGCTACCCATCTATGGCAATCGCTCATAAAGTTGTACTCGGGTTTCTTCTTCAATGCCAACACATCATCAACGGTTTCTTTAGTAGGAGTAACTTACATACGATTAGTGGTAAGTTACATGAAGTTCACTAATCATTACTTCTTCATACTTTTAAACGCAACAACGAATTGAAGTCTTGAAAGAGGTGAAGAAGCTCTAGATCTAAAATCATATATAGAGGATGATGAACAGTTAAGGTTCTTCTGCTTATGTATTCATCATCTTTTCTCCTATATTTCTTAACAGCGTACCCTATGTTTGAATGATTTGGATTTACGGGACCCATAAACTTTTTTTTCTTTAGGGGAGCAATATCAAATATGCCACAAAGATTATATAGAAATATCATATGATTAGTGAATTACTGTAGCTAGATGTTTTTTTTTATTTATAAAAATTTTATATTAGTGAGTGACTATGTAAATGAATCATGATATTATAGCTTACTTGATCTTATATCACATGTAAACATTTATGCATATGTATTCATTTATTTTAAAGTTATAAACATGTAAACTTCACAGTAACTTTATAAACATGTAAACTTCACAGTAACTTTTCAACTCACAGATGAAAAACGAAGTTAATTAATTGAGAAATTATTTAACTTTCATAACTATACCGTTTTCATTTGATTATTTATTTATAAAATTAAAAAATAAATAAGTGATTACATGACATGGAAGCTACACATTCTCACAACATATAGTATTATGTATTAAACTATATGTAACTACCCTTCCTATTGGAATGAGCTTAACTACATGATAACGAAAGGATATAATTTTCTAACAAGCTATTCATACAATCCCTATAGTTAGAATGGTAAGAAATTATGCCTCTGTATTAAAGATCAAATGTTCAAATTCTACAAATAACAGATAATAAAGTAGGCAGCGACTAATAGCAAAATTAAAACCGTTTCATTTTTCTTAACTAAATGAAAAACCGTATCATTCTTCTTAACTAATTAAAACCGTTTCTTCTTCCCTCCCTCTCTCGTCTTTCTAATTTTCTTTAGTGCCCCTTGTTATTCTTGCTTCTGCTTTTCAACAATTTAAATCTTTTTTGATAAAGTTCAAGAAACTGACATCACTTTTCTTCACAAACGCGGTATGTAACCTTTAATCTTTCTTGGTTCCTTATTTAATGATATATTGTTTCCCATCGCTGTCTATATATAAAGATTTAAATAATGAAGCTCCTAGGGTTCTCCGGTTCAATGGCTAAAGGCATCTCAACCTACAACTCTGCATATGAACTTAAAAAATGAATAGATCAACACCTACATTATAGCCGGACAACGATAGGTTGAACCAGCAACATCACAAAGTCAATATTACTGCTACTTTACTAAGTATAGTACATAAACTTGACTAAAACAAAGCATCTTATGACGATTGTTGGATGAAGAAATCGGCGCCATTTTCAACATCATCAGTTTTGGTGCTTCCACTTTGCGCCATTAATATCCTGTACACCCTCTTCGAGCAAATCTCTCCTAATCTTCTATTATCTCCAACCAACCCCTCGGTTACCAAATTCGCAAGTAAAAATTCTTTTTCATGTTCCTGCAAATGCATGATTAGGCGAAACGAATCAGTTGCATTCCTCAAAGATCTAAGTGTGAATCTGCGCGAGTGAACACACACATGCATTCACCGAAAGATGGATACACTTGCAAGAATAGGTGAGTTTTGACGGATTATGGTTTATTTGTGATCACTTATTTGCAATGAAAATAAAACAAACACTTGCCAAAATTCAATCAACCAAGTATTTTAAGCATTTAGGAACACCATTGAAGACCAAGTTGTTCCATAGTCAACTAAGTTTAAGTAATTAGAATCGTTTGTACGGATCGAGGGGAACAGAGAATCATAGATAGTTGCATCCTAAGGGATAAATGTAAGGTTTACCTACATTTACCCCCCATAAACCCTACCACTAGTTTTGCTATGAGCGGGATTTACTAGGTACAGTTGATGATGATACCAAAAATTCAATCACACGAAAAGAACTATGTATTGTATACATCTCAAACCTTTAAACCACCCTAAATCACTAACTACTAATAGAAGTATCCTAACTCAACACATAACAATGTAACATCATTATGTCCCCATTTACTAAATTAAAATTTTTACTTGAAACAGAAAAAAAAAATTAATACTTACTGTTTTGGTTGGATCCATATAGATACTCAATAGCGACTTCATGGTTGGATACTTCTTCCATATTGCTATTGCGAATCGAGGTTGTACCTTCGGGATGGCTATTAATGCTTTTAACCTGAAAGGAAAATAAACATTAGACATTCATAGTGGTGGCGATTTGACCCATTTACACACGAATGGGTCACTCACCGGTAAAATGGGGTAAGCAAATAACTTTAAATTACAAAAATAAAACAAATGCAATCAACAAATCAAACAGGTTGAAGTCATTTAAAATGAATTCAAATGCATAAAACCGTCTTTAAGTGATTTTTATACAAAGTTGAGATATTATCATAAAAAAGGAAAATTGGATTTTAATAATCCAAACTATTGACTATTGGCCAATATTAATCCCAACTAAAAAGTTTGACCATTATAAATCCCAACTTTCGATTTTGTTACTAATAATATTCTCAGTCTAACTGTTTGTTAACTCCATTACTTTTTTATGACGTATTACATGACGTGACTCATAAGTCGTGACATGACGTATAACATATTTATAATTAAATATTAAAAATATAAATATTTATTACTCAATCTTTTTTATAAAAGATCAGTTTCTGAAATTATTTAACGTAACGTTTTTGTCGCTGGTTGAGTAGCTGGGAGACAGAGACACAAAAATTAAGTGACACATTTATAATTTTGATTTTAGTTATGTAATACGCCATGTCACATGTCATGCCACATGCAACATTACGTGCCACGACATATTAAACTAGCGTAATTAACGAACAGTTAGACCGGGACGAAAGTTGGGATTAATACTAGGCAAATTGTTAGTTGGGATTAATATTCGCTAATAGTCAAATGGTTTGGATTATTTAAATCCAATTTTTTTTAAGTATAGTTTTGTAAATTTAAAAAATAAAAATATTTAAAATTTTCTAAAAAGAAAAGATTAATAAAGATTCTATGGATCAACTCAACCCAACAAAATAATTTCTAATAGCTGTTATTTTTGTGAGAAAAAAAAAGGTAAAATCTTTTCTAGTTGAAACACAAAAGAGTTCTTACCAAGTGCTCTTTTTTATTAGAGCTCGGTCAGTAGCATCTTGGGGATAAGGGAACCATTAGCATTGACAGATAGCCGAGTAAGTTTCTTCCTGCAATTTTGATGATTAATTCAAGGTTATACTGAATCAAATTAAACAGCTTCCATATATTTAGAGAAAGGTTGAATCATTTGATACAATGGGAATGATTAAACTGCTAAATGAACATAAATGATACGCAAAATAGATTACAAATCGAACAGCACAAGCCATTAGCTCTATAATTCATTCAGTAATCAATTTTCTTACACCAAAACCCGAATATTTTCGTCCTAAGCAATCAGAACCCAAATACTCAACTGATTATTGCAACTATTTGGTACAAATAATTAAATGAACCATAAAACCACATTTGCAAACACCCTTAAGACAAAGAATGGCAAAAATATATTAAAAAAGGGTACCTAAACTGACATGAGGCAAGGCTGCATGTCAGACCTACAACATGTTCTGCTAATTCAGCTTCATCCATGCATAATCTTGAATGTACTCCAACAAAATGTGTAGTAAATTTTGACAGAAGCTGTATAAAGTATCACGTAAAATGAAAATGATTTCTTTTAACTAATATCTTGCATCTGCAGATTAAAGTTTAATCAATGAAGGGTCAAGCCATACCTTTTCCACAGGTGGACGACTCCAGCCGTTATAATTCGTGGGGTTTTTGTAATGCTCTTGTTCTCTATCCAGAACAAAAAAAGTTATTATAGATGACCATTGCCACAGATTTTAAATCAAATTTTATAAGTAGAACTCAAGAAAAGTAAAGAAATGGTTGTGGGTCATCCAGACCCGACCCAAGTCCATTTGAGCCTGATAAAAAATTAACCATCTTGACATGTTAGCCAACCAGCCCATTTTGCCACCTCCACTTTCACTCCATGGCAATAGAATACAACCCACGTTTCACATCTAAATGTATTAGAAAAGAACAGATGGTAGGACCTCTTGTTGATGTATGCAAGAAGCCTATTAGTAAGGTAGCAAAGTGTATGAGAAGGATATATGGATTGAACACGAGAGATATGATCCATAAAACGACATTCATCATCAGCAAGGTGGCAAAACTCTTCCGCCTCGAAGACAACTAGCACATACGGAATATGGGTCCCACGAGTCAATCCCTGTAGCATATTCCCATGCATTCAATTTGTTGATATGCTCAACTAGTTACTAGTGACAAGCAAAATAGTTGGAAAATTTTTAAATAAAAAAAAGTCCTCACGTGTGCTATATTTTCTGGAACAGACATGGTCCAAATAATTGATCTTTCAATAGGATTTGAAGTAATTGAAAGGAAATACCTTTTTCAGCCAACCTTGTAAGCAGTTGCCCTAAACTAAGGGGCAAGCACGTACTGGCATGTTAGATATACCAGAAACAAAATAATATTATATAAAAAAGATGTCAATACTGAACTTCAATCTCACCTCCAATTGATCCCTGTTCTACAACTTTGGTGTCGATTTTTGCGACAATGGATTGTTGAGCAAATTTCCCTTTCTCCCATCTCTCTATTTCTTTCTGCATTTTTTTCATCTCTGCAGCTTGTGCCTTTCGAGCTAGCTTCTCTAACTTTTCTTGCTTCAATTTGTATATGTATATATTCATAAATTAAGACGTTTGTGGCAAATAGATCCAATTTAATATCTCCTTTTGTTCGCTAAAATACGTACCTCCTTTTGTTGTTTCTTCTCATTCATCAAACGAGCTTTTTCTTCCTTTGTGGTTCTTGCACCAGCAACTTTTTTCTTATTTTCAATACCCATAGCATTACCTTTCTTACTAATGTTTTTACTTGTCAGAGGCAGAATATTATCTTCTATTCCAGAATAATCAAAAACCTTAATATTTTCACTTGTCTGATGCCTAATATCAACTCCTTCAAAATGATCAGAAACCTGAATAACAAATCAACCTTCCACATAATTAAAACATGCACGCACGGCCACACACACACAAATATACAGAATGAAGAAGGAAAAAGAGTTGAATGCGTGAGTACCAGCGGAAGATCATCTTGTGCTATAGATGGGAAAGAAGGGATGTCTGCGCATATATTTCTTTAGTATGATGACTGAAAGCATTTATAACAGCAAAACTAGAATGGATAATTAAATAAAAAACGAAAGGACGTATGTGTTTTAGCCAATGGGGGATAATAATCAGTTCAATGTCCGAAGCCTTCATACCGATGATGTAAATAAGCCTATCATGAGTATATTATCAAGGTGGCAGACAACAGCCAGCCAGGCATGGCACCATTGCAGCATGGTGCCTGCCATGTCAAATCATGGCGACAAGCCATTCAATAGTTGTGTAGAACTAAGTGTTACTCATCAATCATTCAACATTTGGTCCCAAGGATCCCCGTGTATATAAGCCCAATTTTACACAATGGCAAGTACACACTACAGAAGAATATAAAAACTGAAGTCATACTAACCATGTAACAATGACGATTCTGAACATGTAGAAGGCATTTCAAAATTGTTGTCCTCTTCTAGACTAATTGGTTTCGACTGGTTTAGCCTTCCAGGAGAGCTCCCAAACCCGTCTGATTCCTCATCAGATTCCAAACATATTAATCCTGTAAATAACATTATGAAAACTAATAACTTATAAAAGAATAAAACTTGCAACCAACAAAGTTTCCAGGTGTAAGTCAAATAGAATGACTAAATATACCTCTTACAATTAATAATAGAAGATTCATTAGTCATATAATGTGATGATATCTTGTACGTAGATGCAATAACTGCTTCAAACATCAAAAGTACAATTGATAATTTAAGACCATTTACCTAAGAAATGGGTTAACTAGGGTCATATTTCTCCTAACAAGCCAACAGGCCAGCCGCCAGCTTCAAAAGCCTGATTTCTTGAAATGAGTCAAAGGGTCGAACATGTTGAAAGTGCCCCAAGTTGTATCTAACACTGACAACCTCCTATATCACTTCATTAAAAAATTATATATCTAATTGAGTATTCTAATATTGTAATTTTCGTATTCGTATTTGATACTTTGACTATTTAGAAAATTCAAGGAAAAAAGGAACAAAGCATGTATTTAAATAACTCCAGCTCCACCTGACTCATTTTGACATGTACTATAATACGAGTCTGACAAAGACCAACTTAAAACCTGATTACCTCAACCCACCAAACCAGCTACCTTAACCCTCTAGACCAGCCCATTTGCCACCGCAAATCATAGGATTTATTTCTTAACTACAAATAATAAGTGCAGTTGAACAAAACAATGACTAGAACCTAGACAACTGACAACATATGGTCCGTTTAGTTCAATATAAGTTAACAACATGTTAGAGTCAACAGGGGCAATAATGGAACTTGGAAGAAATTTCATTTGGCAATCATGTAATATTATACAGAAAAGTATTTGTGTTTAATACTCAACACAAACTACAGATGATTTATGATTCTAATCATTTCTAAACTATTTTGTTCTGGTTCATATAGTCCCTCATCATAATAATTCATAATGTTTTTCGACTTCACTCACATAGCCACTTCTTTGCACATATAGGCTTCATGTGTTAGAAATTAATCTTGATGTTCAAAGGTGTATACGGGTGAACCAAGAAAGATAAGGGTGGATTTAGTTAGTATGTAGAATATGTTAATCAAGGTAAATATTAGAAAAGTATTGAGTGTTTTGGCTGTAAATGGGATGTCATTCCAGCTGTGTTTAAGCTGTGATTTCATAGTAATTAGTGTTAAATTAGTATAAAAGAGGGTCATTGTATAGAGTTTAAGGTGTGGTCTTTTGTTCGTCATATATACAAGAGTCGTGGTAGTTCCCACAAGATACCGAGTATTATCTTTGTTTTTTTCTTGGCCAATATTCTAACATCATGTCCCTCTTGTAATGTTGCCCTCTTCACCAAATATATACTTCTCTTTTGCTAATGTTGTAGTGTTAAGTCTAAAGCTTAAAGATATAATATTGGAGTAGATGAAGATGTAGCTGATGCAAATATATTGCAACAATTAATACTATATAATTGCAGATATTAGTTTAAAAAATGATTCCACAAATCTATATATAAATGCTATATACAAAGTACTTGCATTAAAGATTCAGTCAAACCAAACTTCACCTAGTATGATAAAGACTGATCACTCATATTGACAAATGGTGCTTCTTTTATGTTACTATGTGTCTGTGTCAAAATAACTGGCATTCTTAGTTCGCATTTCTCAGGAAGAACACCAACCGCTGATTATAAATAACTAAGTTGATAAAATAATAATATACAGCATTTCCAACCCGACACCAACTAACTCGGATAGTTCATTACAAGAAGAAGATTAAGGAGTTGACCATTTCAATTCTAGTTAATCTTTTTCATATTCTAGAATCTAGACAAAAAAACACAACTTGCACTCTCACATATTGTGTTGGACCACTTTAATATTGTCATAGGTGCCTGGTTGAATTCATTGCATAAGTGATAAACTTCTACATCCAACAAAAAAAGTATTATTTCACTCAACCACCTCTAAACATTTTCCCCACTCTCCAAAAAGATTATCACTCCACACATGATACACACCAGTATAGCAGAAACACAAATCAAAGGCGACAATTTCAACTGATTTACATAAAAACAGTTCGATTCAGATTGTAAATTATCGATAACCGATCAAATGGGTCGGAAAGATTAGACAAAATAAAACGATAAACGCACCCAAAATGCTCAAAACCCCCCAAATCATTTTTCTTGAATCAGAACACAAATTGTGAATGTAACAATTCAAACAACATACCAGAGGGCTTCGAGGCAGGAGACGAAGAACTTCCGAATTGGGGATCCAACACAGAGTTATTGCATCTGACCATTGGAGCAAATGATTCCACCATGGGCGTCTCTGGTACAACCGAAGGGGTCTCTGGTACAATGACGGGGATGATGTAGTTGTGGGTGTTGTGGATCGTTTGACGGGAGTGGGTTCGTCATCGATTATGAAAACTGTTGAAGGGTTGTTCGAATTGACGTCGGTTCTTTGCTTTTTGGGTTGAAATCGAAGTGGGGTTGTTTCGTCGTCGGAGATTATGGTCACCACCGTTGTAGGGTTCGACATTTGAATGATGAAAATTGAAACCCTTTGGAATTCAGCGTTAAGTTGATTTGTGAACAGAGTGTGGGTATCATGCACAAAACTACACCCTGTGGTATGCTAGAAGTGTAGATTGAGTCCTTTTAGTTGCCGATGTGTGAAGATTTTACAACTATTAAAGTGATTTTGTCGTCTTTTGATTATTAAATCTTATATTTAAGTCTCACTTAAAGCAATTATAAATAAGCAATTATAAATATGTGAGTGTCACTATTTATATTTTGTAAAATGGTTTTAAGTGGTTGTAAAGAAAGAAAAGATAAAAAATATTATTATTTACATGTAAATTTAAATATTCATTGTTTAGTCCTTATAATTTTTTATATTTTTTAAAATGGTTACTAGTAGAACAGAGAGAAAAAATAATTATAAATATATAAAAATGTATTATTTAATTGAAAGAAAAGAGAAAATTTAATGATCTTTTATATAATTATAAGGATAAAAATAAAGAATAAGATATAAGTGCTCTTAAAAAGCTAACGTAGTCATTTTGATTGGGCATGGTAGACGTGTACAGTTCAGTTTTTTTTTCAAACCAGTTAGGGGTTGGAATCGAACCAGTTTTTAAGAGGAAACCGGTTCGGGTTCCAAACCAGTTTTAAATTTAAAAAACCCAGCCCTATACAAATCAATTTGGGTTGGCTCCTATGTTGGTTTGAGCCCAAACTGATTTTGATTTTATTTAATCATTACAAATTAACTAAAATATAAAAGATAGAAACATTGCAACAAATATGAGAGATGATAAATCAGAAACACAAATAGGATTTTATAATCACAAGACATATTTGTATATTTTTATTTTATCTTTTTTATACTTCAGTTATTTGTTTCAAGCTAAACATCAATTGAAACTATGTTTCATTTAAATGATATATTAACATTGTTCTTATCACTAGATTAGTTGGAGAATCGTCAGAATTATCGTGTATTGTAATCGTGTTTTATTATTTATATATGTGAAAAAAGATATTTATAAGTTATTAAAATTAAGTTTATTGTTCATGTCATCGAAGCTTGACATTGAGACGGTTCATCTATCAACGCCTTGTAATCTTTATCCGAAATATGATTTTTCAAAGTTGTGTTTGCATCATTTTTTTAAAATCTTCTGCAAAACTTGTAACGAACTTTGTTCGAACCGCTAGGCATTTGGATAAATCGTAATTGCACTATATTTCAGGACTTCTATTCGTAAGAAGGATTGCTACCACCATGTTGTTTGAAAGCGCATCACAACCAACAAATGTTTGAGCACTTGATTAATACATTTGAGAGTTTTTTTAATGCATAAAAACATTGAGTGTTTTCAATATTTTTGAGAGTAGAAAGTGTTTTTAATATGCTTTAAAATGCATCACAACCAACGAATGATTGAACATCGGCTCCATCACTACCGACCCGCCTTGTTCTCCTCACAAACTAATCTGTAGATCGTAAGTACCCTCGAAAAACTCCGGTAGGAACAAGAAAGCACAACTGCGATGAGGAAACAATGACGATATTGTGCATGTCACCGCCTACACCGTAATGATGACAGAAAACCAGCGAGCATCAAGTCGGAGCGGCAATCACCTCGGCCGTCTCCGGCTCCACCGAGAACCCAGTTGTCCTCTAATACAATTGTGTCGCCAAAATCAAATGGAGGAGAGGATAACCATTAAAACCTCATCACAACAGCCGAGAGACACATCATATATTATATGCACCGAGTCACGAGTCGAGCCAACGAACCGAGCCACGAGCCGAGCTCGAACTGAGCTAACCCTGGCTCGAGTTCGGCTCGCTTAGAAATCGAGTCGAGCCGAGCCGGCTCGTTTAGATTCGAGCTTTTTTCGAGCCGAGCTTCGAGCCACGAACTTTTTGTACAGCCCTACACCAAGATAAGCAACATAACAGTCGGAAAACCGACGATGACAAAGCGACCACCAAGCGGGACCAGCTTAACCGTCCTCGGCACAACCGAGAACCTAGTTGTCTCTCCAAAACAATCGTGTTGGCAAAATCAAATGGAGGTGTTTATACTTGTCATTAATTTTCAACGCTCTCTTTGAATTCTGAATCTATTGTATTTGATGGTTGTTTCCTTTTGTTATTCCTTCCGGGCGATTTAACCGGTGATTGTTCACCAATGATGTCATCATTGGTTACGTTATTCCTTGGTGGGCTTTTGAAGATATTTAGTCTTAGAAGCCATCAATGTATATCTGGATAGAGAGAAGGGGAGAGCAGAATAGTTTTATAATTATTTTTAGGCTAGGCGGAGTAGATTCGATGTAATGTGGGTGGGTACCGTCGGTAACTCGATAGGAACACCATCCCACCTAGGGTTGCAAACGAACTGAACGTTCAGCGAACAGTTCGTGAACCGTTTGGCGGAAAGTTCGTTTATGTTCGTTCGTTTAGTAAATGAACGAACATGAACAAGAAAATTCTGTTCGTTTAGTTAAACGAACGAACATGAACACAAGTCGCGTTCGTTCATTTATGTTTGTGAACGTTCGATAATGTGTTCGTTAATGTTCGTTCGTGAACGTTCGATAATGTGTCTGTTTGTGTTTGTTAAGGTGTTCGTTTATATTCTTAATTATTGTGTCAGTTATTTTTATGACTATTATATCAAGTATTTGTTGGTATTTATGTTAACTACTTATTTATTTTATTGATTTTGTGTAATGTTTGTAATAAAAAATATAAATTTTATTCAAAAATAAATCTATAATAATTTGTATTCGTTTGTGTTTATGAGTTTTTTGTGTTCGTCATGTTCATGAACAGTTGTTTGTGTTCGTTTGCTTTTGTTTGTGTTCATTTGCGTTCGGTAAGTGTTCGTGAACAGTTCATGAACATGTTTGTTTTTTTAATGAACGAACACGAACAATAAATCTCGTTCGGTAAATGTTCGTGAACAGTTCATGAATAAGTTTATTTCTTAACGAACGAACACGAACAAGACCTTGTTCGTGTTCGTTCGGTTCGTTTGCAGGCCTAATCCCACCCTTTTGCGGGTTACTTACAAAAGAAGTTGTTTTGGGCTATTTAAGTTGAGCCAATGTTGATGTTTTTTTACTGTTACCCAATTTCAATAACTATAACTTCTTTTAAAAATTATATTATACCCTTTTTATTTTATACATTATAAATATAAATTTAATGTTAGGTTTCAAGTGGCGCAAAAGAAGCAACACACGAGCACAAAACGAATAATACATAAAAGAGATTACAACGTAAGGATTTAATGTGGTTCGGTTAGTGTGACATATGTCCGGGGCTGCAAGTAGAGTTTTATTTATTAGATCGGTACAAATATTACAAATACATAACATGAATTTATATAGAGACTAGCTATGATTTTAATCTTAGAGAACAAGAAAACAACTCATCAATTTATGCACAAAGCCTTTATAAGCCCAACATTTAAAACTAACTTCTTTTTACATCACCTCTTTATAATTTCTTATATTTTTTGTACATCTCCCCTACCTAAAAAATGATGAAAACTTTATAATTGAAGATTCGAACATGAGTCTATCTTTATTAAGTTATAGCAATTCATCTAAGACGAATCAACATAACTTCTAATTTGTCATTTCACTTGCCAACGCTATTCTAGGTTATGACATCAAATTAAAAGAGATGATTGTGGGAGGTCACATAAATGTCTTTGAAAATATTTCTCCAAGACAATAAAAGAAAACTTTGATGATATGTTTAAAAGAAAACTTTGATGATATGTTTATAGAG
Source organism: Flaveria trinervia (assembly GCA_025506515.1). NCBI lineage: Eukaryota > Viridiplantae > Streptophyta > Magnoliopsida > Asterales > Asteraceae > Flaveria > Flaveria trinervia. The sequence continues at coordinate 69,987,861 of CM046452.1, forward strand.
ATGTTTTGGATGCGAAAACAACTATTCTAACAAATAGCTAGCGAATTAAAGTGAAACTCTAAGGAGATATTTGTTTTTCTGCAGGAAAACGTCTGCAGTCTGTGGACTAGGGGTGTACATGGTCAGTTTGGTTCGGTTTTGATCTAAAACCGAAACCAAAAATCGATATTTCGGTTTCTAGGTTTTTAAAACCGTTCGGTTCGGTTTTTTCGGTTTTTGGTTTTCGGTTTTAACTTCGGTTTCGGTTCGGTTTTTGGTTTTTTTCGGTTTTACCATTTGTGCTTCTAAGGTTTAGAAAAAAATTATTTTAAAGTAATTAATTTAAGTAAAAAACTTTAACCTTACATTATTCTGTTGATCTCTAAATATAATTTATATATTTTTATAATTTAGTTGACATTAAAATTAAATGCAATACATAAAATATAAGAACAATATATTCAATAAAACATTTTAATCTATCAATTCAAATTTTAAAAAAAAACTATTATTCTTGAAGTCTAAATATTTAACCTATTTTAGATAAGATAAGTTAAACAAGTAACTAATAGACTAATAATTTTTATAAGTATATGATTACACCTCTAAATTTACAAGTTTGATTATATTGGTTCGGTTCGGTTTTTTCGGTTTTTGTTACAAGCAAAACCAAAACCGAACCGAAAAAATCGGTTTTTAAAAAATCATCAAACCAAGCCATCGGTTTTCTAGCGGTTTCAGTTTTATCGGTTCAGTTGCGTCAGTTATTTTGATTACGGTTCGGTTATTTTGGTTTTTTGCTCACCCTTACTGTAGATCGTATTTGCAGATATCAGCAGCAGAAGAGATGGATCAAATGTCTGCAGTCAGCAAGAAAAATACTGTTTATTTTTTTAACATATGCAGAATGCTGAAATATTCTGTAATTAAACTAAAATTATTTTTTAAACTTTAAAAATAACTTTAATATTAATATCAACAACAAGTATCAGTTAACAACACATGGAGCATCTTTCATGTCATATTCTTTTTCTACAATCCACACAAATTATAAACAACTTTCATACATGTAAGCAAGAAGCATCAAAATATGCAAAGTTATGTCATTCTTTCATACATAAACACGAAACAGATGAACACTGACCCCATAAATTCGATAAATCTCCGGATGCAACTTGAAACTGATCCAAAAATTGGCATCTAGAAAACCAAAAACGATCGTCAAAGAACCAAAATCAACCGCCTACAGATCAAATTAAAGAACACTTGAGCACAGTGACCTGCAAAATCCTCACAAATAATAATATTCAAAATTGAAACTTTATTTGTATAATTAGATGCAATTCTTGAAACTTTGATGCTTCATTTGAAAATTAAAATAGAATAGAAGATAAAAGATCTGAAATTTACTCAAGATAAAAGATCTGTTGCTCAGTGGGAAGGGGAGGGTGTGGGAAGGGGAGGGTAGGCGGCAATGGGTTGGAGATGAATGGTGTGGTGGGGGTAAAGGGTTTACAAAATGAAATAAAACAAAAGTTTGGAAGGGTAAAAGAGAAGAGACTGAGAAGACTTGAAAAGTGATAACACCGCATCTTCTCCATGAAAACCTCAGGAAGATGTTTTCTAATAAAACGTCTTTCAAAAACCAAACAGTCTGCGAACTCAAAAACTCTTTCCGTATCTGCGTACGTGCAGATAAAGAGATGGTGAAAAGTTTTCGCCACAAACAAACACCACCTAAATGTTCTTTAACTTGGGTATGATACAATATGGAAAAGGAGTTTCACGGTATTGCAATAGATCGTTGGAAGTATGGTTCACCTATCGGCACGAGCATGCATCCAAATAATACTAAAAAAAATCATGTACACTTGTTGCTTTTGTTTCCCTTACTTCTCTGAACTAACTTACTTTCTGTCTTTGTTACTTACAATAAATTATCGTTATTCAATCACTCTTAACTCAATGGTAGCTTCACTAAAAATCTGAATTTAAGGACTTAATAAAATTGATGTAATCAATGGCATAATTAAGCATATTAATATTTATAGACTTTTAAATGTTAGACTTTAACATGCTATCTAATTAGGTTTGATTTTTTTTATCTACATAGAATAGTGTTTCGGATAATGTGTTAGTAGAAGTTTGCATAAAGTAATCTATCATATCACATAGACAATTTTTATCATATCACATAGACAATTTCAGAGAAGATTAAGTCCTGGTTCGACACTAGTTTAATTAGTTAATTTGGTTATTGCTTGGCTATAGTAAAGTTTACATTGTATGTTTGTTTATATAAGTTCAACTTATTTATTTATTTTCTTTAATATTTATATTTTATAATAACTATTTTCTTTAAACAACTTTTTCAAGACAATTTAGAAACTAAAACTAACTAGGGTATTAAACCCTCGTGCTTTGCAGCGGGGCAGAAAAAAAATAAAACTAATGAAAACAGTTTAGAAATTAAAACTAACTAGGGCATTAATCTGTTATAAAAATGCGATTGTTTATGACGATTGAAATTTTTTTTAAATAAATGACACTTATTAAACACACCACTGCTTATTATTGAAAAACTTCCTAAGTATATTATTATAATATATATATACTAATTACCAACATTTCTATGCATTAAATGTTGTATCATATGTTTTATTGGTTGTACAATTCTTTTTTTTATTCTTTTAATCTTTAATTTTTTTTATTTTAATCCAATACTTTTATATATTTTATAATTTAGCCCCAACATTTTATTACTTTCAAATTTGGTCCACTATACTCTTTATATTTTACAAAATTTTCGGTTTACGTTTCGGTCTAAATTTTACGAGTTAACACGTCGAGTGTATATGTGTGATTCAACGTTTTTACGTTTATTTTTCACCCGTTTAACGGCCCCATCGCAACGCGCTGGTTCTAGATCGAATTGCTTATTGTTTTATATGGTTTATGTTTCACCTGCGTGATTCAACGTTTTTACGTTTACTTTCCATTCGGTTTTATTTTTTATTTTTAATATGAGTTTTTTTTATGTTGGTGGTCACTGGCATGATGTGTCACATGCTACTGGTATGGTTTACGTCCCCGCTGCAACACGGGGGGCTGGATTCTAGTTGATTCTATTTTTGGAGTGAAAAAATCCCAAGTCATACTTAGCCACACGCATGCATATGTTGTTTCCCATTTCATCTTTTGTTTACGATGGTGATAACCGATAACTCATGAGTATTAAAGATTCGCATTTCAAAAACTCAAATACATTATACACATACCGTAAGGGAATCATTTACATACCAACAACCTCAACTTTATTAGGTTAAATCTTATCTTTCACACTAAAAACCAAGTGTTCTTCAATTGGTTTTGTAGCTACAAACATTAACTCTTCATTCCAAGGAGGATAAATTCAATTAAACTTTAAAGTTAGTTGCTTTAAAAACCAGCTGCAAACTTATATAAACTATAAGGTCACATTAACTTTCTTTAACAAAGGGATATGTTTCTTTTGGAATTTTATGTTGTATTTATCTGATTCTATAAGGAGTAATTATTGTTCGGTTTGTTTATTGGATTCAATTTGGTTATTATACAATTTATTTGATTAATTCCAGTTCGGTCTTATTCATTTACTTGATTAAATTTGGTTGGGTTACTATTCAGTTTACTAGATTGCATTTGCTTCGGTTATTATTTGGTTTTTTTTTGTTGAATTTGGTTTGTTTATTTGAACAAGCCAAGATTTGTAAAGCTGTTAACTGAATCAATAATTGAATTCACAATTTAAATATGGTTACAAAAACTCAACTGAAAGCCAAAGTCATATTAGATTGCATTTGCTTCGGTTATTATTTGGCTATTCCGATCACGAATACTAGTTTTTAGTTTTCTCGACATCCATAGAAACAAACGAGCACACTTTCAAACAACTTCATCTGAACCCAAACGCCTTGTTTGCATCCGTTTTAACCAAAACCTCTCAAATAAAACCGTATAATGGTACTTAGCAAGACAATATTCTCATTCAAATCATTTCGCTACACAACAATTATTGCAAGACAAATATGCACAAATTTTAATATCGAATCTACCAAAAGTACATATAAGATTTACAAACAACAAAAAAAATTCAAATTGTTTTATGAATCCAATTAAATATTCATACCACGATGTCCACGGTCAACTTCGGCTGCTAACCCACCTAATTTTAACTCGTGTGCCGGCCCATCCAATCGGATTCCAATCTCACACGCTTCATCTTCAACACAAACCGGCCCATCCAATAATATTATTCTAAACCGGCGGCCGACCGGTATCACTCTTCGGACCGCCGTTACTCAGCGGAACATTGTCCGCCGACGGCGTCGCCGTCGCCGTCGACGTCGATGCGCCACCGTTATCCGACACCACCTTCTGCGGCCTGACGGAGAACGCTCGCGACAAGAACGACGGAGCCCTTGCGAAAACCCACCGGTCGGACCGGACAGCCACCCGGTCTAGACTCCCCATTCGCCGGTAAGACCGACCCCTACTACTACCTTCACCGTTCTGTACCCCTTTCTCCCACTCCCTTCTCCGCCCATCCTCACCGTGCTCCCGGACCGGTTCAGTAAAGCGGTCGTTATCACCTGCTTCCTCACCTCCTCCGGCAACCGTAGCGTGTACCGGTCCGTGTTCTCACCCGGCTGAACCAGCGAGTGCCCGGTCGAGTGCGATCGGAACTTCTCGAACAGCGCCGGTCCGCGTACCGACTTCGACCGTGGCGGCACCGGAACCGGGTTCGGGTCAACGGTTTCATCCCCAACCCGAATTGAAACCTCCGTAGTCTGGTGATTACTACGATCACCTGGTAGACCTGACTCACTACCGAGTTGAGGTTGAGTTGGAGGTGGAGTTTGAGGTTGAGGTTGAGGTTGAGTTGACTCACCTGGTTTAGGAACGAGATCGCAGCGGCAGACGGGACAAGTAACGTGATGCTCAAGCCAAGCGTCGATGCATTCAGCGTGAAACACGTGATCGCAGTTGGGATCAATCTGATGGTTTCTTCATCTTCGAATTCGTTGAGGCAAACAGCACATTCGAGAGCGCCTTTTCCGATCTTCAATCCTTTGACTGTAGAATACGCGAACGTCGGAAACGTCTCGAGCACGTCGGCGTCGAGGCCACGGGAGGCGGCGGCTAGGCGTCCGGCGCGGCGCATGGAAAGCGCGGCTCGGACGCTAGCCCCGCCGTCGTTGGAGCAGCGGCGGATGTAGATGGAGAAGAAGCCCATGAAGAAGAGGGCAGCGACGAGGACGACGATGATGATGGCCATTGAAGGGCTGAATCTGGCGTAGGGGTAGTCATTTGGTGGTGGTGAGGGCTGTGCTTCGATCGCCGGTGATAATAAGAATATGAGGAGGAGTGTGAGTGGTGGATGGTGGTGGTTCACGGTGGAGATCATGGTGGGAGATCGCCGGAGAGAGAGAGAGGGGGGGAAATCAATGTGAGGGTTTAAAGGAGGGTGGGGTGAGAATAAAAAGACCATGTTTTTTTGACTTTTGCTACAAGGCTCCGATTGGTAGTTTGCTACCTTCTTTTCATCTTCTACGTGGAAGACTCATATACATTAGTCTCTCTATTAAACTCAAAATAAAAATGTTAATTATACGGACGGTTAGTATAATAGTATGATTCATACATATTATGTTTTGTAAAATGTATATTTTACCTTTGATGTTAAAAACAAAAACATTTTTAGAAAAAAAGATTCTCTTTTAGGTTAGCGAACCAAATGGAACCAAGTGCTACCCGTTAAAAGCATTTTACAAGTTAAAGCATTGCTAGCAAGCTGGTAGTAAATAAGTGATCGATATTGTTGTAAACTAATTGGAATTACACAAGATTGATCAAACAATAAGAAGTTCGTATATGATTGTATTCAAAGAATCAGATACGATTACAAAGAAAAGTCTCTCTATCAATGAACCCTAATCCTCTATTTATCCCCAAATTGGACCGTTAACAACTGTTAACAAGTTTACCCAATTCACACATTACACCCTTCAACTATTGTCACTAATACAAATACAAACAAGAAGCAACAAGTTACAGAAACAACTCTTGAACTTGCATACATTGACCTTTAACCCTACAATTCTCCACATTTAAAGTCAATGACTTGACTTCATCCAATTCCCAACCCTGAAACACAAAAATCAAACTTGGAACCAGGTAGAACTTTAGTGAACATATCCGCAAGATTGCTTTCTGTACCAATTTGCTCAACCATTACTTCTTTGGCACTAATCACATCCCGGATAAAGTGACATTTTACCTTGATATGCTTAGTCCTATCATTGATCTTAGCATTCTTAGTCAATTGCACAGCACCTTGATTATCACACATAACCACTGCACCATTATCACTTATGCCCAAATCAGCTACAATTCCTCGTAGCCACAATGCTTCCTTTACAGCCTCACCTAAAGCTATATATTCAGCCTCAGTAGTTAAGAGTGCTACAACTGACTGCAACTGCGCTTTCCAACTAACAGTACTCCCCAACATCTTGAATACATACCCAGTAACTGATCGACAATTATCAGGATCCTTTGCATAATCAACATCAACATATCCTTCAACAGATATACCAACATCCCAACCATTCTTACCAAAAATTAAACCATAACTTTTAGTACTTTGAAGATACCTCATAACCCGCTTAACAACATTCCAATGGGCCTTACCAGGTGCTGCTACATATCTACTTATCAGACTAGCAGCATAGGCCAAATCTGGCTTGTACACACCATTAAGTACATAAGACTGCCAACATAATTTACATATGGAACTTTAGCCATGTATCTCTCTTCATCTTCATCTTGAGGAGAGTCCTGTGAGGACAACTTGAAATGTGCAGCCAAAGGAGTCTTAACTACCTTACACCCTTCCATAGTGTAATTCCTCAAACGCTTATCTACATAAGACTTCTGAGACAACCACAACAACCTTTGTCTTCTACACCTCTTTATTTCCATCCCAAGTATCTTCTTAGCCTCACCCAACTCCTTCATTCCAAACTCTGACATCAGCAATTTCTTCACACTCTCTATCTCCACCTTGTCTTTGCAAGCTAACAACATGTCATCAACATACAACAATAGGTATACATAATTCTCATTTGTACCCTCCTTATGATACACACAACTATCAAAGGAGCTTCTGAGAAATCCATGATTTACCATAAAATCATCAAACCTTTTATACCATTGTCTAGGAGCTTGCTTAAGGCCATATAAAGATCTTTTTAACAACAAACTTTATCCTCATTACCAGCTTTAATGAATCCTCTTGGCTGAGACATATAAATGTTTTCATCTAAATAGCCATGCAAAAATGTTGTTTTAACATCTAACTGCTCTAATTCCAAATCCAAAGCAGCAGTTATAGACAATATGATCCTAATAGATGTATGCCTTACCACAGGTGAGAAAATGTCAGTATGATCAATCCCAGCTACCTGTGTAAATCCTTTAGCCACCAACCTGGCCTTGAACCTAGGCTTATCACTCCCTGGCAGTCCATTCTTTATCTTGTAAAGCCATTTACACGACACCACTTTTTGATTTGAAGGCTTATCAACTAGCTCCCATGTGTCATTCTTCATTAATGAAGCCATCTCATCTTCCATGGCCTCTTGCCACAGATCCTTTTCCTCTGATCTAACTGCCTCATCATAATGAAGTGGCTCAAAGATACTCTCTTGCTCTGCAATGCTAAAGGCAACAACAGACAAGTGACTTTCATCTCTATACCTCAAAGGCTGCACTATAGTTCTTTTAGTTCTCCCTTTAACAATACTATAGCTGCTTCTTGATGATGATGCTTCACTTGCTCTGGATCTCCCTTATTCATTTGTTTCAACTTGAACACCTTTATTCAGATTCCCTTTGGAAGACTCCACCTCAAAGTTAGCCCTCTCATGACTAGAGCTCCCTTCCGAAGCATACTTGTTCTCTTCCGAAGCAAGTTTGGTTCCTTCCGAAGTATACTTTTTCTCTTCCGAAGCATATTTACCACCTTTCGAAGTATATCTATCATCTTCCGAAGCCAATTTGTTTCCAACCACATCTTTATAAAAGATATTCTCTTGAAATTCCACATTTCTGCTCACAATCACCTTGGGACTACCTCCATCCAATCTCCATAATTGGTATCCCTTCACTCCTTCAGGATATCCAAGCATGATACACTTTTGAGCTCTAGCACCAAGCTTATCTTGACTTATATGAGCATAAGCCACAGATCCCACTACCTTAAGCTACTACAATCTGGTTTTGCTCCAGACCAAACTTCCATTGGGGTTCTCATATTCAGTGCTCTGGAAGGTGACCTACTTATCAAATAAGCAGTTGTGCTCACCAACTCTCCCCAGAAGCACTTTGGTAACCCAAAATTTAAGCACCTCACTCTTTCTAAAAGAGTCCTGTTCATCCTCTCAGCCAACCCATTCTGCTGAGGTGTACCAGGAATGGTCAAATGCCTAGCTAACCCATTATCAGTTCTCAACTTTTTCACCTTCCTTTCTGTTTGAGTATCTATAAGCTTTTTCCATTCTACAAACTTCTGGTAGGCATCACTCTTGTGCTTGAGCACATACACCCACACCCTTCTTGAAAAATCATCAATAATAGACATAAAGTACCTTACTCCTCCTAAAGAATTCACCCTTGCAGGACCCCACAAATCTAAATGCACATAATCCAAGATCCCTTTAGTACATGCTTACCCCTGCTGAACTTTACTCTGCTCTTCTTTTCCATGACACAAGTCTCACAGAAACCAACATCATTAACCCTGAAATTGTCAATGATGTCTTGTTTCCTTAATTCTTCCAGTCCCTGACTGCTCAAATGACCAAATCTTCTATGCCACAAGTTGGACTTATCAATGTCAGACTGTACCAATGACACCTCATTGGTCAATATCTTCCCATCTAACACATAAGTATTGTTATTCCTCCTTGTTCCTGTGAGCACCACCAATGACCCTTTGATTACTTTAACTTTTCCATCCTTCAGACTCACATGATGTTTATTCCTCTCAAAAGTGCCTAGAGACAACAAGCTTCTCTTGAGACTTGGAACATATTGACAACATGAATTTCTACTTCAGATCCATTAGTTAACTTGAATGTTACTAAGCCATTTCCTTGGATTCTACATGGTCTGTTTTCCCCCAACTTGACTTCTTCTAGATCAGATGACATATAATTCTTTAAACATGACTTGATTGGGGTCATGTGGAAAGAACACCCTGAATCTAGTATCCAATGCTCTAGCTTTTCTTCATTGGTGACACACATCACATCTGCACTCTCCTATTCATCTGATGAGTCATCCTTTTGACTAGATAACTTAGAGTGGTTGGATTCACCTCTTCTTTGTTTCCACTCTGGACAGTCTCTTTTGAGATGATTCTCTGAGTTGTAGACAAAGCACTTCTTCTTGTATCTTGACTTAGATCTTGTAGTCTTCCTGTTCTTGTTTGTACGATGCTCTGATCTTCCTCTTCCTCCCTCAACTCTACCTTTGACAAACAACCCATCTCCACCTTCTTCTTTAAAATCAGATCTTCGTTTCAACTCCTTTGAGTTGAGAGCAACCAATACTTCATCCATTGAAAGTGTGTCTCTCCCATACATGAGTGTTTCCACAAAGTGTTCATAACTGTGAGGCAATGAGGTCAAGATTAGTATTGCTTGATCTTCATCTTCGATTTTCACCTTAATGTTCTCAAGATCAAGAATGAGTTTGTTAAACTCATCTGTATGATCTTCTAATGACTTGCCAGATCCCATACCAAACGTGTAGAGCCGTTTCTTCAAGTACAGTCGGTTTCCCAACGACTTAGTCATGTACAAAGACTCGAGTTTAGACCATACTCCGGCTACCGTGGTCTCCTTAGATACTTCTCTAAGAACTCGATCACCAAGACTCAATATGATTGCACTATGAGCCTTCTCCATCATGTCTTTGTGTTTGAATTCAACATCTTTCTTCTCTTTCTCTGTGACATCAGTTGGTATTACCGCATTGCCCCCTTTTAGTGCATCAACAACTCCTTGATGAACCAACAGTACTCTCATCTTCATTCTCCACAATCCGAAATCATTTCTCCCATTAAACTTCTCCAAATCAAACTTGGTCGACACCATCTTGCCACTCCAATTATTGTTCCTTCAATTTGATCACGATGATCGATCGATCCGAGCCTGATGCTCTGATACCAATTGTTGTAAACTAATTGGAATTACACAAGATTGATCAAACAATAAGAAGTTCGTATATGATTGTATTAGATATGACTACAAAGAAAAGTCTCTCTATCAATGAACCCTAATCCTCTATTTATCCCCAAATTGGACCGTTAACAACCGTTAACAAGTTTACCCAATTGACAAATTACACCCTTCAACTATTGTCACTAATACAAATACAAACAAGAAGCAACAAGTTACAGAAACAACCCTTAAACTTGCATACATTGTCCTTTAACCCCACAGATATGGAGGAGAGGGGTGTGTACTTGTGCTATAACTATGGCAAAACTAGGTGGTTCAAATCTACCAGCGACTATTAGACATATCAGGCTTAGATGTGCAAATAAAAAACTAAAGAGTGAGGTGATGATCAGAAACAATCTATGTAATTAATTCTAAAAATATTCATGTTCATTCACTCTGAAGGGTTATATTTAATCATGAAAACCATACATGAATTTTTAAAAACAAATCAAGATGGGTATAGATGGTTGAAAAGTAGACTTTGTTGAAAAAGAAATTGTTTCAAGGTGAATCGTACCCTTTTACCTTGATTTATTGTTTTAAGGTGTGAAGTTTTTATTTTATTTTATTTATTAATGTTTAGTTTATCAAAATTAAGTGAATTAAATAAAGCACATATGAAATTGATTCTTACGCAGGGATTTTTTTTGAATTTTTTTATTATAAAACTTGGTTATTATTTACTATTATCTTTTACTTCATGTTAAACTTGAAAAAAATATATTTAATGGTAATCAAGTTTTATATATTCTCAATTACATCATTCATTTGGACTTTGGAGCGATAAGAGTTTCACACAACTGTTTGTGATTGTACATGACATGTTTCATAAAGATATTATAATAAAGTTTCACAACATGAAACAATATAAAAAATTGAGCGGATTTTTGGTTAGAAAAATTATGTCCAACGTTAATGAAATAAGAAAACGGGGGCACAAATTTTATGCTCCAATAATTGTATATCTCAGTTATTCTCCATGCTCACATAAAGCCAATGATTTTTACTAGGAAAATAATTAGTTTTCTTTTGGACATATAAACATCGTCGCTTTAAATTTAAAAGAAGCAGATTAATTTATAAAAAGCAATCCTATCTTATATGTCATTATTTTGTTATTTTCAATATCATTATGAAGCATCCATTTATAATCTAATCTAAATACTTTTAAAAAGATTAAATTATGAAAGTGTCCTTGTGGTGTGTCTTTATATATGAAAACAACCCTAACTTTTAGTTACCAATTTGCCCATGATGTATGGAAACACTTGGGCCATTCGGGATTGACACGCGGATACCACCCATCTCAACCGGAGAAAATGTTTGTCGATCGATTGGTAATATTGTTCCTTCGGTTTTGATGAACTTTTTTTATACAGATTGTTGAATATTCATCGGTCTTCCCAGGCCTTTTCTCCCTTCTTTGTTCTATTTTGCAATGGTCACTAGACCATTAAAGAGTCAATGGTTAGGACTAAAGAAAAATATCTTTTAACATTATCTACCGTCAAACTAGTATCATTTTCTAACTCAAAAGTTCATTTTCTCGCATATTTCTCGATATATAACATTGCATTTAAACTTTTACCGTTTTATACAAGTCATCAATTTCGAGGGAGAAAATAATCAAACGATTGGATATACTTTGAATTCTTTACTGCCATGTTTTTTTTCGTCAGGTTAAGTTCAAGACATCACTTCATCGTAAATAAGATTTTATTATTATTATTATTATATTATTATTATTATTATTAGTATTATTATTATTATTATATTATTATTATTATTATTATCTATAGATTGCTAAGTATATATTCTTATATTTACGATCGCGGACAGTCCAGACACTCGGTCGGATCTTATCCATCATTTGGATATTTGTACCATGCATATGAACCACTAGTTTTAGATTTATTATAATTGACCTTTAGTTAAATCAAATGTTGAATATGAACTATAAATACATATTTTATAATTAAATGACTTAAATAGATAAGGTGATGTGGTATATGAGAAGAATGGAAAGGTATTCTGTAATTGTTCGTCCAGAAACAAGTAAAGTTTTATATGATATTTCAAATTAAAAATTCTTCTGAAATTGATCTATATTCGAATCAAATCATACAATTATAAATAACTCAAAAATATGAACTTAATTTTCATAAACTCTACAACAAAATCTTATTTATCGTTGTTATTATATATATTACTAATTACTAATTTTTGTATGCATTAATACTTGTAGCTTAGGCTTATTGGGTTGTATTTACTTTTGTTTTTTTAATTTTAATTTTATTTTACTTTTAATCTTGATACTTTTACATATTTTATAATTTAACCCTGATATATTTTCAATTTCAACTTTATCCCCTATACATATTTTTACAAGGTCTTCGTTTTACGGTTTGGTCTAAATTTTAGCTGTTAACACACTGCAATGTGCGCATGTGATTTTAGGTTTACGGTTATTTTCCCCTTTGACGGCCCGTCACAACGCATGAATACTAGATCAACTTTGTTATTTTTTTAATGTTTTACGTTTCACGTTCGTGGTTCAATATTTTTATGGCTACTTTCTATTCGGTTTTATATTTTTCGTTTTTTATTCTTTTTTTATTACGAGTTTTTCGGTGTTAGTGGTCGCTAATGGTGGTCGCTAATGGTAGTATGACATTGTTAAAGCTTGGCATAGTTTTACACTCCCACTGTAACGCGGAAGGGTTAATACTAGTTAAACCCTAATATCAATCTAATGTGTTGTTTGATTACACTTACTCAGTAAGATCTGACTAAGTTAGAAGTTGTCCCAGTTAGAAGTTCTGACTTGGTATGCATCTGACTGAAACTGGGCTGTTTGATTCAGTATCTGATTGAGTTAAAAACCGTATATTATTTTATCAACTAGAATTATTAACAATCTTAATCACTACTAAATCAAAATCAGAACCACGACACCATCACCGTCATCGTACACATTCCAAGGGGGGCCGCGCACAGGTTGGTCGCGCAACAGGGGGTTGCATAGCATGGGGTTCGCGCAACAGGTGGGTTTGGCTGAGGGGGGTCGCGCGCAGCTGGGTTTGGCCGAAGGGGGTCGCGCGCAGCTGGGTTTGGCCGAGGGGGGTCGCGCGCAGCTGGGTTTGGCCGGGTCAGCATGTTTTGATTTAGGGTCTGGGTCAGCAAAGGAGACCCGGTCAGCTAGCCCCGAAGCTGAAATCAAACGGGCTGATCTATTGACCGAATTAGCCGGGTCAACCCAGTCAACCGAAAACAAACAGCCCCTAAGTCAAACCTAAAGTTGATAAATTATAACATCTATCTTACTGTCAATCTATAATATAAAACCATAAGGTTCTAATGTAACAATATCAATAATTTAAAAAAAATCCAAGCTAATGTAAAACAAACATAAAAATTTACTTAAAAGTAGATCTACAAGAAAAAAAAGTTGGGTTATTAGTTATGCATGTGTAGCAATATATTTGACAGCAATTGGGGTTATGTTTCTCATCACAAGAATAGAGTTGTTGATAAATCTAGCAACAATTAGGAAACCCCCAATGGTTTAAACACTACTAGTTCTACTTGTAAAATGATTTTTATGGGTTACTAATTATAACTCTTCCAGTGTTTCTCTTATAAACATAAGTTATCTCTGTCAACAACGATAATATCTTGATTAAGTTTCATGTCACTAATCCGGCCCAAGCTTATTGTTGAGACTCTACTAATAATTTCAATCAACATGTACGTTTTTTTATTTTGTATTACACCATTAAATGCTTCATAGTCATCACCGGATATGTATATCGTCAATGATGCTCTCTCACTTCCACTAATACCCATTATTAAATTTTTTATGACTTAGAAAGTTACTAAACTAACACTTTTACAAAAAAATTACAAGGTTTTATTTGGTAAAAAATTTGATGATTTAAATTCGAAAACCCTAGTTATACATGAGTTTTAACTTCTTTTTGGTTAAGGAAAGATTTTAGATTATAATTTTATGGTGAAAACATGTATTTTTTAATACATTGGTTTGAATTGAATGATAATAATTTGGATTAAAAAGAAATGTGCAAGAGTTCATAAACCAAAACAAAATTTCAAGGTAGATCATAAAAACAGTATTTTAATTTTTCACTGTAACAAAGTACTTAGAACATGGATGAAGTTGAAAAAGTAGGATCACGAGACCCTTTATCTAACAATACTTATTTTATTATTATTTTTTTTTCATAACTTTAAATGATTGTTCGAGCTTTTCAAGCATTTTCCTCTGGTCATTTAACTAAGCATTGACATCTTATCTTTGATGGTAATAAAGTTGTCCGCTTTTTAAAGAATACTTTTAAGCATTTTAGGTATAATTAAGGTATTTTAATTAGAAGGTGGAAAATTGTGGTGGGTTTATGTTGTTGATGGGTTAACGGTTTAAGAACATATGTTTAACGTCTGTAAGGACTAAGAACATGAAAAACAAAATAATTTAAAAAATAAAAACAAATAAATGGTATTATTAATATATATAATTTTAGAAATATTAAAAATCAATTAAATTCAAGGTAAGAATATATTTTTAGAGTTAATTACATAAATGGTCCCTATGGTTTATCCAAAATAACAAATTTAGGTATTAAAAATTTTAATACTAATTTTTGTTTGTAACGAATTGGGATATTGTGTTTTCAAATTGTAACGAGTTAATGTAACACTAGCAGACATTAATTTTTCTGTTAAACCTAAAGGTATTTTCGTCTTTTCACTTGAGAAGGATTACTAATGTAACTTAAGGGACTGTTTGTGTCATTCAATGTATATAACAGAGTGTTTTACAAGATATATACTATATATACACACACACACGTAGTGTATATATTCAATATTTCACCAGCACCGTCAGCCCCCACCGTCGAGCCCCATCGCCGACCACCACCACCGGCCCCCACTGTCGGCCACCACCGCCAACCCCCACCGTCAGGCTCCACCCCGTCGCATCATCCTCAACACCACCATCTTCTCTTAAATCAAACAATAGCATTGTTAATGCCATCTTAATCATCGCATCATCAGCGCCATCTCACCATCATCAGCATCTCATAATCACCACCATGGAGCCATTCACTGCCGATTCATCTCCTGTTAACCACCACTACTGCTAAGAATTTCCGATTAGGTCATGCTTAATTTGTGTTTTAGGGTTTTAAACAAGCCACAGGAGGTGGGGGGAACCACCGATGTGTTTGGATCTTGTTGTGGTGGTGTGTTCGGAGAAGAAAGGTGCAACCGACCAGTTGATGGTAGGCGATGACGGTAGTTAGTGGTGGTGGTGATGGTGATCTGATGTGAGTAGGAGGGAGATGGAATTAGGGTGGGTTAGGGGTTTTTTGGGGTTTACAAGAGAAAGGGTAAGTAGATTTCGTGAGATGATGTTGATGGGTTGATGGTGGAGGTGGGGATGACGGTGATGGTGTTGTTACAAAATTAACACACAATACCCTAACATTTTACAAAAAAGTCTTAGTACCCAAACTATTACTTTCTATAAACCACATGGACCATTTGCGTAATTAACTCATATTTTTAGGGAATGATATTGGGGTATGTTATTGATACACCCAATTTATTTTATTATCTTTATATCTTTCTATACATATATATAGATACATGGAGAGAGATAGAGAGAATAAAATATCTCAATAATATAAATGAGTGTTTGTATAACCTAACTCTTTTCATTAACACTTGGAACTTTTTGTATATAATTTGAAATGAGTATTTCTAGATTAAAAATGGAAGGACTTTTTATAAAAGTATATAGTTTTATATAAATAAGACTGATTTTGCTATATCTATATATACTAAGAAAAAATGTTTCTTTTGCTACTTATCATTTTCTTAAACCATATTTTTTATACTTGTCATTCTTTTAAACATGCTCACTTTATTTTCCTTCCAAAAGGGTACTAAAGTAATTTAAATACTCAAATAATTTCTCTTTCTTCATAAAAATTAATTTGGTCAATTGATAATTTTTTTTTCTCATCTACATTTTTAAAAAATCAAACTATGTTTTTAAAAATAAATTTTATTAAGAAAATTAAAATTCATATACTTTTTAAAACATTAAACCTTTTGAAACAAAATAATTTAAATCAGTCCTTTTTCAAAATAATTATAAAAAATATGGAATTTTCTAAAGTAGTTTTATTAAAATAACTAGAATAATTAGAAACTTGAGTTTTTAATAAACAAGATTTTTATAAACAATAAATTTTTATAAAAAATCTTAAAACATATATTTAAAAGTAAAACTATTTAGATAACAGAGTTAAAAATAACATAATAGTTTTATCTCTTGAACAAGTACGTATATATAATTTTATACATATTTTATATTAAAATATCATACTGTAACTTTTTATTTTTATTACTAACTATAATCCGTTTAATAAATGAGTTTCTAAACTATCTATTTATCCATATATATATAATCTATTTGTTGTTTATTTACTTGAAATAGCTATTCATATGCAATTATAATCATATTTTATCTTCAAACATGATTTTATAATTTATAAATTTTTCTTTATTAAGTATTTATTATTTTATTTATTCAAGCCGTGTAATACACGAGATACTATCCTAGTATTATTATTATAAAAAATAATTGCTTTTATGAAAATAAGATCGATTCCGTGTACTATCTCCAGGTTACATTAATCCCTAATTGTCTATTGCATGAAAGTTGCTAATTTCTGGCTTTATGCAAATATGTTCGTTGGAGTTGAAAAGTTGAAAATGAATTAAGAAAAATCGAGTTCACTGTTCATTGAATTTTAAATTGGTTTTGTTTGCAATCAAGTAAGAAATTAGGAAGCGTAAGCATTATTTGGTGAAAAAATTCTCACAAACACCACTATTAAACTGTAGATTAGTTACAAAAGATAAAGTGTGAAAAAAGATGACGTATATTTACGCGTGTCATAAATTTTATGTCGTATTTTATAATATTTTTAAAAAATTTGACACATATTTTTAGAAAAAATGACAGGTTGTGGGTTCTAATCTCGTCATATGTTGCTTTTTTTGTGGTTTTTTTTATCAATCTTACATTATTTTCCTTTAAAGTACCTTTTATCTTTTTCTTTTTAATATCTATTTCATTTAAATTCTTTTTTATAATTATTTAGCTGCATGGAGTGTAACGTATATCACATACGTGTCGCAATGCGCTATTAAATCATACAACTCCACCGCAACACACGAGCCTTACAATTTAATTATTTTTGTTTAAATTTGGCATTTTATGTACGTTTCGAGTTTGGCTACATTTTAATGTAAATTTCTTTTGTCTACGATTCGGGTTTATGTAATAATTCAAAAACGAGTTAGGTTGGTTAGAGTATATACGTTACCTCTCACCGGCCTTTCTTCCCCTCCTACTTTAAATCTTTACGTTTTCAACCCCTGTAATTTTTTTGAAAAAATTGTAAAATGTCACTTTAAATTCAAGTATGTCTTTTAGATATAATTAAGAACGACTCAGATCAAATATAAAATGTTTTCAGGCTTAACTTTATACACTATAAGACTGATTATGTTTCGACATATGTCTATATTTTGACGTAATTTAGTTGGGTCAAATAGAAAACGTTTTCGTGTTTATTTTTATGTACGCTTTGAGTTGGCCATCGTTTCGACATTGGTTTATTTTGGAAACGCCTCGGGTTAATATAATAGATTTTCATTTACTAGACGTTTGAACGTAAATTTAGTTCGGAAACGGTCGGAGCGATCGCAAGTCTATGTTTTGACAATAATTTTTTTTGGAAAATAGTCAGATTAAACGTTTTTGTTCAACAATATAAATTCGAATTACACTACGTATTGACGTAAAGTTAGTTCGGAAACGAGTCGAATCGATTGTAATCTATACTTTATCATGTTACATACAACGTTGCGACGACGCGCGATGGATAATAAACCTAGTTTCATACTATAAACCAAAAACTAAGATCTAAAGATTGATATTTGAAGTCTTGACTTGAATTGTGCTTTTAACTTGTTATTCTCCATAACACATAAAACATCCAATATAAATAACAATCTATTATCTAACTGCATAAAACAAACTAGAATATTTCACCACATTTATTACAACTACCCTTTTTCAATCAAGACAAACAAACCAATGCACTCAACACACTAATCCACAAAAAATATTACCATACGATTCACCAAAAACAAAATAATCTCCAACGAAACAAACAACCGTAAACTCAAAATGTCATTAGTTTTTACACAACTTAAATAAGACACATAAATTTCTTAAATCCAGCTCGATTTGTGCACCTCTATGTGAGGTTAAAATATCCACATTCTAATAAGATGTCATTAGTTTCTTCACAACCATTAACTCAACATTTCATTAGTTTCAATACAACCTAAATAAGACACACAAAGTTATACACAACCTAAACAAGATGAATAAACCTTCAAAAATCTATAAAAAAACAAACCCAAAATAAAAATCCTCAAAAACTACTACACCAGACACATACAAGATCCAAGAAAATCTCCTTAAAACCCTAAATTACAATACATCCACAATCAACCATAATTCAGCAATCAAAACAAGTAAAAACAACAATGTAGCACAATTCAGAGTAAATTCACCTTTGCGATGGGCCTGTTACGGAGAAAGGAAGCACAAAACAGGTTCAATCGCCGGAGAGATTCGTTTAGGCTTGGTTCTAGGGGTGTTCAAAAAATCTGATATCCGAAACTATCCGTATCCGAATCCGAATAAATCGATCCGAATTCTTATTTGGATCGGATCTCATTCGAATCCAAATTCCTTATTCGGATTTCGGATTTCACAATTTTTTTATTCGGGTTATTCGGATATCCGAATAAGACTTCAACTATATTTCTAGCCCAATACTCATTACTCAACTATCTATCATGTTTTCAACTCAATACACAAGAATATTTACACATTCTAGTCATAATCTTAAATAATTATGCAATAATTGATTGTCGTTCTAAATTAGAGATTTTAATCTTCGGGTTCCATAAAATTACCTATTATGTTTTACTTTTGAATTTGCGTACAAGTCAATTTTTCTTTAGTTTTATATCTTTTATCGTGATTTCTAGCTTATAATATTAAAAATAAAAAAATAGCAAAAAAAAACAAAAAACAAAAAATAGAAAAAAATTGTTATTTGGTTTATTCGGCTAATTTGGATTATTTGAATATATCCAAATCCAATCCGAATTGAATTCGGATAGATTCGGATCGGATAGAAAAATCCTTATTCGGATCGGATCAGATTTCGAATAGGGTCCTGAAATTTTCAAATCCGAATAATCCTATCTGAATAATCCGAATAATCTGTTATCCAATCCGATGAACACCCCTATTTGGTTCAATCAAAACAGGTTCAGTTCGCTGTACGTTGGCTGTTAGTGCCTTATTAGTGATAGGCTTGGCCGGTGACGGAGGCGACGATAGGTGGTGATTTGGTCGTTCATCTTGGTGGTGACAAGGATAGATCGAGGGCTTAACCCAAAGGGGGCAAATGGCCAAGAATATTGAAATAGGTAGTACGCGCGTCTACCGAGATAATTTTAAAAGATGACGAACAAAGATGACCCGGAAAAATGCATGTCATCCTTTCTAAATATATTGTAAAATATGACAAATTTATGATACATGTAAATGTAGGTCATTTTTTTCGCACGTTATCTTTTGCACGTCATCTATTAACGGCTTGGTAGTAAGTGGGGCTAACTCTCTATTAGTAAAAGATCATTTGAGGAAAATAAGCTCAAACTTGAGAGTTTTTGTAAACATTTCATGAGTTGTGATTAATCAATGCTAATAAATAAAAGTTGATATTATTAAAATCCAATAACCCAATCACAAAAAGGGCCATGCTTATGTTTCATACCTAGTCACATGGTTATTGCAGGGACATACGTAGACACATGGTTATAACGTAGACATATGTTTATAGTTGTTCACGAGCCGAGTTGAACCAAGCGGATCTTACTTATGTTTGGCTCGTTTCCACACCGAACCAAGCTAAAAATTGAGCTAGCTTCGAGCAAGCGATAAACAACCTTGACAACCGGCGATATCAATAACTATAAGATCTAATGTGCCACACAATTTACATTTACAAAGAGAGACACTGAGCATATTGGATCTTAAGTTTTATGCTCTAAAAAGCGGCCACAGTTCATCATATAATCATGTTTATGAATAATAATCCGGGTTAAAGATTATCGTTTAGCAGCTTAAGGTTTAACTTTTAGATTTAAGGTTAAATATTTATTGGATTGATTGTCTAGTATGCATTAATATTAATTGTTTAGTATTATAAATATAAATTTTTTATTTATGTATAATGGACCAAACACAATAGAGTAGCATGTATAAAATTCTAACTATAATCGTATTTTTTGTATTTGTATATATAATTACATACTTAAATTAAATTAAAAAAATATTTCGTGTCGAACCAAATTGAGCAGACAATTGCTTGTGCTTGGCTCATCTACAAACTGATCGAAACGATCAACTAATATACAACCGAGCAGTAATTCGAATAAGCATTTTTCGAACGATCGTCACATGATTTAATCAGCACTACATACGTTAACTTATTACGCCTTATTTTTTATTACACTTACTAAGTTATTATTGACACGAGTAAAGTATAAAATTCATATAATAATATCGTTGATTGTTTATAATATAAATATTATTTAAAATTGCAAACGTGAGATAAAATATATGATCACAGATCACATCATGTATAATATATATCTATATTATTTGTCTTGTTTTAGAAATAAAGATTCAATGAATAAAAGGCAGCTTTATTCAAAAGAAGCCAGCGAGAGAACACGTGGTTAGATTAAAGCCATCATGGAACATTGGGTATTTAAACTTTAAAAGTATCATGTAACCGGAAATCCAACGATAAATTAACAAAAAATAACGATTTATTAATTCTTTTGGGTTTGGTTAAATTTACATCGAGATAGAAGGCAAACGGTTGTTTACGGTATCATTTAGCCGTTTAATGATTGTTTTAAAATGAAACGTTAACTATTGTTTTAGAAAACGATAAATGAAACCAGTCTGGTGACGTAAACGATTCCGTTTAAACATGTATGAATGCAGAATAGGCATATATAACAGAAAGCGAACCATTTTCTTCTTTTTAGTCTAGTTGTTAGGTTTCTTTATCATTATTTAATAAAGAAGCTTCCCGAATGTGTGACCAAATGCTTACGTCAGCCCTTCATTGTCTATATTTGAATTTGAATATTGAATTGAATATTTATTATATATTTGAATCAACTATCAAGGTTGCTAAGAACACAAGAAAAAAATTGACCTTGACCTTTCCTTTTCTTTTCATCCATTTTCAACCTTGAACGGCATTATTTCATTTATACTACGAGTTTTATCCTACGTAGACAAATATTTATACCATTTGTTTTCTTTTCATTTAGAATTTTCTATTTCTAAATAGTTGGTGTTATTAGGGTGAATAGTAATGGGCTTATGAATCTAAACATGACATTTGTGTTAGGTATATCGTTTGGATTTGAGTGCATTTACAATTATAGTATGACCTTCATGTAGGTTAAAAATATAAATTTAAGTTATCACAAACACAATGACTAGTTACGCTATAACATTCACTTTTATATTATGCTTTGCAGCAATAAAAATGGATTCTTTTATCTATATTTTTACGATTTATCTAGAATCCTTAAAGCTACCTTAATTCATAAATTTTGTTTATATTTTCAACTTCTCCTTTTGTATCTTAATTCACTTAAATAATAAATTTTTTAAAATTAATTTTCTTTCTCTTTAACTCACAAACAAATAGAAAATGTATGACAAGCCTCTGAACATCATAAATTAATAAAATAAAACATTAAGTGATTCGTTTGCAAACAATATCATAGGAATAGAAATGTTACTCTTCAAAGAGCTTGTTTAGTTGAACTATAGATCAATATATTTCTAATTTTATACTTAGAAATAGTTTTAGCCAAATATATTTATGCTATTTATTTCTTTTCATTTTTATATTTTTATTTCTCAGTAGTTAGTGTTATTAAGGATGAATAATGTCGGATTCATAGAGTAATGAGTTTATACATACATACATGACACAAATATTTATTCATGTCATGTATATCATTTGGATTCTGACACATTTAAAATCAAACGACCCTAACATGATTTGTGTAACTCATTTATTTAAGGCTGAGCGGCGTATAGACCACAAGCCATGGCTCACCTAGCACTAGCTAAACGCGTGGAACATCAAGTCGGGCAGGCGTGGTCCATGGGAGTGGTTGTCAAGTGTGGTTGTAGCCATGTGTTCTACCCCTTCTACAATGGTAGCATTTTATAATAGAAATTAAAAAAAAAGAATTATGAGTTTTCGTTATAGGCGGGGAGTACCCGAGTAGTACTCAGATATGATAAATTATAAAAAAAATTGTTTTTAAAAAGTATATATGTATCAAATATCGTAAGTTTATTAATATTTATAACAATGTATGTAATATCAATAAAAATTAGAAGGATACATGTTCTAAATAGTAAAATAACTCAAAATTAATATTTACTCTATAATACTATAGACATGACAATCATTTAATAGTCGTCTCCCAATATATATACATGAAAAACAACGAAAGTTTAACAAAAATCGATGAAAACTAGTGAAAATTGACGAAAAACAACGAAAATTCGAGTTTTCCGAGTTGGGCCGCCTAGCTTCGAGTTAGACCAAGGTTGAACGATTCTGAGTTATATGACTGAGTTGAAGAAAGTCGCTTCAGTAAATAACCGAGTTTCAAGTACTTTGTCGAGTTGACCGAGTTTTACAATACGGGTAATGACTAGTTATCATATAAATTTACCTTCTTATTCTACTTTAGAGGTATTAACATTGTGATATATATTTATTCACGTCTTTATCATTTTGCTTATCATTTGTAACTTTTTTAAAATTTTTTTTCTACATGCATTCTCATTTGCATAATTGCATTTCTATTTAAATAAATAAAACACATTAATTTTTTTATTATTTATATCTAATTCACTCGTAAACAAATAAAAATAAATGAACATGATGAGAGTAGTAATAATTCTCTAAACATAAAAAGTACAAAACGAATCCTCTAAACATAAAAATAGAAGATGAATATTTAAATTTAATAATTGGAATTGAGTGTTAAATTATGCTTAACCATATCCAATCATATTGTCAACCTGAAATCTAACAATCCGACGATGAAACCCAAAAAAATCCCAACGAAGAAACGACCCACCACCTAATGTAAACTTCTACGAAGAAGAAGGCAAAACTAGAGACCCCCAAATAATAAGTGGTGTTAGCCAAGGCTTAAATCAATAGGATCATAACAACTTATAAACATAATCAATGCGAACAATCACACGATCATATAGATTAGATATAGAAATGATGAAGGTAGACTGGTAGCCTCGATACTAATGTACATTATAGAGTTATAGGTGTAGCTTAACTACCTAAGAGCATAAGTTTCTTATCTCTATATCTATAATTTGTCTGAAAATCACTACCCCCTTAATTTATTTCATATTTTCTAAAAACTTCTCATATCTCATTCCGCATACCTATAATTTATGGAGTTTGTGAGTAGGTAACCCTAAATTTAAATGAGCATTAGATTTTCCCCTAAAAATTTAGATGATGAGAATGGGGATGGGGTATATGATGTGAAGTCAAATTACACTAATTACACTAATTATTATAAATCTATTAAAATTTAAAGATGGAGATAATTATGGGAACCAAATGTGAACGCTCTAACAATATCATATAATAATGGGTAGCCTAGTTAACTAGCATTTTACTATATTGTTCTAAGTGAAGAGGTTTAAATCCATTTCAAATAATATGTGTCATTATGATATGCTAAAAGGGCCTCATAGAACAATAAGAGGTTTCGCAAGACAATAGACACATTACTTACATAATATTTTTCATAAATGCTTTCTTGTACATCATGCCTCATACAACTTTTTCTACATAGACAATATACGATCTTTGAAAGAAAGGTTTAGACATCCATAAAAATAAATAAAGGTGAAAAGTCACGATGCATCCAAAATTAGCAAGGTAGATTCTCCATATAAATATAAAGACATCATATGAACAAAATATTGTTTATCCCAGAAGTAAATGTGTTAGGGCGTGGCAATTAATGATTTTAATGATATTTGTAAATGTGTATATTTTGAGGAAAATAAATCTAACACTCAACAACATAAGATACAGTTGAATGTGTGGATACTAGGTAGTTAATGCTATATATATGAATTCTATAACTAGAACAACAAAGTTGTTTAGATGGCATTGATTCATCGGTGCTATATGCATGTATTGTTGATGCTTGGAATCACTCAATGTTATTACAAAGTGATGAGTGCATAAAAACATCGTTTAAGCATAAAGCATCGATGAATCAATGCCATCTGAGCAATTAAACTTGTGAATTTGGACCATCCAAATGAACTAACAACCTCTATTAAAAAGCAGGAATTGGTAAAATATATATGTGCAATGGTTTACTTACATTATTATTGATAAGTATTTCAAGCCCTTCATGACTTGTGGAGATTGATATCATCAGCGGACAAAGATATAAGATTCCGATTTTCTTTTCCAAAATCTTTTCACGTGTTGTCAACAAGCTTCCATGAGGGTGAATCAAAAGGATGAGTTAGCTTACCATTGCTGACCCAATCTTGTGTATGCCAAAGTAAGTCATGTGCAATTTCTGGTGACGAAAACATTCTTCTAAATCTAGAATAGGATGAAAATACCACAAAACTTTTAAAGGCACGTTTTTGGTATTCTTCTTCCAACTAGATATACCACAAGTTGGACATTGCGAAGCATCCTTATGTTCTTTCCAAAACAAAACATAATCAATTTCACATGCATAAATCTTTTTATATTCTAGACCAACTCTTTTTAGCAACTTTTTGGCTTTGTATATCGAGCTAGGGATTGTATTGTTTAACGGAAAGATATTTTTTAACATGCCCAACAAAGCATGAAAACTTAAATCAGACCACCAAATTAGCTTTTCAAATGTTGGAATTTCAATAATCCATTAAGTGCATTATACTTTGAACCAAACAAAGTGGCTTATCACATTCTTCAAGAAGTGATTTCAATGAATCAGGATCTTTATTTACACGTGTGAAGGCATCATGTAGCATTTCCTTTTGTATAATCAAATTCGAAAGGTCTAGATGTACTAGGGAAAATAGAATCAACATTCGAAAGTTTTTCTCCATGAAAGACCCGACCTTACAATTTTCATTGAAACCGTAGGTAAATAGATGATAACGTACATTAGCAATTGAGTGGTGACACAAATTGATACAATTAACACAAGGACATGGAATAATGTAAGGTTTCATATAAGGCTGATGCAATCCAAAACATCCAAACAGTTGGTCCTGCATGCATGCACAAAGTGCTAAAGTAGAATGCTTCGGAAGTTTCACATTCTGCATTAGAAAACATTCTAAGTGTGAAATCTTCCAAAGCCAAGACCAATATCTTCTGAAGCCAAATATTAAGTCTTCCGAAGATTTAGAGACAAAGTCTTCCGAAGCCAGTCTATGAAGACAGATTTATTCCGAAGACTTTTGAGAACATGCTTTATCTGATATACCTTTTACCATAAAGTTGGACCACCTTTCCACTGCAACTCTGTTTGACTCACCAACTTTCACAAGTTGGTGAAAAGTTCCATTCTTTTGGTAAACTGTATATTAAGGTCTTGAGTCTGTTTCTTTATATTTTATGTACTTTTATCCTTTTTGTAATATATTAGGATATAGCTATAACATGTCATAGTCACTAGTCAAAAGGCAATCTGCCTTTTGACTCTACATTGATTTTGTTGTTGTCTAGATCATGTATCCAGTTGGCCTTCAAAGTATGGCCAACTGTACAATGTAGTATAAAGTATATATGGTCTCTTGTATCTTTCTTTATGCTTTGTAACACTTGTAAGGAACTAGAGAGTAATATACAACATTCTTGAAAACCAAACACTTGTGTTATTTGTTCTTGTTCTGTCTCTTATTACTTGTGTTTCTTAGTATCATTGTAACTGATTTCTAGTTCCCCATTTGATATGTTAAGTGTTCTAAATCAATCTCTCCTCATTGTGTGTTGTGTTGTAAGTAACCAAACCCCTCAAACGATTATGCAAATAACATCTAAATTTGGATTATTACTTTGAACAAACTCTAAAAATTCCCCCACACCTTTGTCATATGCATTTGATAATCTATCAGTCGAAATCCATGATTTATCCATAACCTTTGTTTCTATTTGTCACTATAATAGAAAGTAATCGAGTTTAATGATGGGAGTTATGTCTTAAAATATGCATCATAATTCACAAATATACCAAACAATGGCCTAATTATCACTTAAAACAAAATAACTAATCCAACAAAACAAACAACCAACAACTCATAATGTCATTTAATTTTCTACAAGACCTAAATAAGACATATAATGTTCTTAAATACAACTCGATTCATGCACCTCTATGTGAGGGTTAAAGTATCCACATTACAATAAGATGTCATTACTCATAAGTTTCTACACAACCTAAACAAGACACACAAAGTTCTACATAAACTAAACATGATGTTATTAGTTTCTACACAACCTAAACAAGACACACAAAGTTCTACACAACCTAAACAAGATGCCATTAGTTACTACACAACCTAAACAAGATGTCATTAGTTTCAAGATCGGGTTTTGTCACTCAACGCAAATTTTATCTCTCAAACTCACTAAGTCACACTCGGTTTGATGATGCAGAATCCCTTAAGAGTTGATCATAATATACTAAGTAAACAAAACACAAGAAGATAGGTTTTTCAAGATACTTATATATATTACTTCTCAACTCAAAATATTACAAGACTCTTACAAGCATGTTAAATGAGTTACAATGAGAAACTATTTATACTACTATCCATAGCCAGTTATACTTTGATACTAGCTGGAAACTTACGACTAAAGAAAATACTATATTTCTTATGGTAAGGTATCTTAGATATAATACTATCTAAGATTTAGTAGTCATGACATGTCCATGACTTACGTTTTGTCATCAAGTAAAGTTAGTAACTGTACTAATTGATAAGAAATGAATAGTGGAATAAAGTATGGTCAAGTACATGGGCATGGGAAAGTGCCATGTAGTATCTCAGAGGTTGTAGTGCTTTTGTCAGAAGGACCATACTTATGTCCACCGGTTCATAGTAAGTTCTTCCGAAACCACTTATATTTCGGAAGAGTCTACTTCTTTCAAGGCTTGTGAAGATCTTTAGAAATTCATGCTTTGGAAGTCATTTTCTTGAAATCTTCTAAGTGTTGAACTTCAGAAGAAAGAAGACTTTGTCTTTGGAAGTTGCAGTTTTTCTTTGGAAGCCCTTTTTAGCCTTTAATTCGGAAGCTTAGCTTTTCCCTTCGGGAACTCATCACTAGTTGCACCAAAAATGTTTTAACTATTTGTTATGGTTGTACTACCCTTACTTGATCCAACAAACTCCTCGTAGGCTGATGCTACCAAAACCTCACTTATTTTTACTTCTCAGAACTTTCAGCACCAAGGAGAGAAGATGTTTATCTGTCTCTTTGTTCTTTCCAGATGTGGTGTTGAGAAGTTTGTATAAATCTTTCGTAGACAGAAGATCAAGTCTGTCACTTTGAATGATGTGTACCCTTTGTTGTGACCCTTTGAAGAGAGTTAGTTGACTAGAGTTGTAGTCATACTTCCATCTAACTATGGATTTCAATTCAGGGCCTTCAATTATTTGTAGAAAAACTTTGCCTTTGGTGGCTGATCTTTTCTTTTCATCCTTCTCTTTCACCTTCAACTCTTCTTCAATCTTGGCCCTTGCAGTCAGTTTAGCCAGATGAAGACTGCTCAGATGATTTCTGATGTGAGCAGCTATCTCAGAGTTGGAGGGATTGGAGAATGGTTTCTCTGATAACTCAACAATATCAAATCTACTTGAGTGTAGTAGAGAAGAGGCTTTAAGCCTGTTGATCTCACCATTCTCTCTTTCCATAACAAAGTTGTGAGAAGAGTCTTCGAATCTCCACTTGACTAGTTTCTTTCTAGGAACAAGAGGTTGAGATGGTAACTTGTCTTCCTTCTTAGTGTCTAGTAGAATCACCAGCTTTCTTCTCAACTTCTTCTCTTCTTCCTTAAAAGAATCAAAATTATTCGCCAAGAGTTAAGATCTTGGTCCAATGTTCCTCTAGGTAGATCAAGGAACTGTTCTCTTATGAGGGAACATGAGGAGCCATCAATTAAGGTTAGTTTGATGTACTCCTCCTCACAAGAGATATCACTCAAAGTAGTACACTTTATGAGCTTCATCTGATCTCCTTTAATTCTTCTAAGGTTAGAGGTTTATATGGTTAAGAGGATGAATTAGGTGGTTGTTAGGTAGATGATGGTTGGCTTTTGGGGAGTGTTTTGGGTTTAAGGATATGCATTGTAGGTGATTGTTTTGATGGAATTTGTATAGGAGAGGTTATGGATTATGGTGTGGGCTCAGGAGTGTAAGGCTTAGTGGTTGGTTTGGTTTTGATGGGGAAAGGGAAATGTGTTAGATTGACAAGCATGCCGATAATCTCCACCCTTCTTTGGTTGTTGATAGCCTACGGGTTGTTGATAGCCTACTGGTTGACTACATTTGCTCTACTACTTGTAGCTAATAGCTTCTTAGTGGGAAGTCTACCTTTTCTACTAAGCTTTTCCAACCTTTCCTCCTCTAGCAGTTCTTCACCCATTCAACTTCCTTTTACCCTTGATGTCTTTGAAAGCTTGAGACTTTGGAGGTTCTTATGCAGAGGTTTCAGGTTGGTCGGTAATGATTTGAGCTTGTGATGATGATGTTTGAGTGAGAGGTGTTTTGAGAAAGTCTTTACTATTTACCTTAGATGCCAGTTCAAGGATTGCATCTGTGATAATTAGATCATTAGATAGAGAGTATATCCCTTCCACAGCTTGGATCTCAGCTTCAAAAGTTTAGAACACTTCTTCCGCAGCTTTGACTTCAGCTTTGGAAGTTTGTGGGATTGCACTATTTGTCCCAACTGTTTTAGTTGTTGGGCCATCAGTCTCCATATCTCCTTCGAATTCAATCTCAGATTTAATGATGTAAGGCCCCATTCCTGGGACGCTTACAGCTGGCCAATCATCGCACATAAAACATATAATTATGTTTAGATTTGTTAAAATATTGTAGCGGAATACATTAAAATTCATTTCATATATTAATGACTGCTTTTGCAAAACAATACAATGTAGTTAACTGTTACAAAATATTATCATTTGCATTACATCACAAAAGCGTCATATTTCTATCAAATGGATGCCATCCAAAAATGCCAAGTAGCCGCCCCATGCCATCCTCAGCAACCTCACCTGCCAACTGAAAAATGCATAAAAAGTTAGCATTGCTGAGTGAGTTCTAGTTTTATAAAAACATTACATTACCTTCCATTCGTTAAAACATTTTCATTATAGTTATTATCTTCCATCATCGTTCATTTCGTACATATCGCACATTTCGTACTTACTGCACTTTTCGTACTTATCGCACTTTTCGTACATTTATTATCTTTCACTTCTATCTAGGTCCTTTCATGTGCTTAACCTCCCTCTAGAGCACTAAGCAATTCGTCTAGGGTTAAGTGACAAGGACCCCATATCGCACGTATGGAGTGGTCACTAGGACAGACTCCCCCTGTGTGTGTGAACTCTTATGGGTTCGCTAAGATCGCACGCTGTATAACACATAGTAATTAGGAAATGGTACGTATTGGAGCAGTCACCAAGACTGAACTCTTACTTTGTGTATGAACCCTTATGAGTTAGCCAAAATCGCACGCTGTAAACACACAGTTGAGCTAACAACTCTCAATGAGTTTTGAACCTCCTTTCATTTGCTTGCAAGGCTTTTCATTCGTTCATTCATTATGTTCCACTTTCATTATCTTAAATCTTTCACTTTGTTAAGATAATATTTATGTTCATTATCACAATCACACCACGTAAAGTCACATCATAATACGTAGCAGGGAACATAAGAAAACATATCATACATAAGCATAACATCATCATGCATCATCATACATAACATACACCATCACACATCATAAACATCATGCATTGTACATTCACATACATACACATATGGACCACAAGCATAAGTCATCATCAAACATAACTGATCCTTTGCGGGACAGCGGGGGTTCGGGGGCGGCAGCCCCTGACAACGGGGTCCTAGGGGCAGCAGCCCTAGTGGGGTCCAAGGGGTAACGCCCCTGGCTTGGGTCACGCTGCCACACCAGCGTGAAAATTTTTTATTTTAACACTTTTATATAGCACATTTTCTTATAGAAAAATTGATTTTCCTGTTAAAACCTCTTAAAATCTTGGTCATTTAGAACATATATTTAGCATGCATTTCCAGCCCCAAACTAGTTTAAAACCTTTAAAATAGGGGATCTAGAACTCACCTGCACTCAATGAGTAGCTTCTCAATCAAGTTTTCAAGATAAGGGTTACACTACATAGCCTGCTGATAAGTTAACACTCAAAGGAGTTAATTTCTGCCTAATTTCGCTGCTAGTTTCGCTGCTAATTTCGCTGCTAATTTCGCTGCTAATTTCGCTGCAAGATCAGCAGTTTTGCTGCTAGTTTCGCCAGCAGTTTCACCGGTAGTTTCGCTGGCAGTGATGGCATCTTCGTTGCCAGTTTCGCTGCCAGTTTTGTCCAACTTTCTTTGGAAATTCAACCTTACGAATCCACCTGCGAAACTATAGTTTCGCAGAAAGATTCATAATTTCGCTGGACGACTACATAGTTTCGCTGGATGAACCCTAATTTCGGAGAACAGGCTGAAAATTACGAACCAACCTATTTTTGACCCAAAACGTCAATCTTTTACATCCAAAACCTTGGTTTATCACCCAATAAGCTATATATAAGCTTCTTACATGTTTTCTTACACAAAAACGTGAGTTTTGGGCGAATCTTTGCCATTTTCAAAAACCTCAAGCCCTAGAATTCGGGTTTACATCAAAAGCAATGATTAAGTGATGTTTCTTACCTGGATTCTTGGTGTTTTCTTGTTGTTTGGATGCCCACAAACACCGATATTCAATCCCAAGATCAATCGAGTCTTAAATCTTCAATTCTCTCTACTTTCTCTCTCTAGAACTAGAGTGTTGAGTTGCAAATGAGAGCTGCTCAAGTTGATCCGTTTATATATACCAGGCGCTCTCGGGACCTTAAACTCGTCAAACTCATAACCCGAAGAGTTAACTCGGTCTATAACCCATATCCATCTTATTTTCATTAAATGGTCTCGTCTAAGCCCATTATTATTATTTGGCTCGTTTAGACATTATTCCGGGCGTTACAAATGAGGACCTTAGGTTGACCACTCTTTTGACAGTGGTAGATGGTGTATTCCACCTCTAAAGCTCCTCAGCTCCAAAGTATGCCATAACAACATTTGGACTTGGTTGTTCAAGGGATGAGCTCATCAGAAATTTGGTTAAGAACCTATTCAAATCGATGAGCATCCTTAGATCCGCTTAAGGGATGATAGGAGAGGCTTAGGAAAAGTAGTTGATTTTTGAGCAGGATATCTTGAAGATAGTGTAGAAAGGGCTAAGCTTGGCTGCTCCACATGTGTTTCTCTTTGAACATTCTCTCCCTTTTTGGTATCATCATATTGATAGCTTGATGAGCTAGAGGAGGAAGTTAGAGAGACTTGTATTGGTACATGCCTAACAGATCTCTCAGTCTGTTTCTTCACTAGTTGAGCCTTGAGATTTTCAATCTCAAGTTGTTGAGTGGCAGACCTATCCTCTAAAGTCATTAACCCTGGATTCAAGGTTTGTGACTGTAGAAAGTAGGTTTCTTATAGAGAGTTACATACTTCCCTCATCTTCTTTGGAAGAATCATGGGGAGATGAGGTAACATACCTAATATGTTCATCCTCACCATCAGTTATGGTTTCTTGGCGCCCTAGTTTCCCTTGCTTAATGATGTCTCTTTCAGAGTCATCAAAAGGTATGGTTTTCATAGATTCAGTCTTAGATATCTTACCATTGTCCTGAGGACCCATTGAGGCACCTTTAATAGTGGCAGTTGAATCTACATAAGTCCCCTCCACACCAGTGGGACTCACCTCAGTTTTGGGTTTGCTGATATGGGCTAGATATCAGAGATCTCTCTAGGCTTAGTTGATCCTTAGAGAGGTGTTGTGGATCAATATCATGGCCATGAAGAGACATGATTTCTTCATTATTACATATGAGAAGGTCAGTGAAAGATATGGAGGTTATGCCTAATGACCCTGGACGTTGATCAATGTCTAATGGCATTGAGCCTTGGATTAGGCTTTCCCTTTTTGGCTTCTCAGAGGAGTATAGTGACTCTACATGATGGCTTTCAGTTTGGGTTTGGAGCTCATGGAATTGAGAATGAGGAGACTCAATATCCATATTGATGTCAAATGTGAAGGATGGAGGGAGCTTATACTGAATAGGAGTCCATGTTTCCACTCTAGCCTTTTTGGATTGATCAGGGGAAACTTGTTCAATCAGAGGAGATTGAACAAGAGTTCACTTGGAGCATCTCAGATATGTGTGTTTGATGGGATGGGAAGCTAGATTTGGCATTGAGGTGGTTATTGTTTGTGTGGGTTCATTACTTATGGGGTTAACAGGGATGTCACCAGGAGCCATTGGCTCAATCATACCTGGAAGTAGAGCAGTATGTCTTCCAAAGAAGTTAGTGGACACTCTCTTCAGCACTTGAAGATGACTGAACTCATGTGAGGGATAAGAAGAGCAGTTGCACAGACAAGCTTACTCTAATCCAGCTCACAGTTGATTATATGTTGAATAAACCTGGGATACATGTAGAATGTTTCCCTTTGAAGGTTTCCCCTGAGGTTGTTCAGCATAAATCTTGAGTAGTTAAATCTGAGACCCTTTACCAACCCGTGAACAAGGCATCCTAGATTATATGGAATTTGATCCCATCTCCGGACTTGTTGGATAAATAATGAAGGACAACATGATGTAGAAACTTCCAATGGTAAGAGAAATTGAACTTGTAGACAGGTGACCTGCTCACATCGCCACCATATCCCATCTGGGTATATGTGTTGTATAAGTTGGCTTTTGGGGAAATCTGTAGGAGAACCCTCATCATGGAGCTCTAGATGCTCCCTCATGGTTTGTTTGGATACGACTAATTCTTGATTGGAAACCCTTGACCTAATGACCCTTAATTCGTTCAGGGTATCAATCTGAGCATTTCCCTAGAACTCTGCCATATGGTTTGAGTAGACAATGGGATTAACGGTTAGGGCTGTGAAATAGGTAGACTGGGTAAGAAATTGGATGATTTCAGAAAAATCAGCATCCTGGAAGAGTCAAGGAGTGCGACTTGGTTGTGTAGAGGGTTTAGCGCCATTGTTGGAAAGTTACAGAGGAATGAAGTTTGATTTGGTAGTAAAACTAGAGACGAAGGAAACTTAGGGCTTGTGAAAGTGGTAAAAATATTAATAAAATAGGTTAGAAGTATTTAAATGGGTAAAATGGTGGATGGATAAGGTGAAATGATAGTTTGGGGTATGATGTGACAATGGCGGTAAGGTTAAATCCATTTAAAATATCCCGACATCATTAATAAAATCTTTACCTTTTACAGAATGGGGCCCAAAAGATTTGCGTTACATGGTAAAGCTTTCCTCCGAGTGTAAAAGCTTTTCCGAAGGTAATTTTCTTCCAAAGTGAAACTTACTTCCGAAGGTAAATTTATCCTAATAGAAATTTACTTCCGAGAGTAAGAAGGTTTTCCAAGTGAAGAAAATTGTTAAGCTTCGGAAATAGATTTGATATTTCATCAAATGCTTTTTCCGAGGCTAAAAACTCTTCAGAAGGTAAAACAGATCTTTGAGGAATTTTCCTTCGGAAGATACATAAGACGTCTTTTACGAGAGTTAATTTTTTCTTCGGAAGAACTCATACTTAGCCAATTTTGAAGAAATACCTTTTGTAATAAGGCTTAGATTGTTTTGACACAGACATGACACATTTTGAAAAGTTTTTCAAATGAGATAGAATAATTAATGTTTATCATCCCAATAGCTGTAATAAGATACTTAAATCTTTGTTCATAAAATGCCTTGGTGAACAAATCAACATATTGTTCATTTGAGTCAACTTTAACTAGTTTGATCAGATTTTTCTCTTGAATATCTCTAATAAAATGATACTTGATGTCAATATGTTTTGTTTGGAGTGCTTGACAGGATTTTATGTAATAGAATGACATTCTTGTTGTCAATGTGGATAGGAGTCTCCATGAAATTGAATCCATAATCAAAATCTTGTTTTGAATCCATAGCAGCTGAGCATAACAAGTAGCAGCAACAATATATTCAACTATCAGTTGATGTTGAAACACAGGATTGCTTCTTGTATTGCCATGAGATTATCCTTCCATCAAGAAATTGACATCCTCTTGATATTAATTTCTTGTTGATGATGTAGCCACCATAGTCACAATTAGTGTAGCCATAAAGATTAAAGTTATTATTCCTTGGATGCCATAGACCTAGTTTGGGTGCCTCTTTAAGGTATCTAAGGATTCTCTTGGTAGTAACTAGATGAGAAACCTTTGGAGCAGCCTGATATCTTACACAGTTGCAAGTTGCAAACATGATATCAGGTCTACTTGCAGTGAGATAAATCATGTAGATACATGTGTACCTAGTTTAGGAGCTCAAATGTAAAATGTCTTTCATGTCTTACGTATATGTAATTGAATGGGTATGAATGAAATGTAATGTGTTTGTGATGCTTATAATGTTTAATATTTCATTGTTTATTGTGTGATAACGCATATTGAACTAACTATATAGGTTTGTGGTTGTTTACATAGTTCTTAGTCAATAATGATTGAGAAACGTGCTTAAACTTAATCATGTGAAGTTCTCATGCGAATGGACCATACGCATGAATACTTCGTGCTAATGAACTAGTCGCACGACTAGACTAGGAGACTGGATCAGTCGCACGAGTGTAACATGAGATTGACTCAGTCACACGACTGAACCTTCAGTCGTGCGGATGGATGAACCGCATGCTTCGGTCCCACGACTGAACCATGCAAATGGTTCAGTCGCACGAATGGAAAACCCTAACCTATAAATACCACTTAATTCGTGGAAAAATATAACAATTCGAATCCCTACGCACTAAATCATACCCTAGTCGTCCAAAGACCCTAAAAAACTTGTTCCAAGTTCATAGATCACAGTTAATCATCTTACAATCATTCTTAACGTTTAGATTCATTCTTAGATTGATTATACTTGCGTTCTCATTGATTGGATCGCCAATCAAATAGGATTCCGCACTATTTGGTTTGGTATACACGTAAATCAGTTAGTACTCCGTACCGAAACGATCCTAACAAGTGGTATCAGTGCTTTGGCTCTTGATTTGCGTGTGATTCAATCAATTTTGATATAAAAATCCCGTTTTTCACTAAAAAAACTCAATCTTTTTGTGTCAAACAGTGTTTTCGACGTCTCCAGGTCAAAAAGTTAATGTTTTTCGGCATACGGCAATTATGGTTCGTGAGAAATTCGTGTTTCGCATCAAAGTGTTCAAAACCTTCGTTTTTGCAAAAACAACATCCTTGAGTCGCACGATTGACTCAATCGCACGACTGAACCCATTCGCACATCTCATACACACAATTGGCTTAGTCGTTCATCCATTCGCACGATTGAAGATCATTATTAGCATTGTTCTTCCGCACCTGTCCAATTGCACGATTGAACCATCCACATTTGTTCAGTCGCACGACTGAACCATCCGCATTGTTCAATCGCACAAATAGCCCAATCGCGTTCTTTCATTCGTACAAGTACAACAGTTTTGTTCTAAAAACCAAAGTAAATAGAAATGGAAGATCAGTACTCAGCGTTCATGTTGGAGCATATATGGTCATATATAGTGTGTCCGTCACTTGTCGAATAGTCTAGGCTTAATGTTATATACCTGATATGTTGTAAACACATGAAACTGGGTCATTCGCAGGAGCATATGCGAATGAGACTCAGTCGTACGACTGAGCCATGCTAATGGACCAGCCGTGCGACTGAGAGATGCGATTGGGACATTCGTAAAACTGAACCATAAGTATGGTCCAGTCGTACGATTGAACCATACGCATGGTCCAGTCGTACGATTGAACTATACGAATGGTCCAGTTGTACGATTGAACCATACGCATGGTCCAATCGCACGAACGGGCCCAGTCGCATCTAATATGGGCCGAGGCCTATATATACCAGTTTTAATGTGTAGAGAGGTTAAGGATTTGATAACGGTTTTTGAGAGGAAGTCTGCCGGAGCCTAGGGTTGTCGGATGAGAGGGGAGATCATGCTCGATCTTCCCCTTGCCAAGAGTCTTGATTCTTATATTGTAACGAGCTTGTAATCGTTAGGTTTTATCAATGAAACCATTCAATTATAGTTCGTATTACTGTTTGACTTTTGGTTTGTGCTG
The DNA here is from genome assembly GCA_025506515.1 of Flaveria trinervia. NCBI lineage: Eukaryota > Viridiplantae > Streptophyta > Magnoliopsida > Asterales > Asteraceae > Flaveria > Flaveria trinervia. The sequence continues at coordinate 70,024,941 of CM046452.1, forward strand.
TTATTTATCCTTCCGTCAAGAACATGCTCGGATGTTTATCGATCCAAAAACCTACTTCACAATTGGTATCAGATCCGGTTACTGCTGGAATGATCTAACAATTATTCTCGCAACCCGAGCTCTTGATTTCTGGATCAAATTTTAGATCTTGACGTTAAACCCACTTCCTGTTCTTCGTGCTTTGCTTAGATCTTGTTATGTGTGTTGCTTCTATGTTAAAATCAAATTAGAAACCACGTTCCCATCACCCCTTTGAATTTGTTGATGTCTATTTTGTCTCGGTTCATGTAAAATTCGTCAGATTAGAGTTTTGGGCAGCCCTGGCGGCTGCAGATCTGAAAATCTGCGTGCAGACCCGTTCATGCGACTGGGCCATACGAATGGAGCATTTGTACGACTGGACAATCCAAATGGACCATTCGTATGACTGGACCAGTCGTATGTTCAGTCGTGCGACTGGACCAATCATATGTTCAATCGCATGAATGAGCCATCCGCATTGACTCATCCGCATTTGTTCCAGACCAAAAAAAGAGTCTGGAACAACTTCTTGCACAGATTTGAAGATGAGCAAAGCATATACACCTTGTGGTTCTTTTGTCAAATAAGTTCGATGCATACCCCATTATTCGTCGGACTTCCAGAATAGGTGAATGTATTTGGAACACGAAAGAGAGAAGAGAAGATGTTAGCAGTTGGTGCTGATTTTGTGGGGTAGTCAGGAGCATCTGACTACTTATGGGCCAATCAATTTATATTTAGGGCTGTCGGATGAGAGGGGAGATCATGCTCGATCTTCCCCTTGCCAAGAGTCTTGATTCTTATATTTTAACGAGCTTGTAATCGTTAGGTTTTATCAATGAAACCATTCAATTATAGTTCGTATTACTGTTTGACTTTTGGTTTGTGCTGTTATTTATCCTTCCGTCAAGAACATGCTCGATGTTTATCGATCCAAAAACCTACTTCACAGTTCACCGCAGGTAGGGATTCACGGATCCAGAATCTATTGCTTCTGGAAAATGAAGTGGGGAATCACAATAAGCCTCCTAAGCTCATAACGTTAGATGATTACCCCAATAGAAGCAAAGGTTCGAGATATACCTAAATGGAGTAGATCCTAATCGATGGGAATCAATTGAGACATGGTATAGCATGCCAGTTGGTGCATATGGAGTTAAACTTACCTTAGGCGGCATGACTGATGGGCAAAAGATAAAGTACAATGAAGAGAAGAAGATGTATGCTCTGTTAACTCAGTCAATTCCTAAGAATATATTCCATTAGTTTTCTGGAATGCATCGTTAAAAGCTCTAAAGACTAAGGCTTTGAAGAAGGAGTTCGATAACTTCTCGTCAATGGGTAAGGAGAGTTTGGATGACGTTATAGACCGCTTCTACCACTTAATGAGTGAGTTGCACACTCATGGGGTTGTTACATCCATGGAAGACAAGGTGTTGAATTTCGCAGATGGATTGCCAGAATAGTGGGTTTCCTTTGTGTAAAACCTCAGACAGAATTTTATGCTGGCGAAGTTGGAAATCAACGATTTCATTCTGAAGCTGAGAGAGGAAGAGTTGAGGATGAAGTACAGGTCTCAAAAGGCATCATATGATCAGAACCCGTCTCTTTACAACTCAACTCCTCAAGTAAAAACGTCTGGAGCACCACTTCAAACGGCATTCGTGTCGAGTTCAGTCGCTCCGTCTCAAGCCACTACTTCAGGATCTGACACGTCAGGGTCGTCTTGCACCCAATACATAGCACGTGAAGCCAATGCTACAAAATTGAAGACCGAGAATCTCGGTAACATGACTGTAGAGGTAGCAAAGGAGCATATGGATCTCTTAGCAACTGTCATTCACTCCTATGACGGTCTAGTTGCAGGGAAGATTGGAAACTGCCATCTGGTAGATGAAGATTACGAGCAAGTAGACGAGACTGAGCTAGAAAGAATGGATATCATGTGGGCATTGGCAAGTGCTGTCCGAAGGGCAAAGAAGTTTGTTAAGAAAACATGACAGAACCTAATTGCCACAAAGGATACAACCTTTGGCTTTGACAAAATCAAAGTTACCTGTTTTAACTGTGGAGAAAAGGGGCACTTCAAACGTGAATGTGTTAAGCCTAAGAAGACAGGTAATGGTAATCCATTATCATCTTTCAATCATCAAGATAAATCCACAAGTAGTCCTACATCGTCAAGCAAGGATCCTAAGGCCTTGACCGCTCAAGATGACGAAGGGCAAGATTGGACCTTCGATTTTTCTCCGGGAGAATCCAACATTGCTTGTGTTGAGGGTTTGGATGATGACTCTGCAAGCGAAGGTGATATAGCAGTTGAACTCATGATGTCACATAATGAAGAAACTACAAATGTGGTCGATCACCTGATTGAAGAGGGTTAAAGCATAAAATGTTTAGAATCACCAGCACCAAAAAATTCAGACTCTGCTATGATGGCTGATTCAACCGAATCTTCTCAGGTAAGTACTAAAGACCAATTGTTTGATAGTCATGCTTGCATTGAATGTAATAAATTTAGAGAAAGCATAGACCTAAAATTTTTTAGGTTATTAGATCACAATGATAGCTTGTAAATGATTTACAACTGTGCACAGAAACAAACATGATTTTAAAACAAAATGAGCATAATTATAAAGAGAAAATAGAACTATTGAATTAACAACTAAGGGAAACCGAAGTTGTGGCCTTTAACTAAGCAATGACATTAAGTTCTATTTAAACTCCCTAGAAGAAACTAAGAAACAAAACGCAGTGCTGGAATTCGAAGTAAACTTATTAAAACAAAAACTGTACAGTTGGACTAGTTCTTCTCACATAGTCCAGCACGTATTGAGAGAACGAAACAACGGGGAAGGTTTGGGTTACAAAGTGTGCATCTGTCACCACAAGGTCCGTCAATTAACGTGATTATCCTTAACTTTTCTTTGATCTTTCATTCCTAATCTTTATTAACTTCTTATGTGGATATCATACTTGCTTTATTACCTTTGTGCTTGTGCTTTCTTCATGGACGTGTGCTATGCTTAAACCTTTTTACAAATTTCCATCGTCATTATCACTAAAAATATCTTTTATATAAAAAAGTTTTCATTAATAAAACCATTTTTAAGTGTCAATTAACATTAAAAATATTTCTAACCTTAATATAACAAACACCTTTAAAGTCATTTTCAACCGAAACAAACTTTGGGAACTCGGAGCTAAGTGTAGGGACTAAAATTGACATTTTGCAAACTTGGGATTCGTATAAAAACCCCATTCCCAGCCATTCTTCTTCACTCCTTCTTCTTCTTCTTCATTCTTCTCCACTTCACATCTTCTTCACCTTTGCACCAAAACCGCACCGTTTCATCTTGTTTTCATCATCTAGACTTCATCTACAACCTAGTCTACTCCATCCTTGCAGGTAGACGACCTTGGTTGTCCTTTTTCTCGCTCATTTTACTGCTGTCCATTTCTAGGGTTTCGGGTGTTCGGGTCAACCCGAACACAAGAGGTCGTGTGGGTGCGTGTGATGTCTTTCTGCGTGTGCTTCTTGTTTGTGTGTGTTTATAGTGTGTTTCTGGAGATCCTTGTTGTGTAAAACTCGTGCTCGGGGCAGCTGAAGGCTGCTCTATACTTCTGCAGTCGCGAACCTGCAGTTCAGGCAACTAGGTCTGTCATGCGACTGAGCCGTGCGACTGGTTGAGTCGTGCGACTGAGTCGTTCGGGAGACTTAGTCGTGCGACTGGGGATGTCATGCGACTGAGTCGTGCGATCGAATGAATGCGTGCGATTGAGTCAATATGGATGAATGATATGTGTGATTGAGTCAATGCGGATGAATGTTGTGTGCGATTGAGTCAATGCGACCGAATGGATGTATGCGATCGTGCGTGCATCGCACGACTGAAAGCCAGTCGTACGAATGAAGGTTCAGTCGTACGAATGAAGCTGATTCGTACGAATGAAGCTGATTCGTACGAATGAAGGTTGATTCATGCGTATGTAGGTTAAGTCATGCGATTGGGTATTGTGTGGTACGACTGAATGCCAGTCGTGCGAATGAAGGTTCAATCATGCGAATGAAGCCGATTCGTACGATTGAAGGTTGATTCGTATGAATGGAGTGTTGAGTGAGCATCTGGTCCTGTTGTGTAACTGATGATGCTGTGTGTGTGAATTCCCTTCTTGAATGTCATATGATGATAAGGTAACATCAATACAAGTGTCATTGCTTGACCACAAAGATTAAAGTCAACGCTATCAACATGTAGATACTATTTCGATTTAAATCAACCTAACATTTTACAATTATCAACAACCCATTTGGGACTACAAATATTTAACAAGTACTTTTTCTTATAACAATGGGATCTTTACACAAATGTCATTGGCAATGATGACTCCTTCTGGTACTTGGATCTACATAAGATCAGATAAGTGTGACCGCTTGTGTGTGTTACCCACGACCGACCCGATACAACCCGAACCGACCGAACATTACTATTTGCTTTATACATATCATTAATGCTTAACAATAACTGTCAATAGGTGTTTGACCGTTCATTGCATACAACTGTTGGGAACTTTGATCATTCATACTTACCACATAACAAGTGAGTTTCGTGGCCCCTTTTTATGCTTATACAGGTTTTCAATCATTTACAAACATGCGGGGGAAAGTATGCTCACCCGTTTTCTATGCTGTACAACATATATACAATTTACATACTTGGAATCAACGTGCTACTGTTTTTGTGAGTACTTATCTGATACATGCTTGAGTCTGTTGTGTGGTTCTTTCTTACAACTATTTATGTCCAGTGTGGAATCGACGGATAGGTATTGGTAGTACTACTTGGGTTGATACCCCCACCCTCGTTGTTGGTATACTAGTTAGTACCAACAGTCGCCAGGAACGGGCCTTGGGTGAAATTATTCCGACAAGATTCTGTGTGTACGTCGTTAGGTTTGGCTGTAAAGCTCATGACATGTGATTTTGCTTACTTATAACTGTATTCACGGTATTCTACATAACATTTATACAACATCAATTACTTATCTACTTTTAAACCTGCAAGCTCACCAACAATTTTGTTGACCATTTTGAGCATATCTTTCAGGTGATTATGCTAACTGAAGATCTAGGTGTGCTGCCTTAGTGGAGACCCTAGGATGCATTTTGTGGCTAAACTTTGTCTTTTGGAAAACTTTGTTGTAGTTTGCTTTAAACAACATTCTACTTTTGTATCTTGTTCCCGGGTTGTGGGAATTGCATACAATGTTATTTATGTGAATCATTTATGTTTATGGCTATGTTGTCATGAATATTGACTAAACATGACACAAGTCCTCTTGTTGTCGGGTGTCGTGATGACACGCTTGTCATCATCTATTATATTGCATCTCTGTCGCTTACCATGTGTTATGACAATCCCGTCTCGTTACATCTCCGTGTTTCCGCTCTCAGCGGGGGTGTGATCCCGACTATTGTGGCCCAAGTGAGCGATGCTCTGCAAAATCCCCACCCCATGGGGTTGGTGGCAATGATAATGAGGATAATGTTAACCCGGTTGGGAACGAAAGCAATTAGGAGACCGGGAATGGTGGTACAGCCGGTAATGAGACTGGGGTTGTTAATGCTAGAAGGGGGTGTTCATACAAAGAGTTTGTGGCCTGCAAACCTAAAGAGTTTGATGGCAAAGGTGGAGCCATAGCCCTGACTAGATGGCATGAAAAGATGGAGGCAGTGATTGACATCAGTGAATGCCTCGACAACCAAAAGATCAAGTATGCCACGTGCTCACTACAGGGCAAGGCACTAACTTGGTAGAACACTCAGATACAGGCTAGAGGAAGAGAATCGACGATGCAGATGTCATAGGACGAGTTTAAAGCCTTGATCACTGAGGAATACTGCCCCCTCAACGAGATGCAGAAACTAGAGCATGAATTATGGAATAATGCTATGGTGGGGGCTGGGCACGCCACTTACATTGATCGTTTTCATGAGTTGGCAAGATTGGTTCCACATCTGGTCACTCCGTAATCAAAGAGGATCGAGAGGTACATTTGGGGACTTGCGCCTCAAATCCGGGCAATGGTAATAACAGCTGCTCCCCCTACAATTCAGAGCGCAATTCTAAAGGCTGGCGCTCTAACTGATGAGATGGTGAGAACAGGGGTATGGGAAGGGGAGCAGAGAAGAGAAAAGATGTTGGGGAAATAAGCCGGTCGAGTGCCGGGAAATTTGATAAAAGGACCAAGACAACCAGAAACTTTGTGGCCGTGACGCAAGACAGGAGAGAGTATGTTGGACCGCACCCCAAATGTGATAGGTGCGATTTCCATCATCCCCCAGTAGTGCCGTGCCGGGTGTGTGTGAACTGTAGACGCCTGGGGGATCTAGCGAAAGACTGCAGAACAGCGCCGAACCTGGTGGCACCAGTCAACGCGGTTAACCCCGCTGGGAATGCCAGGGGCGGTTATGAGTATGGAAGCCTGGATCACTACAGAAACATATGCCCCAGACTGAATCGGGCACCGGGTCAACAAGGGAACAACCAGCAACCGGTGATGGCCATAGCTAGAAATCAAGGCCCGGGAAATCAAGGGAATACAGCTTGGGGACGTGCATTTGTCATTGGAGCCAACGATTGTCACACCCCAACCTTGACGGCAGAAACGTCGAGGAGTGAGAGTTAAGATCGTTCACAGCCACATAACGCTATTAATAACCCAAATATAAATTATTAAATGAAATTCAATTGTATCAATACAAGCTTAAGTCTCAAAGAAACGAACAATATAACATAAAAGATAACAAGTCTTTAATTCACTACTTTATCTAGGTTCATTCCTAGATGTGTAAGCTTCAATGTGTAGGAATCAAACTTGGGCGTTTCCTGAAACATGTTAAAAATAAAGTGGTCAACAATAATGTTGGTGAGCATTCCATAGGTTTAAGTACATAGGTTATATAAAAGATGGCAAGTCAAGTCATAAGTTAGTGAATAAAGTGATTAGGGATGTTATGAACAATGCAACAATCAAACCTCGACAAAGTTTTACAAGTCTCAAACGTTTACAAGATTATACGATCAGCTAAGTGTACTTGGATCAACCAAAGCAGGCTTGTCTTGCCCATAGATCTATGACTTCGCTGAGCTAGCAATAATTAATGATTTGTACATATAACACCATAACATGGTAACCACGAAAGTTCAACTAACCACAACTTTACAAGATGAATTGCCATAGGTTTACAAGTCTCAAATAAGTTTACAAGTGCAATAGTATAGGTTAACATGTTTCACCCCAAAATGTGAAAATAAGAAAAAAAGGGGTATAGAATACTCACATGATCAAATAATATATATTTGATGATTAATATGAATAATAATAAGCAACGTTTCAACGTAGTCTTTCACAATGCATCTAAAACAAATATATATTACAAGGTTACAATTTAATAATATATTTAATGGTTAAACGAGGCTAGGGTTTCAATTTGGTATTTGAGAGTATTAATATTTAGATGACGCTAGTTAGTGAGATCTTATTTTAGTCCAAGAACAATATCATGTAAAGAATTTTAAAGAAATAAAAGCCTTTATAACAATTTTGTAAAATTTAACTTATAAAATATATATTTCTATAGTAGCCATGATTAATCTATAAATATAAAATGTTTAGTGTCCAAATAATCATTAAATGATTTCAAAGAAAATATTATATAAAGTTTATTTTTACATGATTAAACTAGGAAAAATATTTGTTAAAATTTTATTTTATAAGAAAATTGTTAAGGTAATTGTAGAAAATGATAGAATAACTTTAAAATTTTATAAAGTTTACAAAACTACTTTTTATAATTTTCAGAAAATTTTCAATATTTTTTAAAGGTTGAAAAAGCCTAAAAAAATATGCTGAGGGTGCCCGGGTTCGAACCCGGGACCTCTAAGTTGGAATGTGGAGTGTGAACCGGTGAACCAAGGCTCTCAGCCGTGGTATAACCCGGTTCCAATTTGTTTTATCTTTAATCGACCGAACACTCCTAAATCCAAGAACCCTAATTTCGATTGGATTTAAATTGACCCCCAAATCAAAGTTGTTAATCGAATTAATGTTAGGGCTTTTGTTCCCCAACAGAAATCGAGCATGTATGTATGTTCAATTACCCGAATTTCGCACGGTTTGATGATGAACACTCGAAGAACAGCCGCGACTGTGTTGCGATTCGTTCAGGTTACAATCGATGATGAAACTCAAATTCGTTTCACAGAAAGCTTCGAATAAGTTAAATGATGAAAAGCCCTATGTTGATTTTGAGTTTTGAAGCTCTGAAAATGATATTCGAGCAGTTGCAGGTTCGCGAAAGAGATGGTGATCGAATGCTTATGCTCGCGTTTGATTCCGATGAAATTGAGAGTTGAATGATTAGTATCAGATTAACGTTCGTTTAGGTTTAGTTAATTCGATTATTATTAGCCTTAAACGTTCAAACGGTTCTTTGCGTTTGATGGTTTCGGTTACTCGATGATTCGAGTAATAACCGACGATTTAACCCAATTAAATCAAGCATTTAAGTTCGAAACGTGCAAAAGGAACGATTTGGGTCGGTTTTGGGTTAGGATTTAAAGTAAAACGGGTAATTTGAAGCCGCCGGAGCTCGGCCGGAGGATGGCCGGAGCTCTCACCGGATTCACGGGTTAAAAGAGGGCGGGGGGTTGGGTTGTAACTTTTAAAGTTACATTTTGGCCCTTGTAGTTTAACTTGTTATTATTTTATGCCCAAACTTTTATATTAAAGTTTATAAATAACAATAAACCCCCTTAAACTTTATTCCCTCTTAAGTTTCAACCATTTTAAGTTTACCATACCTAATAAATTATTATTATTGTTATTATTATTATTGTTATTATTACTATAATTTTTATTGTTATTATTTCATTTATTAAAATCATTATATTAGTTATTGTTACTTAATAATATAATCTTTCAAGTTTAAATGATTAAAAGACCAATTAAGGCATAAGTAACCCATAAGTCTCATGAATGACACAACTAACCCATACAAGAATTTAACAAAGCTAACTTTAAATTAACCCAAAATTACAAGATGTTACAACGATGCTCGTCAGGACCCGAATGTTGTCACGGGTACGCACTTACTCAATAATCACTTCGCATCTATATTGTTTGATACTGGGGCAGACAACAGTTTTATATCTTCTGAGTTTGTGCAATTGCTTGATTTGAGTCCTAGTAGGCTAGAAACTAGCTACTCCGTAGAAATGGCCAACGGTAGGGTTGTTCAGGCTGATGAAATTATTAGAAAGTGCTCATTGATGTTGGAGGACCATGCCTTCGATATAGACTTGATACCCTTTGAGTTAGGAAGTTTCGATGCGATTGTGGGTATGGACTGGTTATCGAAACGCGGAGCTGAGATTGTCTGTCGGGACAAAGTAGTATGAATCCCTATGCCAGACGGGGAGGTATTCAGAATTCAAGGAGAACGACCAGGAAGAAACTTAAAGCTTAGCTCCTGCATGAAAGCACGCCGAAGTTTACGAAAACAGTGCTACGCTTTTCTGGCTCATGTTGTAGAAAAGAAGGAAGAAGCGAGGAAACTGGTAGATAATCCAGTAGTCCGGGACTACCCAGATGTATTTCCTGATGACTTGCCTGGTTTGCCTCCTTCACGACAGGTGGAATTTCGTATAGAGTTGGTTCCTGGAGCTACACCGGTAGCAAAGACACCATACTGGTTAGCACCGTCTGAAATGCAGGAATTATCTAGTCAGTTACAGGAACTACTTGAGAAGGGTTTCATTCGGCCGAGTCACTCACCATGGGGAGCAACAGTATTATTTGTCAAAAAGAAGGATGGATCGTTCCGAATGTGTATCGATTACCGTGAGTTGAACAAGTTAACCGTGAAGAATCGGTATCCTCTCCCAAGGATCGACGATCTGTTTGACCAGCTGCAAGGAGCTTCGTATTTCTCCAAGATCGACCTTCATTCTGGATATCATCAACTAAGGGTTTTCGAGGAGGACATATCGAAAACAACGTTTAGGACTCGTTATGGGCACTATGAGTTCTTGGTCATGCCATTCGGGTTGACTAACGCTCCAACTGTGTTTATGGACCTAATGAATCGGGTGTGTAAACCTTACTTGGATAAGTTTGTGATCGTATTCGGATAAGTTTGTGATCGTATTCATAGAAGATATACTTATCTACTCCCGATCGAAAGAGGATCATGAAGAACACCTTCGAGCAATTCTAGAACTGTTACGGGAAGAGAAACTTTTTGCCAAATTCTCGAAGTGTGAGTTCTGGTTGCGGGAAGTGAAGTTTTTGGGTCATGTGGTTAACGAGGATGGGATTCATGTAGATCCCGCAAGATATGGGATACATCTCAGACGCCTTCAGAGATACAACAATTCTTAGGATTGGCCGGATACTATCGCCGTTTCATCGCGAATTTTTCAAAGATCGCTCAATCGTTAACACTTCTGACGCAGAAAGACAAGAAGTTTGATTGGGGACATGCACAAGAACAAGCGTTCCAAACGTTGAAAGAGAAGTTGTGCAATGCACTAATATTGTCCCTCCCTGACGAAACTGATGATTTTGTGGTATACTGCGATGCTTCACATCAAGGGTTGGGATGTGTGCTAATGCAGAAGGATAAGGTGATTGCCTACGATTCGCAACAACTTAAGGTGCACGAAAAGAACTACACAACTCATGATCTTGAGTTAGGCGTTGTAGTATTCGCACTCAAGATTTGGAGGCATTACCTGTATGGAACCAAATGCATCATCTACACTGATCATAAGAGCCTGCAACATATCCTGGATCAGAAGGAGCTTAATATGCGTCAACGACGTTGGGTAGAGCTTCTTAGTGACTACGATTGTGAAATCCGGTATCATCCGGGGAAAGCCAAAGTAGTGGTTGATGCTTTAAGCCACAAAGAACGCGCGAAACCATTACGTGCTCGAGCATTGGGATTGACTATCCAAACGAATTTAAAAGCTCAGATCCAAATTGCACAGAGTGAGGCATTAAAAGAGGAAAACCTTGCGGGAGAAGAATTCCGAGGGTTGGATAAACAAATGATTTGCAAGGATGATGGTGTACAATACTTCATAGATCGCATATGGATACCCAGATAGGGAGGTGTACGTACCTTGGTCATGGATGAAGCACACAAGACGCGATATTCTATTCATCCTGGTGCAGACAAGATGTACCACGATCTTAAGGATCTGTACTGGTGGCCAGGCAAGAAGAAAGACATTGCCATGTACGTAGGCAGATGCTTGACATGCTCGAAAGTTAAAGCTAAACATCAGAAACCATCAGGATTATTGCAGCAACCTAAAATTCCCGAGTGGAAATGGGAGAACATAGCTATAGATTTTATTACCAAACTCCCTAGAAGGAGCAGCGGGCATGATTCGATATGGGTCGTAGTGGATCGGATGACGAAGTCAGCTCATTTCTTGCTGATCCGAGAAGACTACAAAATGGATAAATTGGTGAGATTGTACATAAAAGAGGTCGTGACAAGACACGAGGTACTGGTGTCGATCATATCCTACCGTGACAGCCGATTTACTTCACGATTTTGGCAGACACTGCAGAAAGCGATGGGCACTCGATTAGATATGAGTACAACCTATCACCTTCAGACAGATGGCCGTCAATTAACGTGATTATCCATTAACTTTTCTTTGATCGTTCATTCCTCATCTTTATTAACTTCTTATGTGGATATCATACTTGCTTTATTACCTTTGTGCTTGTGCTTTCTTCGTGGACGTGTGCTATGCTTAAACCTTTTTACAAATTTCCATCGTCATTATCACTAAAAATATTTTATATAAAAATATTATCATTAATAAAACCATTTTTTTAAGTGCAAATTAACATTAAACATATTTCTAACCATAATATAACAAACACCTTTAAATTCGTTTTCAACCGAAACAAACTTTGGGAACTCGGGGCTAAGTGCAGAGACTAAAATTAACATTTTGCAAACTTGGGATGGGTATAAAAACCCCATTCCCAGCCATTCTTTTTCACTCCTTTTTCTTCTTCATTCTTCTCCACTTCACATCTTCTTCACCTTTGCACCAAAACCACCCCGTTTCGTCTCGTTTTCGTCGTCTAGACTTCATCTACAACCTAGTCTACTCCATCCTTGCAGGTAGACGACCTTGGTTGTCCCTTTTCTCGCTCATTTTACTGCTATCCATTTCTAGGGTTTCGGGTGTTCGGGTCAACCCGAACACAAGATGTCGTGTGGGTGCGTGTGATGTCTTTCTGCGTGTCCTTCTTGTTTGTGTGTGTTTGTAGTCTTATTGTGTAAAAGTCGAGCTCGGGGCAGCCAAAGGCTGCTCTGCAGTCTGTCATGCGACTGAGTCGTGCGACTGAGTCATTCGGGCGACCGAGTCGTGCGACTGGGGATTTCATACGAATGAGTCGTGCGATCGAATGAATGCATGCGATTGAGTCAATACGGATGAATGATGTGTGCGATTGAGTCAATGCGGATGAATGTTGTGTGCGATTGAGTCAATGCGACTGAATGGATGTATGCGATTGTGCGTGCATCGCAAGACTGAAGGCCAATCGTACAAATGAAGCTGATTCATACGAATGAAGGTTGATTCGTGTGTATGGAGGTTAAGTCATGCGATTGGGTGTTGTGTGGTACGACTGAATGCCAGTCGGGCGAATGAAGGTTCAATCGTGCAAATGAAGCTGATTCTTACGATTGAAGGTTGATTCATTTGAATGGAGTGTTGAGTCGAGCGTCTGGTCCTGTTGCGTAACTGATGATGTTGTGTGTGTGAATTCCCTTCTTGAATGTCATATGATAATAAGGTAACATCAATACAAGTGTCATTGCTTGACCACAAAGATTAAAGCCAACGCTATCAACATGCAGATACTATTTCAATTTAAATCAACCTAACATTTTACAATTATCAACAACCCATTTGGGACTACAAATATTTAACAAGTACTTTCTCTTATAACAATGGGATCTTTACACAAATGTCATTGGCAATGACGACTCCTTCTGGTACTTGGATCTACAAAAGATCTGATACGTGTGTTCGCTTGTGTGTGTTACCCACGATCGAACCGATACAACCCGAACCGACCGAACATTACTATATGCTTTATACATATCATTAATGCTTAACAATAACTGTCAATAGGTGTTTGACTGTTCATTGCATACAACTGTTGGGAACTTTGATCACTCATACTTACCACTTAACAAGTTAGTTTCGTGGCCCCTTTTTATGCTTATACAACTTTTCAATCATTTACAAACATGGGGGAAAGTATGCTCACCCGTTTTCTATGTTGTACAACATATATACAATTTACATACCTGGAATCAACGTGCAACTGTTTTGTGAGTACTTATCTGATACATGCTTGAGTCTGTGATGTGGTTCTTTCTTACAACCATTTAGTTCCAGTGTGGAACCGACGGATAGGTATTTGTAGTACTACTTGGGTTGACACCCCCACCCTCGTTGTTGGTATACTAGTTAGTACCAACAGTCGCCAGGAACGGGCCTTGGGTGAATATATTCCAACAAGATTCTTTGTGTATGTCATTAGATTTGGTTGTAAAGCTCATGACATGTGATTTTGCTTACTTATAACTGTATTCATGGTATTCCGCACAACATTTATACAACATCAATTACTTATTTACTTTTAAACCTGCGAGCTCACGAACAATTTTGTTGACCAGTTTGAGCATATCTTTTCAGGTGATCATGTTAACTGAAGATCTAGGTGTGCTGCCTTAGTGGAGACCCTAGGATGCATTTTATGGCTAAACTTTGTCTTTTGAAAAACATTATTGTATTTTGCTTTAAACAACATTCTACTTTTGTAACTTGTTCCCGGGTTGTGGGAATTGCATATAATGTTATCATCTTTATTTATGTGAATCATTTATCATGTTTATACTTATGGCCATGTTGTCGTGAATATTGACTAAACACGACACAAGTCCCCTTGTTGTCGGGTGTCGTCATGACACGCTTGTCATCATCTATTATATTGCATCTCTGTCGCTTACCATGTGTTATGACGATCCCGTCTCGTTACATCCCCATGTTTCCACTCTCAGCGGAGGTGTTACACAAAGTGGTTCCACCACCACATGAGACCTTGTTAAATGCTAAATGCAAACCAATAAATAACAACCCAATCAAGGATCATGTGGTGTCCACTCCTCTTGTAAGTGATCCAGATTCCACAAGTAGTTCCATTGAATTTGTAAATTAACAAAAGGAGACCACTTTAATGTCAAAAGGTAAAATGCCTATTGTTAATTTAGATGATAAATTTGAGAAGGTTAAAGTAAGTCTGGTTCAAATACTTCTAAATCTAAACCCAAAAAGACCAAACAAGTTAACCAAACACGTGCATGATCTAAGTCTAGAAAAACAAAAGAGTAAAGATGTTAAAAAGGTTCAAACAATTATTTTGTTAAACAAGATAAAATATCTAAACAAGAAGTGTCAAAACCCAAACAAATTAAAGTCACACGAGTGTCACACACTTCTCCACAGAAACAGTTATACCAACATGTCGAAAGTAGATCATGCTACAACTGTGGAAAGTATGGACACATTGCGTCTAATTGTCCTTACTATCAGAAACCAAGGAAGAAAATTGAACTTCATGATCATAAATCCAGTTCTTCTAAAAGGAGTTCTAAGACCCCACCAAGAAGAATTAGTGAACATAAAGTTCAAACCATAAGCCAATCGTTTGTTATCACAAATAGGCCTTACACAAACTAGCATATGGAAAGAAAAATCTAGTTTAATGTCTGATAATGAGAATAAGAAGACGAATGATCTTCCCTCACCCTCAAATGGACAGTGGGTGGAATTTATGATGTGTGATTCCTCTGGGTCACCCAAGCCAGTTAAGGCTTGGGTCCCTAACCTCAACTAGTGATTTCTTTGAATGTGCAGGGTGTTCACTATAGTGCTGCCACAAATACTTGGATCGTAGATAGCGGAGCATCTAGGCACATGACTGGGAACCTGTCTCTCCTATCAAACGTTAAACAAATTAAAGGATGTCATGTTTCATTGGCTGGAAACAAAGGAGGTTACATCACCGCTCAAATGGAAGTGGGAAACCAAAAAGTGAAGTTTGATAAGGTAAACTATATTCAACAACTTCAAAATAATTTGCTTTCTGTATCCCAAATCTGTGACAAAGGCTTTAAAGTAGTATTCGACAACAAGAAGTGCTATGTTCTGAAAAAGGACTATGTGATCCCTGAGGACCAAGTCTTAATGTTAGCTTCAAGATATAACGATACTTATGTCTTGGATCTATCAAAGGCCTCCATAACGGATCATTAAGTTAAGTGCTTCCTGTCAAAGGCTATAGAGAAGGATTCGATCTCCTATGGGACACATCAATCAACAGAAGATGAATCACTTGATCCAGAATGATCTAGTGGGAGGAGTAAATGTCAAAAACTTCCAACTACCGGATTTTGTGTCTCCTGCAAGAAAAGCAAACAGACTAAGAAGTCTCATAAGGAAAAGAAAGTTCATTCCATAGAACTGTCTCTTGAGCTTCTTCACATGGATCTATTTGGTCCAGTCAGTACAAGGAGCATCGCCGGCGACTTATACTGTTATGTGTTACAGATGACTACTCAAGATTCTCTTGGTAATGTTTCTGAAATCCAATCTGAAACATTTGAGTCATTCAAAGAGTTAGTAACTACTTTGGAGTCTCTCTACAAGCTGAAGGTAAGACAAGTACGCTCAGAAAATGGTACCGAGTTCAAGAATCAGTGGATGGAGGCATTCTGCAAAGAAAAGAGAATTGTACATCAATTTACATCTGCCTACACTCCACAGATGAATAGAGTTGCTGAATGGAAGAACAAAGCTTGATAGAGATAGCTAGGACGATGCTAGCAAACTCGAAACTGCCTATCCAATTCTGGAACGAGGTAGTAGCAAATGCATGTTACACCTTAAATCGAATCCTAGTAGTAAAACGTCATGGTAAGACGTGTTACGAGTTACTTCAATGACGTAAACCAAATCTAGAGAACCTCGAACCGTTTGGCGCACCTTGCACCCTTTTGAAGAAAACTCAGGAAGGTAAGTTCAGCGAGAAGGCTGAAGAAGGAATTTTCCTAGGATACAACATACTGAATAAGAGAGTTTACAACAACTCAACGAGTTAAGTAGAAGTGTGGTGTAACATGGATGTTCAGAGATACACCACCCCCCAGCTGGAAAAGGACCCGCATTCATTTTCGATTATGATGGATTCTTTAAGTCCTTCAACATCCTTCTCTCCACTCCTGAAGATGATTTAGCAACCAAGATGATGTATGATGTCTTAAACACACCACCCCTAGACTCAACCACATCCGGTTCACAAGGCCAGTCTTCTAGTAACTCAGGGAGAACACTAGAGGTAGTGACTCCTCTTCGGATGATGAAGAAGTGAAAACGTTCAGGTGGATCAGGAGAACAGGTTCCTACTACTACAAGTACACACGCATTAGATGTTGATGCCTCTAACACTTCGGAACCCCATACTCCCACTGCCTCAGATACTAAACATGTGGTTCACAATTTGGATAATGAGGTAGTTGTAGCCACCACTCCTAGATCTCGACTAAATGTTTATCATCCTCTGGACAATGTCATAGGGGATGTATAATCGGGAGTACAGAATCAGCTATATTCAGCTGATTATGCCTTAGTCATGAAAAAAGGCTACCTTCACGATGGTGCTTATCAATGTTTTGTGTCTCAATTTGAGCCAAAATATATAAGTGACGCCTTAATGATGAGCTTGGGGTGTCATGTAAGTAGAACTTCTTCAATTCAAGAAGTTAAGAGTGTGGACTCTGGTGGAGAGACCTAAAGGTGCTAAGGTCATTGGCACTAAATGTGTTTTAAAATGCAAGAAGGATGATCATGGGTCATTATCAGAAACAAGGCTCGACTAGTAGTTCAAGGATTTCGACAAGTCGAGGGAATTGATTACAATGAGTCTTTGCAACAGTGGCAAGAATGGAAGCCATCCGTATCTTCCTAGCCTATGCATCGTATATGAGATTAAAGTCTATCAGCTTGATGTGAAGAGTGCATTTCTTCATGGTGAAATCCAGAGACAATGTATGTCAGTCAACCCGAGGGATTTGAGGATCCGTATCATTGGGACAGAGTTTACAAGCTAGACAAGGCTCTATACGGGCTTCATCAAGCCCCCATTGCATGGTATGAGAAGCTCTTGACTCATCTTGTGAATCATGAGTTTCGAAGATGAGTGATTGACTATACATTGTTTATCAAAGAGAAGGATGGTGACTTATTGCTTGTACAGATTTATGTTGATGACATAATCTTCGGATCCAAAAACGAAGACTTGTGTAAGGAATTTGAAGCAGTAATGAAGGCAGAATTTGAGATGAGTGCCATAGGAGAAATGAAGTTGTTTCTCGGGTTATAGGTGGATCAGACACCTAAGGGAATTTTCCTACATCAAACCCAGTATGTAGGCGATATTCTCAGTCGGTTTGATATGGAGAATGCTTCGAGACTCCACTTGCTACAAACCACAATGTGGCACCCAACGAAAGTGGCGATCTAGTTGATGCCACCATGTACAGAGGAATGATCGGATCTCTCATGTACCCTCATCGCCTGATGACCGGATTCATGTACGCGACATGTCTAAGCTTCAGATATCAGGCGAAACCAAAGGTCAACCATTTCATCGGCATTAAGAGGATATTTCGTTATCTGAAGGGTACCCCAACACTCGGGTTGTGGCATCCTCATGATGATGATTTCGATCTTAAAATGTATAGTGACTCGGATTACAGCGGTTGCAAAATGAACTACAAGTCAACATCAGTGGGATGTCAATTCTTTGGGAGAAGATTAGTTACCTGGCAGTGTAAGAAGCAGACATCGGTTGCTTTGTCAACCTGTGAAGCTGAATATGTTGCTGCTGCAAGTTGCTGTTCACAGATCATCTGGATTCAACAACAAATGCGGGATTATGGTTTGCAATTTTCTAACACTCTTATTTATGTTGATAACTCTGCTGCTATTGCCATCACTAAAAATCCGGTCCAACATCCTAAAACCAAACACATCGGAATTAAATATCACTTTATATGTGATTGTTTTGAAAAGCATTTGATCGATGTTGTTAAAATAAATACGGATTTTCAACGCGTTGATCTCCACACAAAAGCCTTTGATAAACCATGTTTTCTATATATGTTAAAGGTCAACGGCGTTAAATAGAAAAGTGATGTGATCTCCGATGATGACAGTGCTTAGTCCGATATGTAGATTTCATTTTTACTTTTATTTTATTTTATTTTTTCGCCTATTAAAATTCTAAACACAAAACTTTTTTGGTTTTAGAATTTTAGGGGGAGAATAGGTTAAGGTCGTATTAAATTTAGTTGTTTTAATTTCGGTACATAAAAAAAGAAAAAGAAGGAGAGGACAGGCAAGCTAAAAGTAATGAGATCGTATCTGTGATACTGATTCAATGACTATGAAAAATGATAGTACACAGGACAAATAGTTTGGGACTTTAAAAGAAGAAATTGTTTAAAATGCAAAATTCAAAGTATAAGTCTGAGAAGTCTAAGCACAATAAAAGAAAAAATGATAGTAAAACTAGCTACTACTAAGGTAACACGGAGATAGTAGACCTAAGGTTGCTAGACCATTAGATGATGTGTCGGTAGATTCAACACAATAGATAAGTAAACCTCGTTGGTGATTTCAAGTTCAAACTAAGCTGTTCAACTAGCTGTGGGTTATCATCTTATCCCTAGTTAACACAATCAACAAAGTTCCAATAAGGGGTGACGAGCAAAATAATGCCACAAATGTGTGCGGATGACCATAAAATGAGCAAAGCACATGAAAAATGCAAAAAACAATAAAGCTAATAACCTATGTTGTTGGTGCGTTCTGTGCAAAAAGAATAAAATTGCTCAAACAAGAAGATAGGTTGTGTGCCTCTCTACTGTGCGGTGACACTGACCTGAGGATAAGCATAACCTAAATATTCTAGAATTCATTGTTGTTTCGCCTCTCTGCTGTGCGTGGCACTGACCTGAGGCTTAGCATCTCTTTGAAAGCTCTAGAATAGTTTATTCTTGAATACTACCCGTAAACCGCTCAAAAATCTCTTGAGGAATGTTGATTACCATATAAGTGTGGGATCCATGAATGCTTGTTGAAATAATTAAACCTTAAATCATTACCAATCTGTGTTAAAAGTCTGTGTATGGATTTAAGAGGACAGGTATATTGACAATCATCGTGGCTACAACTCTTGAAAGTCAAAACCACTGTGTGCATCTTGTGGCACTAGTATGATTTCCTAGACTTGCTAATGACTCTTGATAAAAATAAGAATCTAGCATCAAAAGGTTTTGGTAACATGTCCCGAATGATTTGATTTACCTGTATGATTCCATAATGAATCGTTCCACTTATGGTCAAAATAACTTGAAGCTGTCTGTTCGAGAAATAAACCTGTTAGATATCTATCTTAGGATTTCCATCTCATACGAAAATTACAAAATTTTGTTTTAGTTTTGTCTTTTAGCTCTAGTTGCTTCATTTGTTTAATTTTGTCAGTTTAGTTGTTAAACGTTGGACTATGCATTGGAATTCTGTTTGGGATTTAAACACTAAAAAAGGGTCACGTCTGAGGTGACCAAACGGGTTTTCAAATGTTAAAAGGATCACGTCTGAGGTGATCAAAAGGTCTCGAAGTTAAAATGGTCATGTATGTGATGATCGAATGCTCGAAATGTTTTATCAATAGTTAAAAGGGTTAAGAGTCAAATGGTCATAAAGTCAACATAATAAGTTTGAGCTCATTCGCACGACTGGACCATGAGTATGGACCAGTCGTACGATTGGACCATACGTATGAGCCCAATTGCACGACTAAACCACACGCATGGCCCAAACGTGCGATTGGACCATCAGCATGAGTAAACTCACATGATTGGTTCACAAAATGAACCAATCGCATGAATGGAGGTGACCGAATGACACAGTCGCACGACTGACATCTAGTCGCATGACTGAAGGAGACTAACTGTGCCAGTCGCACGACGGATCCTCAGTTGCACGAATCAAGTATGCGACTGGGTTCAGTCACACGACTGTAGGAAACCCTAGAATAAAAGGAGGGGGAGTCGGTCACAGTCATTCATCACTCCCAAATCGCCCCCAAAGCGCACGACTATACCGTTACTCTGCCCGATTTTTATTTGACCATTCTAGACCACTGATTGTTGTGTGCTGACGATTACTAGTGATTATACAAGTAATGCGTGATGTAATCCACACAAATGTCCATCAATTTGTGCCCTAATGATCGATTTTAAGCCCTAAACAGAACCGAGACTTAGTTTGCCTAAGAAACCAATAAAACTAAGTACATTGTTCAATTAAAGGTTATTAGGTGCTATATCGGTCATTTGCGAGACTAATGAGCCAAACCACGACGTCTAACATTAAGTTTTGCTCAAAATTTGAATTTGAATTGAACAAACAGTCTGTCATGCGAATGGACACGCTGATAAACTTCAATCGCATGACTGAGCTGGGCGAATGGCTCAATCACACGACTGAACCATGCGTATGAGTTCAGTCGCATGACTGGTGTAAACGCATGGGATAGCATACGACTAAGCCCAATCGCATGCTCAGTCGTATGTATGAGCTCAATCACACGACTAGATCTCAGTCGCACAGTTCATTCGCACAACAGAACAGAAGATATCAAGTCAAATGAATCAAATTGTCACTCATTTACACACTAACATTTATTTGCATTGTGTAACAGATGACGAGTCATTGGCCCATGAGCACTAAGCACAACATTTGTGCACATCTGGATCTGAACTCACGGAATGCGGCTGATTTCTCGGGCATTATTACATTCTTATGGAGATCGAGGATCTTCCGTGCTATGTCAACTCCATGGACGCCGTACCAGTCAGTTCAACAGGCTTTCTGAGAAAGCGCGGTTGTCAATAGATCCTCAGAGCCCCACTGTATCAGGAGCTCCATTTTCGGTCAGGATATAGAGATCACTGAGGACGATCTCAGGACAGTCTTAGAGTTTGGGGACGATGTTGACTACCCAACACGACTACACCCACTGACAGTACGAGGCTGTTTTCTGCGGGCCAAGTACTCGGGGGATATCACCGCAGGTGTGCTCAACAAGAGCAACCTGTGCCCCAAATTTAAGTACTTGGCCCATGTGCTACTTAAGTGCATTGCCTCCAGGAAGGGAGGCTTCGATGAGCTATCTGATCAGATTCAGAACGCCTACATGGCGTTGGTGCTGAACCATCCGTTCAGCTTCTCCAGGATGATCTTCACCTACCTGGTGAAGAACATCGAGGCTAAGGGCAAGGAGGGCTTTTGCATGTCCCCTCGCTTTATGCAGATGATCATTGACCAAAAGCTCCCTTCGCTGCCAAAGGAGAAGGAGGATGTCGTGGTGCTCGAGGTGATGGACGATACCACCTTGGGCAGGATGAAGGTGTACAGGGGGAAACAGGTGGAACCTCCTGTCATGAAGCTGTTTGAGCATCTAGCCGTGAGGACTATGTGGCGCCGTCACGAACGAAGTGGTGCCATGATGACAGCGACTCCAACACTGAGCAGATTGTGCTCCCTGCTGATGCTTCTGATGTTGATAATAGTGGTGATGGTGGAGACACTGGCCCCACTCCATCTAGGGCCACCACTACAGATGTTACACCTCCACAACCCACTCATGGAGAAGCTGATACAGCTGGTTTCCATCAGGATTTCTGTCCTCATCAGGAGGAAGAGGAGGAGGATGAGGAGTCGTTGACTCATACGGTGGGCAGTAAGGTAGTTGCCACCGAACGAGGGATTCAGGTGGTTGGTGGATGCCCGAGAGAGTCTGGGGAGACTATGACTGATCCTACCTACACCCCAGCTCGGCCCAGCATCCCAGGGGGAGCGTCCTCCTCGAGGGGTTCAAGGAAAAAGAGGATGGCTCAGCCCCACGGGATGAAGCCCAAGAGACGGAGGTACACATTGATCACTGCCTCTTCACCTACTACCACCACAGCTACCACCACCACCACTACCTCACCCACCACCACTACTACTACACCATCCACCATTACTACCACACCTCCACCTACCACTACCTCAGCCACCACCACTACTACCACTCCACCCACTCACATACCACCACCCATATTCACCACTGCCACCACTACCACCACCAGCCACTAAGTCGAACCATCGTCCCACTCATCCTTCACTACACGATCATCTCTGCCCTATATTGGGGTAGAGGAACAGCTGTCAGCACTCAACAAAATGGTGTTGAAGCTGTTGGCAGCTGATAAGGAGAGAGCTACACAACTACGTCAGCTTGCGGAGCTTAATGCTACCCAAGCTCAGCAGATATCTCAGCAGGCTCTGCAGATCGCCCAACTCAAGGAGCAAAATGACCAATCAGCTAAAAGGATTGGGGAGTTGGAGACTGAAAACAATTCCATCATGCTCCGACTCAAAGGCACTAAAGATGAGCCTCTCAAGATCATAGAGGGAGATGATGATGATGATGGTGGTGATGAGGATGAACATGATGAGGATGATGATGAGGATGATGATGAGGATGATGATGAGGATGAGACAGATGAAGGAGGTGATGGGGGAGCAGGAGAGGAAGAGGGAGGAGATAATGAGGAAGGAGATGATGCGACTGCATCATATGCCACACACACCAAAGAAAGATGCTCCAAGAAGGCACAGGGTCAGGGAGCCTCGTCCTCAGCCCCGCCTGCAGAAGAGCCCATGATTCAAGATAAAAGTAATGTTTAGATGTTTATGTAATGTTAAATATTGTGTAATTGAATCATGTATTAAACTTATGTACTTAATGTTTATATATATTTGCTATTTAACTGTCTTGATTATTGACAAATGATTGTTGTGTTAAATGTTTAAATCAAGCAGATCAACCATCTCAGCAAGACGAGTATGATGTTGCTCCCTTATAGCAACTCAAGTCTCAATTCACTATGATACTTGATTTGCAAAGGACTGTTAGGAGGTCTGTGAGTTATACTCCTGAAGAAGGAGAAATAATTCATGACCTTACTGATGAGCAACTTGCGGAGATGTTCCGGCTAAATCCAGATGAAATTGTCAAGGATGCCCCTACCGTTGACGTGGCTAGTGACGACGAGCTAAATGATGTGGACGAAATAGATATTGAAGACGTCACAGCCTAGCATTATCTGGAGTATGCTGACAGAGAGGGAAATGTAGTCCCCAATCTGGGTGACACTCTCGTTAGTGGTACGTTTGAAAACCTGGATCAGATGGAGCAAGAGTTGGAGAAAAATAAGGATCAAGCCCAAACCTCAGACGCCGATGTCAACATCAAAAAAGCTAAATGGGCGGCATGTTTTGCAGAGATCTGAGCCCAACGCACTACTCCAAAGCCGAGTGTCTACACCAAGCTCTACAAAGTGAAGAAGCATCTGAAGGTGTCAGGAAAGATTATAGCATGGGCATATTTTGAGGATCTAAATGTCTATGCTGTCAGGAGGGAGAAGGGCATAGAATACTTCAGATTCCCACATGATTTGAAGACTCTTCCTGGTTTTGAGCTCAACCAGCTGGCTAAACTAAAATTGTTATATGCTAACCCAAAGCAAATGTCAGGCTGGTTTGAGGCTGCATTGCAGAAAGAGTACCACACCAGGCGGGTCAACTTCAAACCTCAACAACCGACGAGGTACATCAGACGGTCTGAAGTTGATGCCATTACTGGAAAGCCAAAGATAGTGCTAAAGTGGGTCCTCCACGCACAATGTCAAGAATTCCTCTAAGGGAAATGCCATAGGACTTTACTCCACACTTTAAGTGGTGGTACTATGATTGGAAAACAGGTGAAGTTGTTATAGTCTTGCAAAAAGAGGACCAAATGGATACTATTCAGGTATTTGACCCATATGGCTAACAAACTTGTCTGCTAATGATGTATACACATTGTACAAGTGGCCATTGTTTTATGATTCGCAAGACATTATACAAGCCCTCCAGTTCCAAAATGTTATAAGGCTCTGCTTTGTATTTGAGATACATGTTGGAGCTACAAGAGAGGAGAAGTACAAGAAGTTGAAGAGCTGATGAAGAATGTTAGACAATAGAGTAAACTAGGTCCAAGGGGAGTTTGTAGATACATGTGTACCTAGTTTAGGAGTTCAAATGTAAAATGTATTTCATGTCTTACGTATATGTAATTGAATGGGTATGAATGAAATGTGTTTGTGATGCTTATAATGTTTAATATTTCATTGTTTATTGTGTGATAACGCATATTGAACTAACTATATAGGTTGTGGTTTTTTATATAGTTCTTAGTCAATAATGATTGAGAAACGTACTTAAACTTAATAGTGTGAAGTTCTCATGCAAATGGACCATGCTAATGGACCATATGCATGAATACTTCATGCTAATGAACCAGTCACACGACTGGACCAGGAGACTGGATTAGTCGCACGAGTGTAACATGAGATTGACTCAGTTGCACGACTGGACCTTCAGTTGTGCGGATGGATCAACCGCATGATTCAGTCGCACGAATGAAAAACCCTAACCTATAAATACCACTTAATTCGTGAAAAAACGTAACAATTCGAATCCCTATGCACTAAATCGTACCCTAGCCATCCAGAGACCCTAGAAAACCTGTTCCAAGTTCATAGATCGCAGTTAATCATCTTACAATCATTCTTAACGTTTAGATTCATTCTTAGATTGATTATACTTGCGTTCTCACTGATTGGATCGCCAATCAAATAGGATTCCACACTATTTGGTTTGGTATACACGTAAATCAGTTAGTACTCCATACCGAAATGGTCCTAACAAATCAGAGATCCAATAATTGTCCTGTACTGATGTGATAAGTATCCTCCCCCTTAGAGTCAGGGAAAAGATTGTGATGGGTATAGGAGTCTTTGCTAGCTTGCAATCTTTCATATCAAAACTTTCTAAGATGTCTTTAACATGGTTAGATTGATTTATAAAGAACCCTTCTTTAATCTATTTTACCTTAATTCCAAGGAAAAAGTCCATTTTTCCCATAAAACTCATTTCAAACTTCTTATTCATAGTGCTCTCAAAGTCCTACACATTTGGTCATTTGAGAAACCAAATATGATGTCATCAACACAGGCTTGTACGAGCAAAATGTCTTTCTCGGACTTTCTTATGAATAAAGTATTTTCAATGGTACCTCTGGTGTAACCATTATTCAAGAGAAACTAAGAAAAAATCTCATACCATAACCTAGGTGCCTGGTGCAGCCCATAGAGAGCTTTATCCAGCTTGAACACATAGTTGGGGTGTTTTGGGTCTTCATATCCTAGAGGTGGCATACACAGACTTCCTTGTCTATGTCCCTGTAAAGAAAGGCACACTTGACATCAAGCTGGTAGACTATAAAGTTCTTGACCGGATGGTAGTGGACATAAGTTCCAAACCTTTTGTCTCTTGAATTGAAGCAATTCCTCTTGCATTGATTCAACCCAACTACTATCTTTCAAGGCTTTTTCTACCTTCTTTGGCTCCATTTATGATAAGAAACATGAGTACAAGTAGACATTCCTGTTATGAGTTTGTCCCCTTGTTCTCACATTTCAGAAACATTTCTAATGATGTTCTTAGCTGGATGAGTGTTATGAATCCTAAGCCTAGGAATTATATCTAGTTACATGGATAGATCCAAATTGGAAAGGTTTTTCTTAAGGTTCTGAACACTTGGACGGGCTGATGTTTCACATTCATTCAATGAGGACTGATTGAAAGAAGGATGGACAACATTAATATTAGTTGGTTATGGAGCAGTATTAACACTTGCATGTTCCTTCATGATGTTGTTTCCATCAACTTGGTGTTGTGCATTGTCACTGGATGAGTTTTGAGGCTCACTTTGTTAACAACTTGTTAAAGCTCCACTAGTTCTTAGGATAGTTTACTGTCAGACCTTCCGATTATGAGAGCTTGATTTTCATCATTTCTTAGAGAAATTGGAAGAGGACTAGGTAACTCAAACAGTTGGTCATCATTAAAATCACTTTGAGTACCTATTCTAGCTGAAACATTCTCACAAGAAGGTTTAGAGTAGTTTGGAAATAATTTTAAATCAAAGATATGATCAGGTCCATTCCCCCTAACATAAGAAGTGTGCTCATTAACAACAATGTTGAATGATCCCTCAAATTGTTGATTTTTAATATTGTAAACTCTATATAGGCAATAGATTTAGAGGAATATCCAAGAAATATAGTATCATCAGACTTTTCAACAAATTTTACCAAATTGACATTTGTGTTAATATGGTACACCTTCTGTCAAAAGACCTAAGAAAGCCAATGAATGGTAGCCTCTTGTTCCATAGCTTATAAGGGGCCTTTCCATGTGGCTTAACTACAAGAACTCTGTTCTTTACGTAGCATGCAGTGTTGACTGCCTCTGCCCAGAATGTTAGAGGCAGTTTTGAATTAGCTAACATGGTTCGATCAGCCTCAATAAGTGTCATATTTCTCATCTCAGTAACACCATTTTGTTGAGGAGTTCTAGAAGCATTATATTGTCTGGAAATCCGTTTTGAATTACAGAATGAGTCAAGAACTTGATTTTTAAACTCAATCACTTGATCACTTCTAATAATCTTAACCTTGTAATCTATTTGATTTTCTATTTTAAGAATAAAAGATTTTAAAGTTTCATCTTTTGTTCTTAAAAAGAACCTATGTGAATCTAGTCAATTTATCAACAATCACAAGACAATATGATTTTCTTCCAATGCTTATTATACTTGTAAGACCAAATAGATCCATGTGCAATAAGTGTAATGGAGGAGTGGTAGAGTTAACTTCTTGGGATTTATATGATGCTCTATGTTGCTTTCCTTTCAGACTTACAACACAGTTATCTTTGCAGAGAAATTCCTTTTTAGGCATGTAACATCCGCAATTTTTCGAGTTAAAACCAAAAACCTGAACTCAATTTGAATTTCATTATTAAAGTATTTTAATAGCTTTAATGGATTAAATACAACTTTCTTTGTGAATTATTATTATTTTTAATTATTTAAAACAACTTGTAATAATTTATGAAGATATAAATATTTCTTTTTGTAAAATTATAAAGTGTTATTAATCATTTTATAATAAATAACTAAATGGAAAAGTCTTACTAAAATTTATTAAGTTATAAAATAAATTTTAATAAACTTATAAAGTTTCATTAGTAGTTATAAATTTTTATTATTGAAATTAAATAATTAAATTATAAATTTTACAAGTTTATAAAAGTTGAATAAATAATTAATTTGATTTATTATTTAAATTAGTTTTTGTAAGTCAAGGGTTTGACTTGTAATTTCTGAAAATTAATATAAAAGTTTCATGCATAAAATAACAAAAATGAATACTTCAGGGACCAAATTGCAAAATACCCAAAAACAACCCCCATTCCCGTCGGCTCCTCTTTGTCGTCGGCCACCATCTTCGGCGACCACCAAACCAACCAAAACGTGCGTTTAAAAAGCAATTAAACCGTCTTTTAACTTCTTTGCATCAGTTTCGAACATTGTATCGAGTTGAATTGAATTCACTTGAAATTAAGGGCGTGTATTCGAAACCGAATAATCAATTCACAACTTTAACTCGTTTTTAGTGTAACCGATCAAATAAATGTTATATGATTGAAGGAAAACACTTGAATTCACACGATTTAACTCTATTGACACTCAATTTCACTTACAAAACACACAAACAACCCATTCGATCATCCCCTCCATCCCAAACCTGCAACTTAGCCGTTGTTGTAACATCCATAATTTTTCGAGTTAAAACCCAAAACCTGAACTCAATTTGAATTTCCATTATTAAATTATTTTAATGGTTTTAATGGATTAAATACTTACTGTGAATTATTTTTTTTAAAAATTATTTAAAACAACTTGTAATAATTTATGGTGATATAATATTTCTTTTTATAAAGTTATAAAGTGTTAATTATTCATTTTACAAATAAATAACTAAAATGGAAAAGTCTTACTAAGTTATAACATGAATTTTAATAAACTTATAGAGTTTTATTAGTAGTTATAAAATTTTATTATTGAAATTAAATAATTAACCTATAAAGTTTACAAGTTTATAAAAGTTAATAAATAATTAATTTGATTTATTATTTAGTTTTTATAAGTCAAGGGTTTAATTGGTAATTTCTAAAACTTAAAATAAAAGTTTATAGCATAAAATAATAAATTATCAAAACTATAGGGACCAATTGTGTAACTTTGTTCTAAAACCCAAACCACAGAAACTTTCGACATCGGTGCCGCAACTCCGACCACCTCTGGCCAAAATCTCCGGCGACCTCCTCCTATCAAAAACACCCAATTTTAATGCAAATTAACCACTCCAATACCATCGGTTATGCTATTTGGACTTAATCTCCATCTTAATTCGTTTAATGAACTTGTTTAAAGATCTAATCAAAACTGAAACAATACATTCAAAACCAAAATTGTTTTCATCTCGAACGTTAACACCATTAATCAAATTAATTGATAAAAAACGCTTCTTCTGAAGTTTCGAACCTAAGTATATCAACCATCTTTGTTAACACCAAGAAATTATAGACAAAACATACTTGAAACACCCGAAACAAATACATAACTCGAAATACTTCTTCTCAGCATCCTTAAACCCAATTGAAAGAGGGCTTTGAATCTTAATCACCTACAGAACCTTCATACAAACTTAATTTGATTTTCATCAACGTATGCATCTCGAACCTTAATCACAATAGGCGTGACACTCCAACCATGTGTTCATCCTCCTTTTCGATTCAATAAAGGTAATTGAATACATCTTCATTCTCGGTTTCACTTAGGGAACAAAAGCCCTAAGTTTGATTTCATTATCATGATCGAATCGATGTTTAATTGAATTCAATTTGAATCTAGGGTTCATGTGAAATTAGGGAATTTAAGTAATTAATGTTTTAAACGTTTTAAAGGGAACTTCTTAACACATCTGGGCCTTAGCTCGACTGGTAATCTGTGTCAATACTAGGCATGAGGTCCCGGGTTTGAACTGGGCCTCAACCAACTTTTTGTTTAATTGTTTTTTTTACATTTTGTTTCAGAAAATTATTATTATGAATCAAAATAAAAATTATTTTGTTAACTAAAATATTTTTGAAATTATTAAGCTAATTTTTTTTAGATTTTAAAAACTTATAATTCTTAAATTTAGTTATTTTTAAAGATTAAAAAGTTATAAAAATATTATTTACTCATTTATGTTATAAAAATATTATTTATTCATTTATGTTATAAATATATTATAGTTCAATGATTTTTAAATAATTACTTATTCATGATTATTTAAATAATTAATGATTATTTAAATGATTATTTAAATAATTAATTATTCAATGTTTTAATTAACTATGTTATATCATAAATAGTTAATAAAACTACTTCTTAGACTTTTAATTAACTTATAAAAAAACATATTATACTTTATTCTTAAAGTTTTTGTATTACAAGATCTTTATAATAAATCATTTAAAAAGCTCAAACCTCTATAAAATGATTTTTAAATAATTTTAAAGTCATTTAATAAAGTATTCAATTAATTCTTTTATCAAATTTTAAATAATTTATTTATTAGATAAATTATTTCTTTTCACAATATATTTAAATTTTTATTAATTCAATAAAATAAATTATTGAATCCTTATTTTTAATTGATTTATTCCAACTTTATTGAACCAAAACGTATTCGATTGCTTTATTTTATGTTAATTGTTTTAGTTATTAAAAACTCTCAAATTCCAATTGAAACTCTAGTTCACGTCTAATTGTTAATCTTATTATTGAATTAAATCTTGGAATCAATACGTTTAGGTAACTTGTAAAAGAAATCGTTGGATCCTCGTTTAAATTCTTATCATCACCTTGTATATATCATGTGAGTATTTCTATACCTCTTTTTTATATTTTCACACTTTGGGGTGAAACATGTTACCTTATAATCGTTGCACTTGTAAAACATTTGATTCTTGTAAACTTATGGCAATTCACTTGTATGTTGTGGTTGGTTGATCTCTGTAGCTACCATGTAATGTCGATTATATGTACAATCATTAACTATTGCTAGCCTGGCAATGTCATAATCTATGGGCCTGACAAGTCTGCTTGGTTAATCCAAGTACACTTAGCTAATAGTATATACTTGTAAACGTTTGAGACTTGTAAAAATCTGTCAAGGTTTGATTGTGCATTCTGTTTTACATCCCTAGTTACTTTGTTCTTTAACTTATAACATGAAGCGCCATCTTTTATATACTTATGTGTTGAAAATTATGGAAATCTCACCAATATATTGTTGATCTTTTATTTTTAACATGTTTCAGGTTGATACTTGAGGTTTCTCTTCGTGCTCATATAAGACTTAGACCTAGTTTAGCTAAATATGTTATTTCATTGTTTGAAGCTTTTGTATTGTATGGACTATTTGTCTTGTAATGTTCAATGATTAATGATATTTAATATTATTTCAACTTAATTAGTTCCATATGCTATGAACAATTGTTTCACATTCGTCCACCCCGATGATTTCGCCGTCAGTCGGGGTGTGACAGTTGTCCATCTTCTGGGTTCCATTACTCAAAATTGACAAAGGGCATCGATCATCATCATCAGAAGAAGCTTTCCAAACGTTTAATTGAATCACAACACCAAGAATCATCTAAATCCGAAGCAACCACAATCGCTACCTTGTTTCATTAGTTTTTCAACATATCGACATCAATCTAGGTAATTCTACACATACACCCACTCGATTTAGTATGCGTAACAAAAGCCCTATGCTTAATTCAGGAATTAACATTGATTTCATGCTCAATTGGAATCAAATCAAACTAGGGTTTATATGGATTTGGGGCTTTTCTTCAAATTGGTTATATAATTTTATTTCGAATCTAAACTCAGATTTAGGCATCAGCCCACCTGGTAAGACTCTGCCCATATACAACTGAGGTCTCGGGTTCGATCCCCGGGCGCCCTATATTATTTTTGTAAATAAGTTTTTTTTACTATTATTAAATACAAAAATTCTTATTATACTATTATATTGTGTTGATTAATTGAAATTAAATTAAACTATTTATAAATTCTAAAAGTTTATAAATTATAATTAGTTCTTTTACATTAAAGAAGTCAAATGTTATAAAAAT
Organism: Flaveria trinervia; assembly: GCA_025506515.1. Lineage (NCBI taxonomy): Eukaryota > Viridiplantae > Streptophyta > Magnoliopsida > Asterales > Asteraceae > Flaveria > Flaveria trinervia. The sequence continues at coordinate 70,056,395 of CM046452.1, forward strand.
ATATAATTTATTTACAAGTTTAAATATTTATAAAAATTATTTTTTTAAATCCTTATTTAACTTCTAAAAATTCTAAATCATATAATTTTCTAGTTCTTTATTTTTGAAAGGTTTTAATATCATGAAACCCTTATAAAATTTCTCAAAGGTTTAAAAACATTATAAATCTATAAGGTAAATAATTAATTATTCATATAATTATTTAAATAATTATTTATTCATCTATTCATTTTACCATGTTATAAATATTAGTTAATAAAATTACTCCCTAAAATTTTATTTAAGTTCTTGAAACTTATAAAACAATATAACTTTCTATTATGCTTTATTTCTATGTTTAAGGCTTTGATATTATAAGACTCTTATAAGAAATCAATATAAAATGATTTTAAATAATTATGCAAGTCATTCAATTATCTTTACCAAATGTTAGATAATTAATTATTAAATTAATTATTTCTTTTCACACATCATATTTAATCTTTATTAATTCAATAAATTAAATTATTGAATCATTCACTATAATTCTTATTTTTTTAATTGGTTCATACCACCTTTATCGAATCAAAACATAATTTATTGCGTTATTATATTTTATTTGACTTAAATATTAAACCCCTAAATTCCAAATGAAACCTTAATTCATGTTTACTCTTAAATCATATTTATCCTAATCCTAAGACACCAAATATTAGGTTGAATTGTGAAGAAATCGTTGGAACCATCTTATCTTCTTATTGTTATCTTGTGAGTTTTCCGAGTGAGTGTTTCTATACCCCCTTTTCATATTTTCACACTTTAGGGTGAAACATATTATTTTATAATCATTGCACTTGTAAATTCGTTTGATTCTTTCACTTATATGTTGTGGTTAGTTGATCTTTGTAATTACCATGTATTGACGATTATATGTACAATCATTAACTATTGCTAGCCTGGCGACCTCATAGATCTATGGGTCTGACAAACCTGCTTGGTTAATCCAAGTACACTTAGCTAATCGTATAAACTTGTAAACGTTGAGACTTGTAAACTGTCAAGGTTTGATTGTGTATCTGGCTTACATCCCTAGTTACTTTGTTCTCTAACTTATGACATGAATTGCCATCTTTTATATACTTATGTATTGAAAACTATAAAAATCTCACCAACTTTCAAAGTTAACCCTTTATTTTTAACATGTTTCAGGTTTACTACTTGAAGATCTATTCGTGCTCATATAGGACTTGGACTTAGTTAATTGAAAGTCTTATGTTGTTGTTTATATCTTGTTTGTATTGTAATTATTTAATTGTCTCGTTATGTTCAATAAAAATGATATTTAATATTATTACAACTTATTTAGTTCCATGTGCTATGAACAATCCTTTCACATTCGTCAGCCCCGATGATTCCGTCGTCGGTCGGGGTGTGACAAGGCAAACCATGAACCAAGTTATTTTTAACCAATATATTCATGGTTTTAAAATTTACATAACACATTCGTTTATGCCACAGAGTTGACACATCACCATGGGCGTGGGAAAGCGCCATGCAGTATCTTAGAGGTTGCAATGGGTTTTGTCAGAAGGACCATACTTATGTCCACTGGTTCATGGTATCTTCGGAAGCGCCATGCGGTATCTTTGGAAGAACATATACTTTGGAAGAGTCTACTTTTCCAAGGCTTATGATGATCTTTAAGAAGTCATACTTCGAAAGACATTGTCTTGAAATCTTCTAAGTGTCGAACTTTGGAAGAAGGAAGACTTTGTCTTTGGAAGTTGGAGTTCCTCTTTGGAAGCCTTTTTTAGCCTTGACCTTAGGAAGCTCAGCTTTTCCTTCGGAAGCATTACATCAATTACACCAAAAATGTTTTATGTGTATGTTTTGGTTGCACCAGCCTTACTTGATCCAACATTAGTTTCTACACAACCTAAACAAGACACACAAAGTTCTACACAACCTAAACAAGATATGATTCATTTCTACACAACCTAAACAAGACACATAAAGTTCTACACAACCAAAACAAGATGTGATTAGTTACTACACAACCTAAACAAGACACACAAAGTTCTACACAACCTAAACATGATGTCATTAGTTTCTACACAACCTAAACAAGACACATAAAGTTCTACATAACCTAAACAAGATGTCATTAGTTTATACACAACCTAAACAAGACACACAAAGTTATACAAAACCTAAACAAGATGTCATTAGTTTTTACAACCTAAACAAGACACACAAAGTTCTACAAAACCTAAACAATATCTCATTAGTTTTTACACAACCTAAACAAGATGAATAAACCGTCAAAAAACCTAAAAAAACAAACACAAAACAAAATCCGCAAAAATTACTACACTAAAACATATACCAGATCCAAAAAGTTCTACTTAAAACCCTAATTTGCAACACATCCACAATCAACCACAACTTAGCAATCAAAACAAATAAAAGAACAATGTAGCACCTACGATGGGCTTGTAGGCATAGAAAGACAGAAAGGGCCTGCGAATGGTGGTGGTCGACCGGTGGTGGTCAATTGTGACTGCAAAAGGCTTGCTGTGGAGGGGGATTGGCGGTTGATGGGTACCCGGAGGGGGTTGATAGGTCGACTGCCGCGAAGGGGATTGGCGGTCGATGGGTAATCGGAGGGTGTTAATGGGTCGACTGTCGCAAAGGGGATTGACGGTTGATGGGTGGCCAGATGGGGTTGATGGGTTGACTGCGGGGTTGAGAAATTGAGGGATTGGCGGTCGATGGTGGTGTTGAGAAATTGGGGGTTGAAAATGAGAGAAAGGGGGTCGATATATTACAAGACACTTTAGAATTTTTAAAAGATGATGAACCAAGATGACACGCAAAAATGTGTGTCATCCTTTCTAAAATATTTTAAAATACGAAATATATTTTATGATACGCGTAAATACGCGTCATCTTTTTTGCACGTCATCTTTTGTGTGTCATCTATTAACAGTTAGTGAGTCTCTAAAATAACATCGTAAACTTGATTGAAACTAAAACCTACCATATTATCCTATCCAACTTTATTAGGTTCCAATTCATTGGTAGCTAGGTATTTGAAAACGAACCTTTTTAAGATTGTTAGATGATTATTACTATATTTATTTTTATTAAGTATCTCTAAACTATATATATATATATATATATATATATATAATATATATATATATTATATATATATATATTATATATATATATATATATATATATATTGTTATCAAAGTCTAAAAATAAAATTTATGAGCCATTATATATACCTTAAACTAGGTTAGTATCCCGTGTATTACACGGGTTGAATAAATAAAATATTAAATTATCAGTAATGAAAAATGATTAACTATAATATGATATGATTGAAATTACGTATAAGTAATAAAACAATGATATTGTTTTCGTTGAACTTTTGTTTTAAATTTTTTTATCTAAAACATTTAAAAATCCTTTTAGATCAAAACGTTTTAAAAATGTCATTTTCTAAAAGTTTCTTATTATCCAACTTTAAATTTTAAAATTTTATGGTTCATAAGATATTTAATTTCTATTAACACTGATTTTAAATATTTTTTGTATTAAAAATAACTTATGTTATGCAAAAGATTGTTTCTTTAGAAATTGCATTTATAAAAGATCTTTTTTTAATTTATTAAAAACTATTTTATTAAAGAAAATTTAAATAATATAATTAGTATTTAATGTAAATATTTAATATGAGAAAGAAACAGAAAAATTAGGTTTTGGAGGTCTAATATTGTAACAAATGACAACTTAAAAGCTTCTTTTATTAGAGTAGATAGATTGTACATAGTAACCTATATCAACAATACGTTATTTATTTTAAATTATATTATTCACATATTTTATAAAAAAGTATTTATAGTCTATAGATAGTTAAACAGTTATTTAATAAGAAAAATTAACTCGATTTACAAAAATGCATGTACACTAAGTCCACATTTAACTATATCAGTATATTAGTTGTTTTCATGTTTTGAATACATCATCATCTTCATCGTGTTCAAAACATTGTCCAGAATCATCTTCGGAATCAAACACGTACGCAAGGTTTTAGGAAGCTGAGTATCGTATCAACTTCAACAACGACGATGAGGGTTTTCGCGGTTTCAAAGTGTTATGCAGAGCATCACAAAAAATAAGAAAGCAACACCATCATCATCATCAATGGATCAACAAGAACCGTCTAAACCGTTTATGAATTTAGTTGTTTCAACATGAGTTTGATCTGAGTAATGGCGCTTCAAAAATGAGAAACATAAAGGAAGCAGTGAGCATGAATAATACTAGTCAAAGATAGTTAGCGATAATACCACGAGTTTAGGTCATTAGATGATAATATGGATGAGATAGAGCTTAATGATAAAGAACTCCATCCATCCTAAAATCTAATGTATTCACGTCTGGTTTTGTCATGTCAAAAGATATTGAAGTCCAAAAGCTATCAATCAATAGCGTATTATTCATTATCATTAACATCATATCACAAAAGTTATATTTATATAGTTAACTTTTTTTTCTTGGTTTCATCTTCATCTCGTATGATTTCTATGTTTATCTATCACCCAACAAACTATTTTTTGATCTTATGCGGTACAAACATCAATGGTTTATTGACACTGATCAATTTTGATATTGTCCATTTCTTTTTATGTTTATATATGCTTATGATTAATCAAGAATATAAAAGATACATGTTTTATCAACTCATTAATCATTAGCTAAAATTTGAGATATTTATAATCAAAACTATACATTTAGAATTCATTAAGAATTGTATAAAAAACTAATTTAGATTAAGTAATTAACGTAAATAATTATAAATTGAAGTACTATAATTACTTTAACGAACTACCAAATATATTATTAATATATATATAAAAGAATAGCTAGTTTTAGATTTATGACTACCAACAAAAAGTCAGCAGGGATGGTGCAATGATAGACATCAAAAATGAATATATATATATATATATATATATATATATATATATATAATATATATATATATATATATATATATATATATATTATATATATATATATATGTGTGTGTGTGTGTGGTGTGTGTGTGTGTGTGTGTGTGTGTGTGTGTGTGTGTAAATTTTAGATAAATATATAAATTAAAAATTAAAAATTAAAAAAGGTTTATTATACAGATGATCTATTATGTCCGTTAGCAGGGATGGTACACAACAATCATGGGATGGTGATGGAGTTTGATTTGAACATCAAAGAACATAAATTCTCAAACGTAAAGGGACATAAAACTAGTTAGATCATGAAATTCATTACATCAAAAGGAATGTCTTTAACTAAACATAACTATATTAGGATGCCATTTTTTGTCATGATGTCCGGTAGCTTCAGAATTCACGTCAAGCTCTCATACTTGTTAAACATGTATACGAATCAAATTAATATGCATAAAAATTAAGTTAGGGTTACACAGTAAACTCTAGTTTTACTTTAACAATGTTTATCAAAAGTTTATCTTTGACCGCCTTTCTTTATCATACATTAGTTATGCTTTAACTTTAATGATGCATTCATATTTTATCAAGTATCCTTATTTTATATTTTACCAATGTTATCAGGGTACTTACACTTAGGTAAGATTTTTTTTAAAATTTTTACCATGCTTATTTGTTCTCTATAGTTTAGCCATTCTTTATCGTTACTTTAAGTTTACTTTAACATGCGTCCGTACTTCATACAAGACTCTTTTAGCCATTGCGTTTATAATAAAAGAGTTTACTTAGCCATTGCATGTGTAATACACAAGACTTTCCTATTGCTTGCCAGTACACAAGAATCTTGTCTAGCTTGCAAAAACGCAAGACTTCTACCGTTCGCCATTACGCAAGACTCCTGTGTCGAGACTTCAAGTATGTCAAGACCTCTATGCTTGCAAGACTCCTTTAACATGTTTCAATGATTTCTAATTGTTGATAACTCCTTTTGAATTATTATTGAAGTTCTTTATCATTTCAAATGCGAACATTACATTTTATAAATCTATGATCATCTTTTAGCTCTTATCAGTACTTTAACTTATTTAGCTACAATTATCTTTATCTTTTAACTAGTTTAACTATAATCATTTTAAAATGCTTTAGCTTTAGTTACTATGATTTTTTTTTTACTTAATTTCCCTTTTCAATTAATAATGTTATGTCAAGTTACATCAAAATAGAAGGTAGACAGGCAACAAGCTGCACCGCCACCCCTTTCTGAATAGCAAATCCTAACCTTCCAAAAACAAATCCTTGCCTCCCTTACATTAGTTCGTCACTTTATCAAAGCCAAATACTATATTATTATCGGGAACTTTAATCCGGCCGAATACTTTGCTTCAGTCGAGAACTATGCGTAACCAAGAACTTCATTATGTACGAAATCTACACACTACTGAGTATAGTATAAGAACCAAGAACTATGAATGAGCTTCACATTTATGAGCCGAGTACTATAAAAGCCAAATACTATACTATGGCCGAGAACTCTACTTTGACAATATTTAATTTTAAACTTTATTTTTACTTACAATATAGTTAATATAAGTGATAATGCTTAACTGTTTGATTCAAATTTAAGTTCAAGACAATATGACACCGATTAGTTACCCTAATTTAAGCTATCTGAGTAAAACAATGAAATATCATATTGTTCTTCAAACTATTAATTTCATATGATTTTTAAAGGTGACACTAACCATTTCAGAAAGGGCTAACATTATAAAGCTAGTATACAATTAATTTTTCATAAAAAACCGCCCAACTAATTTTTAATTTTGGATATATTTAGATCACTTATTTTTTTTAAAATATACGGAGAAGTCACTAACTAACTTTTGAAGTGACTAAATTTGTATAAAATGCATGTAGTTTAATATAAAGAAAATAATAATTCTTTAACTCTTTAATTGATCAAAATAGAATAATATATATTACCCTCTATGTTAAAAAAAAGAATGAGATAAATAATGCTTATACAACTTGTGAAGCATGGGTTACAAGATCTTTGATGCGCGCACGTTGTTTAAAAGGGTTTTTTGGCTTTCAGGCTTTCATATGTGTGTCATTGGTGTCGCCTTAGGCCTTTGTTCCACCGGTGGCTACATTGGCAATGGTGGTGGTGGTGGTCGTTGAGATGGTTGTTGTCACTATTTCAATTTCCGGAAGCGACTTGGCTCTCACATCCATGTTTTTGTTGTTGCCGGAGATGGCCTTGGTGTTGACGTCCTTGATGTCAGTTGCATGTCTGGCCCCTGTCTTGTTTGATGCTTGACTGTTCTTAGATCCAATTTTGTTTTTAATGGTGGCGATGGTGGCAGTGTCTACTGTTGTGATGCCTTTCCTTAGCGGTTGACATGGTGTGTCTTTGTCCGTTCACGGTGTCGTAGGCTACCCGCACCGTTTTGATGTGGTATTAGGGTTTTCAGATTTGGTTTTGCATGGTAAATATTGATGGTCTTTTGGTATTTTCTTAGTGTCAATGATAGCAGGTTAACGCTTACCAGTGACATTCTTACCCACGTCAATCATGCTAAGCTTTAGCTCCTCTAAGATGTTGGTATAGTCTGGTGTTTTACATGTTGTTCTAGAGTAACATACACCATGAGTGTCTCTATCCGAAGTCACCATTAGTGGCTTTCTTTATCAGCAGCGACGTAGGTGTGTGGTTGGATGATCTATTATGTCGATGATGACAAGTTTTACCTCATCTAAGACGTTGTGGTTGGGTTGTTTATCGTGTGATGATGATGGGGTTACTCTCATTTGAGACACCCTTGTTGCTCATCTATAGTGTAAACTAATTTATGTTTTCTTTAGATTGATGATTTTGCTAGTGTTCGTTTAGTTAATCTATTTGCAGGGTTGTGATGTCGTTATTTCTTTGTTAGGAGAACTTGTTCTTGGTTTTCTTTTAATTATTGATTTCCAATGTTGTCATTTGGTTAATGTGTTAACAAGGTTGTGATGATGCACCATAATATTATGAGTTTCGCTTAGGCATGGCTAATGTCTATGGTTATCAACCACAACCGACCACCTGTTCTAAGCAGGATCAATCTAAACAAATGTTGTTTCACCTTTTAGTTTTATGTGATTCCATTATAAATTGTGACCGAAATCCCCGCGCAACGCATCAAAAATCCTAGTTTTCTTAAAATGTTAAATAAAAAATTTAGAGTAAATTACCATTTGCATACCTGACGCTTTTTCATTTTAACAGTTTGCATCTCTATACTTTTAAAAATGCCATATGTCCCCAAACATTGTATATTATCTTCATTTGAGTGTTTGTCATTTTACTTTTATTTCAATTTGAGTCTAGATAACTAACACTGTTAGTTTTCTGTTAAAATTATTATTGAAAAGACAAACTACCCCTAGAATTAAATGAAAGCAAAAAAATATTTGTGGGACCCATTCATCAACATATTCTTCTTCACTACTAACGCTCTTATAGTACTTCTCTCATACATACACCCAACACCTCCTCCACAGCTTCACCACCACCTTCACACCCTTATCACCACCACGACAACCACCCATCACCACTTCCACACGCCTTATCACTACCACCATAGTCCCCCCCACATATTCTCTTTTCTCTTGATCAGAGCCACCCATCACCACCACCACGACCCCCATCACCACCACCACAACCTCCATCACCACCACTGCATCCCCCCAACACCACCACCGCACCTCCCATCACCACTACCACAGCCCCTATCACCACCACCACCGCGACCCCATCACCACCATCGCAACCCCCATCACCACCATCGCAACCCCCATCACCACCAACAAATATCACCACTATCGCAGCCCCCCATCAACACCACCATAGCCCCCATCTTAACTAGATCTACGATTTTCACATTTATGGTGGTTGTGGACTACCGATCATGCACACCCACATGGAAAGAAAGAAGAGAGAGAGAGAATGGGGGAGAAGAGATAAGGGTGGTGGTGGTTGTGGTCATGGAGGTGGCGATGGTGGTTGTGACGACGACGACAACGATTGTAGCGGCAACAACGGTGGGTGCAGTGGTAGTGGTGTTGTGGTGGTAGACTAAAATATAATAAAAGGAGGAGAGAGTGAGAGATAGAGATAAAGAGGGAGAGAGAGAGAAAGAAAGAAAGAAAAGGGGGTGGGGTGAGGATGGAGGTATATGATTTAATAAATAAGAGTAATTTTATTATTTTACAAAAGTTTACAGAAAAATCTAACGTTGTTAATGTTTTGGACTCAAATTGAGATAAAAAGGAAATGTTAGAGGGCAGATGGTAATTTTAAAATTATAGGGATTCAAATTATTAAACTGAAAAAAATATAAAGGATGCAAATAGTAATTTACTAAAAAATTATTAAACTTTAACTAATTTAAAAGTTGACGTGGTATTATTTTACAAGTTGATGTATCTTAGATTTTAAACTTCAACTTAAAAAAACTAAGTTAGTAACAATAGACATATTGTTTCTTTGAAATTGAGAAAGTTTTATATCCCAGAATTAAAAACTAGAACTATATTTTTATTAGATTATTAAACTATACTTTATATAATAATGATAAAAGATGTGAAATTAACGTAATTTCATCATTTAGTTTTATTTAAAAACATTCACTACAGGCTTGAAATTTTTGCTTTACAAAAATAGAGTAAATTATTTTTTTCGAGTATGTAGTTTGATGAAAATTATAGTTTTAGTTTAATTGTTTATTTATTATATTTACAATCCAATAGTTTTAGTTATGTTTCAAGCTCAACCATGTTACCAACATTGCTAGTATTATTCTACTAAATTAATGTAAAAAGACTATAATGTTTTGGTATTTATTTTGTTATTGTTTAATCGTATTGTTATTATATTTAAGTAAGAAACCCTCCCCACTCCCATATCTTTATCCTTTCTCTAGTTTTTTTAGCTTCACCACCTTCTACGACCACAATCACATCGTAGCTTTCACCCAACTTCACCGCACCTCCATAATCATCAAACAAACTCTACTCGTGAAAATCCCTCCATTTCTTACGAAAAATACCATGATCTTATATTCTTATTTTGTAAGGCCCCGTTCCCGGGACGCTTACAACTGGGTTCTCATCGCACACAAAACGTGTAATTACATTTGTATTTCATAAATCGCAGCGGAAAACTAAAACAATCTTTCATTTCCATGTAAATGCTTTTGCAAATTAATACAACATTCATTACAAAATAGCTCGTTCGCATTACAATGCAAAAACATTATCAAAAGAATGCCATCCCCAAAAGAGCTGAGTAGTCGCCCGTGCCATCCTCAGCAAACATTACCTGCCAACTGGAAACACATCAAAGTCAGCGTTGCTGAGTGAGTTCTAGTTTTATTACAAAACATACTTTACTTCCATATAAAACCATTAGTTACTTTTACATGATCACACATTGTACGTACACATAGATAATATCATTATTATCTTCTTCATTCATTCATTCATTATGACTTTACTTGCGCATCGGACATCATCCGTACCAATACCATGTGCTACACCCCGGTTAGTCGTAGCTACCGGCCGAAGTCAACAATGAACAGCTAAACGTATGCCACGGTACTAGGAGTAACCATCAGTCTTAGTTACTGGGCCGAAGTCAACAAATGAACAGCTAAACGTATGCCACAGTACTAGGGGTAAGCGGTAGAGGCACTACACGTTTGGTCAATCACAAAGAAGGACCCTGTTATCCAATGTTTGCAAGACTTCTTTCATTCGTTCATTAATGCATACATTCGTTCATTATGTTCCTCTTTCTTTATCTTTCACTTTACGTTACATAATACTTCGTTCATTCATCATAATAGGTAAAGCCATAGGAAAGATATTATACATCATACTAAGGAACATATCATACACATTCGTCATCATCATAGAGGGCAACATCATACATACGTGACAAGCCTAAACATGCATCATCATCATCATCATCATGCCCAACATGCTTTCTAAGGCCTCGAGCGTCATCTTACAAACTCTATGGGAACCTTTACGTCAAAACTTACATCTGCACTTTCCCCCAAAAGTCAGAAGTCAATCTACACCTTCCTTGGGTACAACAGCCCTATTCGGGCGTATGGACACCCTTCAGTCGCATTGCCTCCATGCGACTGAACATCATGCGAATGAACTAATACGGATGAACACCTATGCGAATGAACATCTAGTCGTGCGAATGGACAATGCGGATGAACACCTATGCGACTGGACCTTCAGTCGTGCGAATGGACCTTTAGTCGCATGACCCCCATGCGACTGGCCCTTCAATCGTGCGAATGAACCCCAATCGTACGAATGGACCCCAGTCGCACCCTAATCGGCCGTATGGCCTCCATTCGGCCTCCAGTCGGTCGCCTAGCCCTAACTGATGCAGAATGCAGTTCATCCCGACTGCAGCCGAGGGTTTTCGGCCTCCAAACTCATCTAAACCCATTTTAAGCCTAAATCGACCATCCTAAACCTTAGGGATGCATACCATAACATTATTCAAGCACAACCAAGCAAGAAATCAAGCCACAAACGGGTCCTACGCATACATACACGCATACATACGGGTTTTCACCCAAAAACGCGAAAAAGGGTTTTCAGATGTGTTCCAGCCCCAAAATCATTCAAAAACATGTAAAAGAGGGGTCCTAGAACTCACCTAAACGAGCACAACGACAAGAGCTTCGATTTGGCTTGCTTCACGACGATTTTGGCGACCCGAACCTACTCGAACCAACACTTTTTCCTCTTTTTCTCTCTTCTCCTCTCTAAGAACTTGAAATGTGGGGTGTGTGGGGAGAGTGGGCTGCCCTTTCCCTACTAATATCACCACATTTCCCAACTTTTCTTCGTTGGCGAGTTTGGTCCCTCGACTTTTGGACTTTATTTTCTTTTCTTTCTTCACCGGCTTCAAAATAATAAATATTCGGGTGTTACATATTTATCTTACAAACCCATTACAAAATAGAGTAAAAAACAGGAGTTAAAGGAAAATGAAAGGGGAAAATAAACCACCAACATTGAAACCTAGACATGGAACACAATCTTAATCACCACCAAACAATTGTCTTCATCCTTCTCGTTTTTCTTGAAAGAATCACCACCATCGTCATATCACTGGCATGCATCACTGCCTTATTTTAAAGACTAAGAGTTCACCCACCACCACCACCACATCACCCTCATGACATATCTAATGGGCGACCATCGTGCATCGTTGTCTTGTTTTATAGGCTAGACATCATGTATTACCGCCGCACCATCATTTATCACAACCTCATTTGTTCGATGATAGACCCATCACCACCATCTCATAGATCTCTCTCTAACCTACCACAAAAACCCTATTGAAAGAGGAGTTCCTGCCCTTGCTTTAACCATAAATCTATAACCATTAAAGCTTCAGCCATCGGAGCTCTTGCCGCTACTAAACCGTAGATTTGCTCTGAAAACAAGAAGATAAACTTAATGGATGAACAAAGAGAGATATATGTTAGATTTGGTGGGCGGATAATTTATGGGTGGTGTGGATGGATTTTGTGGTGGGCGATAGGTTTCAGGTGGCGGTGAGTGATAGTGGTGGTAGTGGAATACCCCGAGAGGGAAGGAGGGAGGGAGGGAAGGAGAGAGAAAGAGAGAGAGAAAAAATAAAGAGAGAGAAAATTAAAGACTAAATTAAAAGCAAGTATAAAACCTTAAAACTTTGGGTGTAACTAATAAAATATTAAACAAAATCATAATGTTGCTCAAAAACATAACAATTAAAACAAATCCTACTCAAGAAAATAAAATCATTCTAGACATCAAACACCAAAATGAAAAAAAAGTTAACTACATCCTTGACAACTACATCCTTGAAGGTTTCACAAATTTGGGGTTGAATCAACCAGTGATCCTTTTTCACTTGGGGAAAGTCAACACATTGAGATTCATCATCATAATAAATTAATAATAACAATAATATTCTCAGCCCTTTCCACAATTAGTGTAGTCTTCCCTGTGATGCTTGATGGGGGTGCAATGGCTTCTGGTGTGCCATGGGCTAGTAACGCTGTTGGTCGTCGTCTCTTTCCTCTGCGGCCAGTGGCCCATATTCCAAGGCACTTTCATCGAACGAATTCACAAATTCCTTACCTTCGGTGCTTTCGATTATTTCAGGTAACTCACTCAAAACCCTAATTCTCACTTCCTTACGACTTACGATCCTCTAGAAACATCATATGATGCGTGAAATGTGTTATGTATGTCACGATATCTGTTGTAGTAGACTGAAACTTTGAGCATACATTGAAAACTTTAGTTTATTCTACTGTGAACGAGAGAAAGAGGTGGAAAAGAGGGTGATTTTCTAATTCATGCTTACAATTTTCAACCAATTTTTAGGATTTATATGTTAATTCTTGAGCAGAATAGGTTTCATGAAAAGGGAATTATGCTCAAGAAGGAACCTTTATAAGAGAAGATGGAGGATCATGATAAGGGAGTGGAATGTTAACCTTTGTCACCCAATTGTGGAACTTCTGATCTATGATATTAATTAACTGTTACATGTTAGGAAAAATTGAATAGAACATCATCTACTTTCACCTTTCTCCTTTTATAATATGTATAAGAACAAGATCATGAATGGATAAAATGCTTATACTACTTGCTACTTACATTTTAATATATTATCAGCTTAAGTAACAGGATTGGTGGATTTGGATTAGAGCATGAGGGAAGAACAATATTGTGAAGTGAAGTTTTTGGATTTCATGAGCTGGGTTGATGGTTTCTTTTTGGTGGTTTGATTAATTAGTGAAAATGATGTAATTGATATGTTTATGAGAGGATGGTTGTCTGTCAAACACACAAACTCTTGTAACTTATACTGTATCTATTTTGTTACAGGCGATTTGTTGAGTTTGTTTTCGGCTCTAGGGGTACCAATGCACTATATCTTACTCAGTACTACTGTTGCGATCGACCCAATCCCATCTTACAGGTTTGTGATTAAAAGTTTGTATTATTCATTTGTTTTATCAGGGTCAATAGCACAATTGGCGGCATGCCGGCATGCTTGCGATACATTCAGTGTTATGGGTTCGAGTAGTGGATGCTCACACGTAACTAACTTAAGATACCAGTACCAGATAAATATTGAAGGTCCTATGAGCAGAATATTGAAATAGAGAAGAATCAGTTGATTGCTTAGTTAGGAATCATTCAACAACCATAAATGCGAACATTGTTATTTTGTTACACTTTTGTTCATATTGAAACTGCTCTGTAATTTGAGGCTAGGCTTTGTTGGAGGTTCATTTTTGTGATCTTTTTTCCCTAATATTGAGCAACCCATTCATGTTCTGCCTACATTCCATGGATTAAAATCCAAAGAAATAATTCACTTTGAATATCTTTCATTGTTATCATATTCCATATGTGGGTTAATATATACAGACGAAATGGGTAAATCTTCTGGACGAAGAGTTTTCTTAAGGAGTTAAACAAGAATCACATTGATAACCTACTCTATTGTGTTAACCTATCCATTTGAGGAGGAACTTGATTACATAGCTGATAAGTGATGTCAGTGACTAAGATACTTGGTTCAAAGAACCTTGCAGCGTAGTTATTTCGCGAACCTTTCTGTTTCTAGTTAAAGTGTAGTTGAGAAAGGTGGTGTTAATAGAAAAGATTGCTTTGCGTAGCTTCATATTGCCTTGTGGAAGAAACTCTTATAGTGATCAAATTACACATCCAAAACATTGCTTCTGGAAGACAACCTTCGTTTCCTGTCAACACATCATTCACTTTTTAGTCTGTAGTAGGCATTTTAGATTTCTAGGTCATGCAGTACCTGTTTGGTAGTATATGCCAACTAATGGATCGTTTTTTTAGAATTTCTAAACGAAGGATATGGAACGACTTAGACTTTCTAGGCATTGGAGTTGCACTATCAAAACATGGAATTTCATTATCTTAATGGAAGTATGCCTTAGATATTCTTGAAGAAGTTGACTTAGTGTCTCATACTCTAAAGGATTCTAATATTAAACTCATACTAGGACGGGAAATATTGTAGACTAGTTGCCAATTTGGCAGACTTAGCCATCTTAGAGTAACTCGACCATATGTTTCTTGTTGTGAGTATAGCAAGTAAATGCTCCTTGTAACTCTCATAGGAAAGTGGCATATTCTTAAGTACATCAAAGGATTCTATCAAGGGGTTGTATGAGGATCAAGGTCATATGTGGATTATGTGTTCTTCGTATGGAGATTTTGGCACATGTATTTAGTTAAAGATTAACAATAGGATTTTACGTGTATTTTAGAGGCAACCTAGTCTCTCGGAATAGCAAGAAGCAAAATATAGTGGTAAGGTCAAGTGCGGAATTGGAGTATCAACCCATGGCAAAAGTAGCATGCATGCTCATATGTGGCAATGAAGTTGCTCCACACATTGCCTCCAGTTTGGTTGGTTTTCCATGACAGGGCAAAACAAATTGAAACTGATCGTCATATTGCTAGAGAGAAGCTTTTTAGTGGTATTATTGTGACTCTATTTGTTAACTCTAGTGATCAAGTAGCATGTGTTCACAATGTCTCTTAGAGGTCCTCAGGTTGAATATATGTGTAACAAGCTTGGAGCATATAATATACAATATGCACAACTTGAGAGGAAGTGGTTGAACAATATTAGGGTTGTCCAATACTATATGATGGGCTGGGTTTTGTCTCCATTTCTATATATAGATGTATCATTGTAACAAATTCATTCACTTATTTCAGTTTCTTTATGTTACTTTCACACTTATTAAATAATGGCTGATTTGAATCATTGCAAAATGTGGGTGTTTGATGGTTAAATTGTCATATAAGGTTATCAATGGAAAATGTTGAGGGAAAAAGAGTTTGCATTATGGTCCTTTGATGCGTTAGTTCTATTGAATAAGAACATATGTTTAAAAATAATACGGTAGTTGAAAGTTCTGCCGTTATGGAAAATGATAACAAACAATGAAACAAACAGACAAACAAACCAAGATATATCAAACTCATTGAGTTGGGTCTGGGATCATGATAAATATAGATTGCGCCAAATCAAAATTATAGTTCTTAGGTTACCTTGGCATTTTATATTTTCTTTTCTCCTTTCTTCCAATATTCATTTTTCCTTGATGTATTATTTGAAAGATTCAGTTTTTCCCCTTTCTTGCAGGCGTTATACTTAGCAATAGTTGGTGGTACTTATTACTTGATAGTGTACTCAACATTTAACTATATTCCTGGTCATTATATGGGTGGATATCACAGGTATGAAGACAATTTCAATGCTTTAGTGTTGTCATCTAGAAGCTTATGAAAGATACAAATTTTTTTTTATCTTGAACATTATATATTATTTGCAGATACACAAGCTTGTTGGCTGTTGGTGTGGGTATTTTACTTTTTCTATTGACTAGTTTCTCTGATCCAGGAACTATCAATGCTGAAAATGTATCTCAATATCTTTCTTTATACCCCTATGACAACATAATTTACTCGGAAAAAGAATGTTCAACCTGCAAAATCTTAAAGTACGTATGCACATCGTTTTTATCAGGCTTCTCACTAGAGGTGGCAAAATGAGCGGGTCAATAGTGGGGTTTACTTTGAAACACATAAATTAGTAATTAATAGTGGGCTTTACTTTGAAACACATAAATTAGTATACAAGAACTATAATAATTCAACTATAGAAGTGATTTAGGAGGTCGTATGCATCAGAATACATTCTGAGCAACTTTCAACCTGCATGGCGCATCAGAATACATCTATTTTTACCCATTTGACTTGTTAGCGATTAAACATAACTAAGTCAAATCCATTTATAAGTAAATGGCCCAAAATTGCCACCTCTACACGTCACAGTTTTCTTTTTAGATAGATGCTAATCACCTATTGCTGTGCTAATATATTTTTTTAATGTAATTTTTTGTCACTCAGGCCTGCTCGGTCCAAGCATTGCAGTGTATGTGACCGCTGTGTTGCACGGTTTGATCATCACTGTGGATGGATGGTTAGACTATAGAATAAAAAATCATCTCCCCCCACAATATAGTCTAATGTGAACTGATTTCGATTCTAATCATTTCAGAATAATTGCATAGGGGAGAAAAACACACTTTACTTTGTAATGTTTCTTCTTTGGTGAGTTAATCTTGTTTTAAATAACTGACAATCTGACATATTTTCACATTGATTTCTGTTCTAAACACATGATGAAACTTCACCCTGCAGGCATTTCTTTCTTTGTGTATACGGAACCGTTGCAATTGGTTTAGTTCTTGCTGGTCGCTTAAAAGAACTAGAAGTTGTATATATTTTAACAGGTGCCATTAATGTTTAAATATCTTAAGTTAATCAATGCATCCACGTCTTGTTATATTAATTTGAATGTATGTTTTTGTCCTCACTGCAGCATATTATGGCATTGAAAATTCCTTTCGGAGTTTGGCTCCACATGTTGTACAGGTTAATTGTGCAATATCTCAACATGTTTTATAATAATTCAACCACGAGTCTATACTCAGGATAAATTATGTTTCATCATTGTCATATATATGCAAATTAATTGTTCTTAATTTGTAAGATATAATGATTTCTAACAAAAAAAAATTATTTAACTTTTTGTTGCAACAGTGGTTGGTAAGCTCTTACAACACTCAGATACTTCTAATGGTGTTCCTGGCTATAGTTTCTCTGCTTTTATCTGGTTTCTTTGGGTACCATTTCCACCTTTGTGTCAGCAATACTACCACTAATGAGGTAATGTGGGCTGTCTTGATCTACTTAGTTTTGCAAAATTTGACCCATTTCCTATGAGTGGGTTGGTGTGGTCATATCATATCTCTAACAGGTTAACGGGGAAAAATTATAAAACCAAAAGGGAAATGGGTCAAATTGGGCCAAAGTGTTTTCTAATGCACAGAAACTCTCAGCTCGTTCTATTTAAGATGTTATGTTGTTTCAATAGTAAGAATTTTATAATCATTTAAAAAAGTTAAAACAGTAGTTTTTAATACTGAATGTGAATCTTTGGTCAAAAAGGTGTTTCAGTCAACTAAATCCGGTCTAACATATACAAAAAGTACCAATTGACATCTGACTTTCTTATCTTTCCACCCTTAGTTCTACTACCTTTATTCCATAAACAGTGAAACACTTGACAAAGCATGTTCTTTATCTTAAGTGCTTGACTATCTGAATATACCCCTTAACAGTAACAAAAAGGGAATATCTTGTACCAAAGTTTATAGCACCCCTGTGATGAGTATGAACAGATAGGTAGTTTCATCTTGCATGCCTTCCAAGAAACTTAACATATATTATGAGACAGTTCCAAAATAGTGGTTTTTGCAAAATTTGAACTTAGTTCTACTAAAATGAACTTAAGTTCAACCAGCATTACAACTTTTTCTTGCTGTAGAATACACTCCTTGATGAAGCCTCTGCATTTAAATCATCCACTTCCTTGAATAGACAAGTTTTTGCTCAAAGCATAAAATATTATAAGTTATTTTGTCATTTAAATATTTCAATCAGCCGCCTTGTTGTCAATAGCGGCTATGGCGCGCTACGTAGCGATGCACCCCTCCCTCGCTACTTGCAAATAGCGACTGCATAGCGGAATTTTTCAATTTTTTATTTTTTATGGTAAATATGAGATTTAGATGATTAGTAATAGAGTGTTTTACTGTTTTAGTTATTTTGGGGGTGTTTGCTTAGATTTTCTACTACTTCATTGCTAAACATGTTTATTTTTTGAATGTAAAACGTTATTACATATTATCCTACTTAATCACTAAACACGAAATAGCAGTCGCTATTTACCACTATTTGCTACGTAGCATATAGGTGGCTTGTCGCTATTTATTGCTATTCGCTATTGACAACTATGTCAGTAGAAATTTTACTATTTAAATGATGGGCTTTACTACATAATAGATTTTTGGCTATGATAGACTTCAAATATTGATAATTATGATTCCTCAATAATTGATAGTGTCCCGCAATAAATTATCTTTGAGTAGGGCAATCACTATAATTTTTTATTTGTAACCTCCTATATAAGTGGAGTTAAAGAGAGAGAGGGGTGGGGGGTGGGGTCCTTTGTTATTAAGCTCAAATGCTCAGTTATACGGAATTAGAGTTTCTATTGTGATGGTCAAAAACTCGCTCTTCAAATAAGTTTAGGGAAGTCGGGAGGTTGCTGATTGATGTGCAACAAGTTTAGGGAAGTCGGGAGGTTGCTGATTGATGTGCAACAATATATAATATACCTAGGTTTTTACATTGATACATCTAAGTTAACACACATTTATAACTAATAAACTATGAATAGGTAAGTGTGACCTAATCGAGAGTAATATGGGTAATGTCAAATGACGTGTTGAACTCATGGAGCAATGTAAAATAATCCTCTTACTAAAGCTTTTAATACTAACTATGCTAGAAGAACTTGGGATTAATAAATCAATAATGAAACTAAAGAAACTGTTTTACATCAATTCTAGCTATAACTGCTTACAAAGTAACACCAAGTGTCCTCGTATGTGATTACCCGTGATAAATTTACTATTTGAGCATGCTTTTGATCTCTACTTGAATCATTATCTTTGTTTTAGAAAACGTGCCTCCTGGAAAATGCCTCAAGGCCATGAGGAGGTTCATCATGCACATCTGGGTCAAATTTGATTAAAACGGATCAAAATGAGGATGCGTCTCTAGCTTTTCTTCTTATAGGCTTCTTGACGTCTTCTAGGTTTCCTTCGATGTAAGGCGCACACCTGTGTAAGTTGAGTTGACATAGCATATTCTGAAAGCGACAGGGGATCTTTAGTTGATATAGGGATCACACGGCTATGTGATTGGAAAATTCCTAACCGCTGTATTCTGACTTCATGTTCTACTTTTCTGGAGAGTGGTCGCATACCTGTGTACATTGGATCTTCATTTCTTCATATTTTGGATTTCACACACGCAAATAATCAACTTCAAAGTGGGTGTGCATTGCTACAGAGCTACACACCTAGGTATATTGGACCTACCTTGTGTGCTTTTGGAACCTCTAAAGAGAGGAATTTCATAAAAAAGGCTAGACATAAAAGGCAACATTAAGGCTATGGGAATGAAGATGGTTAGGAGAACTACTACAATTGGCTCAACAAATTGAAGACAAGAACATAGCAAAACAAGTAGAAAAAGGGATAACTGGAAATCAGCTAGGTTGAAAAACATTAACTAAGCTTACAAAATTAACAAAACCGAAGAGGGGAGATGTTTTATCATTTTCTAGAATTTATAAACTTTCATTTCATAATGTTCCTGTTCTAGTAGTGTTTTTATGTTTTAACATAATTATATCAAATATGCTTGTAAGAATATTGTCAGTTTTTTTAGTTATTCAACAGCTAAATGTCAAATATGAACATGTTTGTGTTTTTGATATTGCAGACATTCAAATGGGAAGATTATTTAAGCTGGCAAAGGAAGGTGAATGAAGCAAAGGCAAGTGCAGAAGCACTAAAAGCTAGTTTAAATGATCTGAGCCAAGAGACAACAAAGCCTCAACAAAGCAAATGGAAATCTTCTTTAAAAGGTCCCGACTTGAAGAAGACGTTGAGGTTATTAAGAACAACATATATGATCGAGGCTTCTTCCAAAATCTTTATGAGATCATTTATCCACTTTCATCGCGACACTCATTTTCAACACATAAACTAAAAACAGGTTAAAGAATCTCACTCTGTTTCCAAATGGTTTCATATCCTGCAATCTTGATTTGTGATTAGCAAGTGTATGTGTACGCTGTAACATCCTCGTTTTTGTCGTTTAGAAGATAACTTACACAGTCAAACAAGTGCCCTCACGAATACCAATATTCGTAAATGACATTTCGCTTAAATTACATTATGTATATGGATACTGTGTAGTCAGATTAGGAGAAAAAAGACAACCAAAGAAAATTATGAAGTAGCTTGACTGTGACTTGGCTTTTTTCGAATTGGTTTAATCACACTTTCCATTTGAACTTTCATTTGATCATTTATACAATCAAATGGTAATTAACCAACAACATTTCATGGGCAAAACATTTTGATGGTGGATGTAATTTTAACTCTTATGAAACAAGTATATGTATACTTTGGTGTCAATGTAATTTTATTTATTTATTTATTTTAATTTTTGAATTTGAAAACCGCGTGTGGATGAAAATTTGGTGTCATTGTATGTTATAATTGAAAGCAAATATATCCTAAGATCAAACAAAGTAACTGAAAATCCAAGAATCAAGTTGTAACATGTAAATGATTTGCTTGCTTTACAGTTTTTAAAACTTTAGAGGCCATAACATTTATAGAGCCCCCTCAGGGCTTACATAACTAAATGATTTGATGGGTAATAAAATGATTTTTTTAATATATTTATATTCAGTTCTGTACCGTTATGACATGACCAGCGACGCTTGCTGCGGCAAAAGCCTATTCCGATGACATTTTCAACTTGCGACGAATTCTGTGGAATTTGTAATCTTTTGAAATGTATGGCATGGAGTTGTCGCAATTGGCAACATGGTGAATTCCATTGGCAAACAAACGCGAAAATTTTGGATGGTATCGATCGTATTAGTTTTCAGTGTAAGATAAATTTTAACATCCTAACACGACAAAAATAATCTGGCTGTAATAATTGACAAAATTAACATGATTGACAAGTATGTAAAAGTCTTTATAGATGATTATAATTCTACTGAAAATGCAATTAATTTGATGATCATCTGTTTACAATATCAAATTTCGAACATTGAATCAACCAATCACGTGCTTAACAAATATCAAGTCAACAAATAAAGAAACTGAGATTTAACATAAATCTGCATGCATGCATGCATATATATTAATCATAATAATAATATTGATCATACTATCTTTGAGATACATTTCAAGAAGAAGAAGAAGAAGACAACCATATATATATATATAATATTCCACGATTAGGGTGATCATTAATTGGATGCCTGAGAGAGAAAGACGATGATGACCACCAACAGCACCGGAATCAAAACCATCAGCGGCAGCGACGGCGGCGACACGGTCCCATTCCCAGCGGCAGAAACAGCAAGCATCCCACCACCACGAGCATTGCAACCACTGATCCCACACCCCACCATAATCAACATCGTTAATGTTCTCCATATCTTCTTCTTCTTGATCAATTACTTCTCGATCGATTAATTAGGCCAGTTTAACGTACAGTTAACTGTATCCCAATGTGTTATTTCTCTTCTCCGATGAATTTTATATATAATATGTAGGGATACGACGGTTGCATGGCGGTTTTATGGTGTGCAAGTTGCGACGGTTAATATATACTTAACGGTGATTATCCGTTGTTCACATCGTACTAAATCGATCAAACTGTCAATTAACAAATCGTTTATTTAAACAGAATGTCGATTATTTGCTGCATGCATGCTTTTGGGTTTGTGTGATATGATCAGTAAACTTGTTGCGACGGTTATGTAGCATAAATGGTGGTTGTGATTTGTGAAGTGTTTTAAATTAATACTTGCGACAAAATGATTGTGACGGCTGTGTAACAAAGTAATTTGATGGATTTTCTTTGTGGGAGATTTCTACTTTTCATATCCCACCTCTTATATACTAATTTTAAATTTTAACGTATTTTACCCAAAAAAATTATTTTCAAATAGTTTTATTAGGTTATCAAATAATATTATATGTAATAATATATTTGATAAAACAATCTCTTAGTTTTTATACTTAATCATGTTTGGCATTTAAATTTTGATGTTCATTTACAATATATAAAAAACGATATTAATCTAAATAGTATATGACTCAACAAACAATACATATACAAATAATGAAACAACTACCATCAAGCCTTGTGCGTTTCAACATGCAACTAAAACTTTTTCGTAATGCATTGACAATACCTGAAAGTTCACATAAAAAACAGTGTATTAAATCTTTTACAATAAGACGTTCATAAAGATGCGAATGTAAATAGCTTTATGTAAATTCACCTATTATAACAAATGTAATGATGATGGTATAAAATTTATATAGAAAATGAACCGGTTAAAAAGTTTCATGTTGAAACTTTAAGAAAAATAAGTCTACCGTAATGATAGTGGGTTAATAACATCTTATGCTTATATAAAAAAACAAAACCATAGAAAATTTATGACAATAAGATGTAATTCCTACAGAAAAGTATGTTAAGTTATCTTGAGATTTTAACTAACTTTAAATTTTAGGATATGTTTGATATGTGGTAATGAAATGGATAAAGGAATGGAATAAATAAGGGAATGGAATTGATAAAAGAATAAAATGAATCATTACATTCTATTGTTCTGTTTGGTTGCCCTTTAGTAATAAATGAATCATATCTTTGTTTTATTTGTTAGGTATAAAAATCGAAACAATAAAATGTAAAAGTAGTTATGATGGTGATGGCGAGCGGAGGTGGTGGCCGGCGGTGGCCGGAGGTTGTTTCCGGAGGCGGCGGTGGTTCCCGGCGGCGGCGGTGGCCGGCGGTGGTTCCCGGCTGCGGCGGTGGCAGGCGGTGGTTCCCGGCGGCGGCGGTGGCCGGCGGTGGTTCCCGGCGGCGGCGGCGGTTCCCGGCGGCGGCGGCGGTTCCCGCGCGGCGGCGGCGGTTCCGGCGGCGGCGGCGGTTCCCGGCGGCGGCGGCGGTTCCCGGCGGCGGCGGCGGTTCCCGGCGGCGGCGGCGGTTCCCGGCGGCGGCGGCGGTTCCCGGCGGCGGCGGCGGTTCCCGGCGGCGGCGGCGGTTCCGGCGGCGGCGGCGGCGGTTCCGGCGGCGGCGGCGGTTCCCGGCGGCGGCGGCGGTTCCCGGCGGCGGCGGCGGTTCCCGGCGGCGGCGGCGGCGGTGGCGGCGGTGGTTTGATTCTTGTGCTAGTAGGAGTTTTATTTCTACTACTTTTTGTGCTAAGTTGCCTGTTATCAGTAGAAAGGTCAGTGCACCATTTGATGTAGAAACTGCTATTGGTAAGTCCACTAGAATTACTGATGTGATAAAGGATTATGCCATAGAACTAGAAGGCCATAGGTTTGTTGCTAGGTTACACGTGATACCCCTAGGTGGATTTGATGTAGTACTAGGGATGGACTGGCTAGCAACCTATGAAGCAAATATTGTGTCTCGCAAGAAGATGATTCGATTAGTTGCGTCCGATGGGAGTTTGGTTACGATTTATGGAGATCGCGTCACGACGATTCCGAAAGTGATTTCGATGGCGGTGGCGGGAAAGTGCATGAGGCGTGGATGTAGTGCCTACTTGGCCTACGTAAAGGATGTGGACGCGCCAACACGGAAACTATCTGATGTACCAGTTGTGTGTGACTTTCCGGACGTATTCCGGAAGACTTACTCGGCGTTAGAGGTGGCCAAAAAAACGGGTTCGGGAACCGGTTCGGCCAAAAAACCGGAACGGTTTGAGGCCCAAACCGGTTTCAAACCAGGCCCGAACCGCCGGTTCTTGATCGGTTTAACATTTCCAAGTTTCAAACCGGTTTTCAAACCGAACCGGTTTTCAAACCGGTCCTCCAAACCGGTTTTCAAACCGGTTACCGTTACCCAACGGCTATATAGCCGTTTTTTGCAATTTTTGACCGTTTTTTTGATGTTTTTTTACCATTATACCCCCACTAGGTTACTATATATATGTATTTGATGTTTTGGTTGAATCACAACAACTTAAAACACTCTCTACTCTCAAAAATCTCAAAAACGCTCTCCACAAATACTTTCGTTTAAAACACTCTCACAAAAATCTCTGAAATGGCTTCAACAAGTGCTCAATCATCCGTTGGTTGTGAAGCGTCTTCAAGCAATGTGGTGATAGCAATCCTTCCTACGAATAGGAACCCCGAAGTATGGTGCAATTACGATTTATGTCAAATGGCTAGCGGTCCAAACAAGGCTCGTTGCAAGTTTTGTCATAAGTTTTTCAAAAAAGATGCAAACACAACATTGAAAAACCATATTGCAAATAAATATTGTAAAGCGTTAAAAGGTGAACCTTCTCAAGGTCAAGCTTCGATGACAAACGAAGGAAATATTTGGGCTTATAACGTTGATGCGGTTCGGGAGCAAATGGCGCAATTTGTAATTCAAGAAAGCTTGCCATTCAAACATTTCGACAACGAACGTTTGACTCGACTCATTCAACGAACTCTCCAACCACGTTACACCAATGTAAGTCGTGCTACTCTTCTAAGAGATTGTTTAAAAATGTGAAAAAAGCTAAAAATGAATTAATATCTTATTTTAAAAATTTACAAACCGGTGTTAACTTAACTAGTGATGTTTGGTCGACACCTCACGGTTCACCGGACTCGTACATTTGTGTCACCACCCATTGGGTTGAACCCGATTCGTGGCAAATGATGAAACGTACGATTGCGTTTGAATTGTTTGATTATCCTCACACCGGCCAAAACATTTTTTATCTTATTGATAAAGTTATTCAAACGTATAAATTAGAAAACAAAATATTTTCTATATCTTTTGATAATGCTTCAAACAACACTCTTGTGATAGATCATTTGAAATTAAAATATAAACCAATATGTGAGGGTGTGTTTTTTCATAGTCGATGTGTTGCGCACATCATAAACTTAGCCGTGCAAAACGGTTTAAAAATGATTGAAACAGTTAAAGATTGTTTTAAAAGAATGTTACGTGATATTTTTAGTAACAACCAAAGATATACTAAATATCGCAAGTTTTGTAAAGACGCAAATACTAAATGTTTAGGTCCGAATTGGGATGTACCAACACGATGGAATTCCACATGTAACATGTTTGAAAAGGCTATTGAACAAAAAGAAAGTTTAATAGCCTTTCATAATAGTTTGGTAAGTCGGGGAAAGGCAAATTCTTACCATCCATCGGGTTGGGCCATCATCGAAGAAGTAACAAAATGCTTCAAGTTTTTAAAAATGCAACTACATGTCTTTCTGGAGTTTATTACCCAACGAGTCCGTTGGTACTACACCAAATTTATTTAATGACTTCAAAATTAAATGAATTGTCGTGTAAGGGTAGACCTTATTCCGATATGATACCCCCAATGAAGAAAAACTTAAAAAATATTTTGAAGAAATGCCTCCCGTTATTACATGTGCCGCTGCTTTAAACCC
Organism: Flaveria trinervia; assembly: GCA_025506515.1. Taxonomy (NCBI): domain Eukaryota; kingdom Viridiplantae; phylum Streptophyta; class Magnoliopsida; order Asterales; family Asteraceae; genus Flaveria; species Flaveria trinervia. Next base: position 70,082,676 of record CM046452.1, read on the forward strand.
TTGTTTAAATTTGTCGGGGGTTGAAACTTTACTTGATAAAATTACTTTTAATTTGGATTTAGAAGTTGGTAAACCAATGTATAGTAAAACTTTAAAAGCGACTTTCAACAAACAATTACAACAAATGTATGATGTTTATTTATTAAAATACGGGAAAACATCACAAATCCATGATGCTTTAAGGCATGTGTAACATCTTGTACTTTTGTTAAGTTAGGCGTTAACCTTGTTAAGTTCTTGTAAGGATCATTTATGTCATTTATGAAACTTTGAGGGCTTGTTGAGTTAAATTGGGAGTTAATAAACTATTTTGCTTAACTTTGATAATAATGATAATAATATTGTTACCATAATGATATAATAATAATAATAATATAATAATAATAATAATAATAATAATAATATAAATGACAAGTTATAAAAGTTAACAAGTTAGTTAATGTTAAGCTTGAAGTTAATAAAGGGGGCTTATTTGCCAATTTGGAAACTTAAAATTGAACTTTTAAGCATAAAATGTCAACTATTAAACTACAAGGGCCAATGTGTAAAATCTCAAAGTTTCAACCCAACCCCCCGCCCTCACCCGTAATTCCGGCCGGGACTTCGGCCACCCTCCGGTCGAAGTCCGGCGAGTCTAGAACACAAAAACCATTCGATTTTGTAACCCAAAATCGACCCGAATCGTTTTGTAAACGTAATTCGAACTTGAATGCATTCAATAATTGAGTTGCACATCGGTTATCAAGCTTATTCATCGTATAACCGAAACTCTTTTTAATTCATGACCGCTCGATCATTAAAACACAATAATAGTCGAATTAACTTAACGCAAACAATAATTTATCTATCTGCAATCGATTACACTCTTCAATTGCACCTGAAACGAACGCATACATCGAATCCCATCATCATCTTCTGTCGCAACTTGCATCATACTCGAACACCATCATTAGGGCTTCAATCTTCAAAATTTATAAGGGGCTTTGCATCAAGGACATCACAAGAAGCTATTCTCAGAATTAATTGGATATTCATTAACGTTTGCATCTGGTTTGCATCACCCACGGCCGCAACCTGTTTCTCGTTGGGAGCATCACCAATTCGAACATAATACGGGTAATTAATCGCACACATGTACTCGGTTTTCTTTGGGGAACAAAAGCCCTATGATTAATTTGGCTAACAAACTCGAATTGAGCTTCAATTTGAATCAAAACATTCTAGGGTTTATGTGGAATTGAGGATTTATAATTGTTGGTTGTTTTAAGAATTAAAAACCAGTTTATACCGCGGCTGAGAGCCTGGTTCACTGGTTAAATCACTTAGTCACACACATGAGGTCCCGGGTTCGAACCCGGGCACCATCATGTTATCTTTTTAAAGGGTTTTAACCCTTAATTATAAAAATGTTTTAATATATAAAAATTATTTTATAAACTTTAAATATTTTCAAAAAGCCACCATATATTTTATGTATTTCTCTTTTAGTCTAAGTAATTATTTTTTTTCATGAATAATAAAATGGATTACAAATAATAACTAAAAATTATTATTGTTTCAAAATGTTTCTTTTAATTTAATATTGTTTAATAGTACTTAATTCTTTTTGCTATAAAAATCTATTCAAACTTTATGAAACTTTCAAAATGTTATAATTATTTCTTTTTCACATAATTAGTATAAAACATAAATATATATTTTTAGAAAATATAAATGATTTTCATTTGTTAAATATAATTATTTAACAAACCTCAAAATCCACTTAACCCTAGTACTTATTAATTAGTTAACCATTATGTTTAAGTTTAAATCTTGTAATATCTATATAATTAGGTGCATTGTGAAGACTTTACGTTGAAACGACGATTGCTATTTCTTATTAATCATCTGTTATATATTTATTTGACCATGTGAGTTTTTCTTGCCCCTTTTTCATATTTTCACACTAATTTGGGGTGAAACATGATAGCTTATACATGATACACTTATACACATTTGAGACTTGTAAATCACGTGCAATTCAACTTATTATTTTGTCATGGTTATTTGTGTATTGTAAGTGATTATATGAGATACATAGTTTGTTTACAATCATTAACTATTGCTAGCATGGCGACTTCTTAGATCTTTGGGCCTGACAAGCCTATTTGGTGCTAAAGCCGAGGTATTGCCGGCTCCTAATGACGTATGCTTGTTCATCATGGGAACCAAATACACTTAGCCAATCTTTTATACTTGTAATCAAGTCGAGGTTTGGTTGTAACGATATGTGTTCTATAACCTTACTTGCTTATGACCTATGACATGAATTGCTACTTGTAACCTTTTTCATATTATGTATGAAAACCTTGGAAAACTCACCAACTATTTTTAGTTGACACTTATTTTTATCATGTTTCAGGTCAACCTCAAGTTTAAAGTGATCCTTTGGAAGCATGCTATAATCTAGGACTTGGACCTAGTTAATGAAATAAAAAGTTTACTTTATGTTATGTTATGTTTGAACTTATTATTTGTTTGAGACTTATGATTGCATTTCATTTCAAGACTTATGATAATAATATTTACATTTTAATATAGCGTTATGTGGCTGTGAACAATCTTAACCCTCAAATCTCGACGTTTCCGCCGTCAAGGTTGGGGTGTGACAGCATGCGGCAAATGCCGAATGTTCGAATGATCCAATGTTTGATTTATATAATACTTTAAGGGATGAATGTAATAAACGTCAAGTGGTAACACTCCGAGTAGTGAACTCGGGAGGTATGGTCTTACAAACTTTTTATCGACCATGACTCCACATGAATTTAAAAATTTTGACTTGTTGGCTTGGTGGAAAGGTAAGGAAGATCAATTTCCCATCCTATCCACCATGGCCCGAGATTTACTAACCGTCCAAGCTTCTACGGTAGCTTCGGAATCTGCTTTTTCTGTTAGTGGCAGGATTATATCAATAAGACGAACTCGACTCACTCCACAAGCAGTTGAAGTGTCAATTTGCTTGAAAGATTATTTGGATGCCGCAGAAAGAGTACAAGACAAACGATCGCTTGAAGGAGAACTGGAATACAAAGCAGAATTATACGAGGACGAGATAGATAGCGGATTGACACCAGGAATGACTGATGATGAAGCGGCATATGATGGCTACCTTCGTAACAGTTCCGGTTCTGGTGGCGAGGAATAACGTACAAGTATAATACGGACGAAGAAACGACTATGTTAAATGTTTAGTTTTAAATGTTTAAATTATTTAAATTATAAATTGTTAAAATGTTTAAATGTTTATAAATGATATAAATTTTTAAATGTTTATAAATGTTATTAATTGTTAAAATGCTTAAATTGTTTATAGATGTTAATAAATAGTATATATATATATATGTTTATAAATGTTATAAATTGTTTAATTGTTTAAATCGTTTAAATGTTTATAAATGTTATAAATTCTTTAAATAATATAAATTGTTTTATATATGTTATAAGATGTTATAAATTATTTAAATTATATAAATTGTTTTAAATTATATAAATTATATAAAATGTTATAAATATTTATGTTTTAAATAAAAGTTTAAAATTTCGTTTGAATATAACAAACAAAAAAAAAACCGGTTTGGGCCGAACCGGTTTGGGCCGAACCGGTTCCAAACCGACCCAAACCGGTTTGATAGGTTTGATTTTTAAGGTTTGGAAACCGGTTTGAACTCGAACCGGTTTGGGGCCAAACGGTTTTGACCGAGTTTGACCAAACCGGTTTCGGTTTGGAACCCGAACCGGTTTGGGGCCCCAAACCGGTTTGTACATGTCTACCCGGCATGCCACCGGATCACGAGATTGAGTTCCAAATTGACTTGATACCCGGTGCTCAACCGTTGCCAAAGCACCGTATCGATTAGCTCCCACAGAAATGAAAGAACTCATGGAACAGTTGCAAGAGCTGCTCGATAAGGGGTTCATTAGACCGGGTATCTCTCCCTGGGGTGCCCCGATCCTATTTGTGAAGAAGAAAGACGGTAGTATGAGGATGTGTATTGACTACCGAGAGCTGAACAAGTTAACGGTGAAGAACCGATACCCCCTACCAAGAATAGACGATCTGTTGATCAGCTCCAAGGTGCCAGTTGGTTTTCGAGGATAGATCTTCGATCTGGTTACCATCAGCTGAAAGTGAAGGAGCAGGACATCCCTAAAACAGCTTTTCGCACGCGCTACGGTCACTATGAGTTTCTCGTTATGTCGTTTGGATTGACCAATGCGCCAGCTGCTTTTATGGATCTGATGAATCGAGTGTGTCGGCCAATGTTAGATAAATCGGTGATTGTTTATTGATGATATCCTGATTTATTCAAAGAGTGAGATTGAGCATGCCGGTCACATTCGGGAGGTTCTGGAGACGTTAAGAAGGGAAAAGTCTGACATCCATTCGTACTTTGTGTTGCTGTTGTTTTGTAATGCATATAAACAAGTCTTTTGTAATCAGTTAAACGATGATGTATTGCTCAACAACAGTGGTTTAAATGAAATGAATGGCTTTTGATAAATTATTTCCGCTGCTTAAGTTTGTTTAATTGTAATGTTTAATGTTTTAATTGCTATGATTGACCAACTGTGAGGTTTCCGGAACGGGGCCTTACAAGTTGGTATCAAAGCCAAAGTTTAAGAGAATTGGGTTAAATAAACTTTTAAAACCTAAACTTAAACTGAAAATGGGACAAATGGAGGGATGTCAGCCCGAGTAGCTACGTGCCATCAGGTATGTCTTTTCCTAATGATTAACCGGTATTATGTGCGCATGCTATTGATTATGTGCTCTTAGTAGATTTAGATACTGATTAAGTCAAGATAGGAGATGTTTGGGGTATGAAGAGTAAAGTAAGTGGCTAATCACAATTGGCCACTGTAATTAGGGACTTACTATACTTGACATAAACTGAGTATTACCTTGAATAACCGTGTTAGTGTTTGAATCTTATAGTGTTCTTATAGAGGATGGCTGGCGGTAGATCTTCAAAGGCCTCTCGTGGTGGAGGTCACAGTGCTGCTCCGCGACCCAAGAGAGGGAGACCCAGAGTCGAGAAAATGGTTCATGAAGAACCAGAGACCCCTCATTCGGAGGGTGGCGACGAGAGCGCCAATTTGAGGGCCTCAGTAAAGGAGGCTGTGGTGGAAGAGGTTCACCATGTCATGCAGACGATTCTACCGTCTGTGGTGACCGAAGTGATCAAGGCAGTTAGAGAGGGAGAGAGAAAGGAAAGGGGTGGACCTACGGGCGAAAGATGACAGCCCGAGACTGAGACGGTTCCGTCCGTGATGATGAGGATGAGGAAGAAGAGCCTGCGCCGGAGGCGACCCGAGGTTGCAACTATGGGGTGTTTATGAGATGCAAGCCCCCTACTTTCGATGGAAACGGCATTGCGGCAGCTGCTCACCGGTGGGTACGGGAGATGGAGGCTGTCCTCGATATCAGTGAGTGCCGTGAGGATCAGAAGGTGAAATTCGCTACCCACTCCTTTGTGGACTCGCTTTGTGCTGGTGGACAACATTGTCCAAGCCGAGGGTAGCAGGGCCATTGGAAGAATGAGATGGCCTGAACTGAAGAAGCTAGTGATCGAGGATTTTGTCCACACAGAGAGATGGACAAGGTAGAAAGAGACTTCTTGCAGCTGGAGGCGGGAACGATGACACACCAGCAGTACACAACCAAATTCAATGAATGGCACGGTTGGTGCTCGATCAAGTGACACCATTGACACGAAAGATTAAAAGATACATCCAGGGGCTGCCGGCGGATATCCGTAGGCATATGATTGCCGCCCGGCCGAGCACTTTCAGGTCGGTAGTTGACTTGGCTGGCAGATTATACGATGAGCGCGAGGTGGTGGTGGCTGAGGTGGATAAGAAGGATGGTGGTAGTCGGAACTGGAATGGGAAATGGTTTGGGCGTGGTAGAACTGCTCCAAACAAGAAGGTGGCAAAGGTGGGTGATCGACGTGTGGTCACATCTGGATCAGGGCTGAGGAGGTGTGACAAATGTGGGAGGAAGCATACTGGTGAGTGCAGAATGGGGATGAACGTATGTTGCAGGTGTGGTCAGCCTGACCACATCGCTAGAGACTGTAAGAAGCCGAGGGCAGAGAGCTCTGGGGCAGAGAAGAAGAAGCCGGAGGAAGGAGGGCAGAGGGCAGGTGCCAGAGCTTATACCATGACCCGGGAGGAAGCCAGAGCTGATCCCGATGTTGTGTTAGGTATGTTTCTGGTAAACCAAACTTGTGCCTCTATATTGTTTGATTCTGGTGCTAGTAGGAGTTTTATTTCTACTACTTTCTGTGCTAAGTTGCCTGTTATCAGTAGAAAGGTCAGTGCACCATTTGATGTAGAAACTGCTATTGGTAAGTCAACTAGAATTACTGATGTGATAAAGGACTGTGCCATAGAACTAGAAGGCCATAGGTTTGTTGCTAGGTTACACGTGATACCCCTAGGTGGATTTGATGTAGTACTAGGGATGGACTGGCTAGCAACCTATGAAGCAAATATTGTGTGCCGCAAGAAGATGATTCGATTAGTTGCATCTGATGGGAGTTTGGTTACGATTTATGGAGATCGCGTCACGACGATTCCGAAAGTGATTTCGATGGCGGTGGCGGGAAAGTGCATGAGGCGTGGATGTAGTGCCTACTTGGCCTACGTAAAGGATGTGGATGCACCAACACGGCAACTATCTGATGTACCAGTTGTGTGTGACTTTCCGGACGTATTCCCGGAAGACTTACCCGGCGTGCCACCGGATCGCGAGATTGAGTTCCAAATTGACTTGATACCCGGTGCTCAACCCTTTGACAAAGCACCGTATCGATTAGCTCCCACAGAAATGAAAGAACTCATGGAACAGTTGCAAGAGTTGCTCGATAAGAGGTTCATTAGACCGAGTATCTCTCCCTGGGGTACCCCGGTCCTATTTGTGAAGAAGAAAGACGGTAGTATGAGGATGTGTATTGACTACCGAGAGCTGAACAAGTTAACGGTGAAGAACCGATACCCCCTACCAAGAATAGACGATCTGTTAGATCAGCTCCAAGGTGCCAGTTGGTTTTCGAGGATAGATCTTTGATCTGGTTACCATCAGCTGAAAGTGAAGGAGCAGGACATCCCTAAAACAGCTTTTCGCACACGCTATGGTCACTATGAGTTCCTCGTTATGTCGTTTGGATTGAACAATGCGCCAGCTGCTTTTATGGATCTGATGAATTGAGTGTGTCGGCCAATGTTAGATAAATCGGTGATTGTGTTTATTGATGATATCCTGATTTATTCAAAGAGTGAGATTGAGCATGCCGGTCACATTCGGGAGGTTCTGGAGACGTTAAGAAGGGAGAAGTTGTATGCAAAATTCTCCAAGTGCGCGTTTTGGTTACGCGAAGTTCAGTTCTTGGGTCATGTGGTGAATCCTGATGGGATTATGGTGGACCCGGCTAAGGTAGAGACAGTGATGCAATGGAAGTCTCCAAAGACGCCATCTGAGATTCGTAGTTTCTTGGGTTTGGCGGGCTACTATAGGAGATTTATCCAAGACTTCTCTAAGATTGCTTCTCCACGGACTAAGTTGACCCGGAAGGATGTAAAGTATGTATGGGGTCAGGCTCAGGAGAAGGCATTCGAGGAATTGAAGGCGAGGTTGACTCAAGCTCCTGTCTTGTCATTACCCGATGGAAGCGAAGATTTGGTGGTGTATTCAGACGCTTCTTACTCGGGGTTGGGGTGTGTATTAATGCAAAGAGGAAAAGTTATAGCCTACGCATCCCGACAGCTGAAAGTTCATGAGGTCAACTACCCTACTCATGACCTGGAGCTAGCAACCGTGGTCATTGTACTAAAGATTTGGAGGCACTATCTGTACGGGATGAAGTGCACTATTTTCACGGACCACAAGAGCTTGAAGTACTTCTTCGAGCAAAAAGATCTGAACATGAGGCAGAGGCGATGGTTGGAGCTTATAAAGGATTATAATTGCGAGATCTATTACCATCCGAGCAAAGCCAACGTGGTGGTCGATGCTCTTAGCCGGAAGGAGAGGCCCGAGCCGATTTGGGTGAAAGGATACCAACTAATCATGACCTCTGATGTAATGAAGCAAGTTAAGGAGTTTCAGGATGAAGCATTAAAAGAAGATCATCTCAACTCTGAAAGAATGAGAGGTCTGGTTGGGGAATTGAGTGAAAACACACTTGGTGTTAAAACTCAATTTAGACGGGTGTGGATTCCTCGTTTCGGGGATCTACGTGTGAGGATTATGGATGAAGCTCACAAGACTCGATACTCCATTCATCCTGGTGCCACAAAGATGTATCAAGACATGAAGAAAGATTATTGGTGGCCGGTATGAAACGTGACGTGGCGGAGTATGTGAGTAAGTGCCTTACTTGCCTACAGGTGAAGGCGGAACACCAGAAGCCGTATGGGAAGACCACCTTTGGATATACCGGAATGGAAGTGGGAGCACATCACCATGGATTTCATTACAAAGCTACCACGTACTCCGAAGGGGTACGATGCCATATGGGTGATTGTTGACCGCTTGACGAAGAGTGCTCACTTCCTACCGATCCGTGAAACATATTCATCCGAGAGGTTGGCTGACCTGTTCATCAAGGAGATTGTAACTCGTCATGGTGTGCCGGTGTCCATTGTGTCTGATCGTGACACCCGGTTTACATCTAAATTCTGGAAGAAATTCCATGACGCCATGGGGACGAGGTTACATATTAGCACGGCTTATCATCCCCAAACTGATGGTCAGTCAGAAAGGACCATTCAGACATTGGAAGACATGCTTCAGGCATGTGTAATTGATTTTGGTGGAAGTTGGGACGACCACTTACCGTTAGCCGAATTCTCATACAACAACAGCTATCATGCTAGCATTGGTATGCCACCATATGAGATGCTATACGGTAGGAGATGCAGAACACCCGTTTGTTAGGGTGATATTGGTCAGAAAGAGTTGGGAAGCGTCGAGGTAATCGAGGCTACGACTGAGAAGCTTGAGAGGATCAAAGCCTTCATGAAGGCAGCCAAAGATATGTATGCCGATAAACGACGTAGACCAATTGAGTTCCAGGTGGGTGACCGGGTTATGTTGAAGGTCTCACCTTGGAAGGGTATTATCAGATTCGGGAAGCGGGGCAAGTTGAGCCCAAGATATATAGGCCCTTTTCGAATCATTGCTCGAGTAGGAGAGATGGCCTATAGGTTGGAATTACTGGATGAGTTAAGTGGGATTCACCCGACATTCCATGTGTCTCATCTGAGAAAGTGTATAGCTGATGAAGACATGATTGTTCCGCTGGAGGATATCGAAGTGGATGAAAGGCTCAATTATGTGGAGCAACCAATGGCAATCATCGATCATAAAGAGAGAGTGGTTCCTCTTGTGCGTGTATAGTGGAAACACGGGAAGGGATCCGAGTCTACATGGGAGACTGAGGAGGAGATGAGGCAGCATTATCCTCATCTGTTCGAGGAATAACAGGTTTCGGGGACAAAACCTATATAAGGGGGGTGGACTTGTAACACCCGGCTTTGTTAAGGCAAAGATAGGAAGAATAAAAAGAAAGAAAGGCAATTCAGTCCAAGTGGAGGGACTAAAAGTGTAAAAATGACAACAATCTTTGAAAAGTTGGTGTAAAGGTGGGCATGGCCGCCCACCCTCACTTCACATCAACATATCTTCGGTTCTAGAAAGAGAGAGCAGAAGAGAACTCTCGGCTAGTGAAAGAAGAAGAAAAAGTGAACGAATTCAAGGTAAGAATTCGTGATTTTTATGTGTTTATGACAGGTTTTATCCCGGTTATGTGTTATGTGCTTATGGGTTGCGTTTGTGCTCGGGTGTGTGTGTTTTTGGATGTTGTTTCTAGGTGCTTTGAACTCTTTGCAAGCAGGTTAAAAGGAAGAACACCCAAGTTGCACCAGGTGAGTTCTAGACCCTAGTTTCACTTGTTTTCAAACATCTTTGAGGCTGAAAAATGTATTTAAATTATTTTCAAATGTTTGAGTATGTATGCCCGTATGTATTGTGCATGAATGAATGTGATTCTTGAATGCTATAGGTTATTCATGTTGAGAATAGCCACATTAAGCTTAGAACAGATGGATTTGATGATTTGGGTTGAAAACATACTGGAAACATATTGAGCAGAAGGTCCATGCGCCTAGATAAGGCTAATGCGCCTAAAAATGCCTTAGAAAGAATTAAGTGTAATCCATGCGCCCAAACAGTAGCCCATGCGCCTAAGATTACCTTAATAATGATTAAGTACAGCCCATGCGCCTGAACAGTGGCCCATGCGCCTGAACAGTGGCCCATGCGCCTAGAAATGTTAGCTGGACGACTAAGTGTAGGGTCATGCGCCCCAATAGTGCCCATGCGCTCAAGTGGCTCATGCGCCTAAGTGTCCATGCGCCTGAATTACTCATGCGTCTAAGTGTTCATACGCACAAATAGTGCCCATGCGCCTGAATAGTTCATGCGCCTAAAGTGAAAATGTTTAAGTGTTGGCTGATGCGCCTACATAGTGATGAAACGCCCGAACAGGGCTCATGCGCCCAAATAGTTCCCATGCGCCTAAGCACTTAGAATTTTTTATAGAATTTTCTGGGAGTCTGTGCTTTAGGGTTTTAACTGAGGTTGACTAAGGGCTTATTAATAATGATGTTTCATGCATGATACGATTGCTTATAATTGTTCCTTATTATTGTTATTGCTATTATTATTATTACTTATAGTATGTGACTTTATGTGGTATGTTATTATCGTAACGTAAGGTATATCGTAATAATAAAGTGAAAGAGCAATAAAGAAAAGAAGAGGAACATTAATGAAAATGTTAACCAATCTTGCAAGCTTACAGGAGGTACACGACCATGTTGTCGTTAGCTCAACTGTGCTGCGGGTTAGCTACCCTATTATGCACACAGGGTCAATCAATTGAGATTGGCAGGACCTTTGCAGCGTGTCTTGTGTGATTGGGTTGGCCTTGTACATAGTACGCAGAACCCTTTCGAGGGATACAGTTGACCCTTTCGAGGGATATAGTTGACCCTTTCGGGGGATATAGTTGACCCTTTCGGGGGATATAGTTGACCCTTTCGAGGGATACAGTTGACCCTTTCGAGGGATATAGATGGCCCATCACCCGTTTTCCATCGCGCATATAGTTGGGGTATTGCTCACTGGTCCATACAGAAAGTGAAACATAAAGATAAAAGTTTACAGAACGGCATACAGTAAAGAGAACGAACAATATTTGTTCATATAGTTGATGTGTGCTCGCATATACAGTACAGAGTTGTATTTTACATAAAAGAGTATTTTCTTATACAACATATAAAAAGTATTTTATTACTTATAAACTAGAGCTCACTCAGTAACGCTGACTTTTATACATTTTCAGTTGGCAGGTAATTATTGCTGAGGATGGCACGAGGGTGAAGCTACTCGGCAGAAAAAGTCTGACATCCATTCGTACTCTGTGTTGCTGTTGTTTTGTAATGCATATAAACAGGTTTTTTGTAATCAGTTAAACGATGACGTATTACTCAACAACAGTGGTTTAAATGAAATGAATGACTTTTGATAAATTATTTCCGCTGCTTAAGTTTGTTTAATTGTAATGTTAATGTTTTAATTGCTATTATTCACCAACTGTGAGGTTTTCGGGAACGGGACCTTACATGACTAATGATGGAAGAAGGTATGGAATGAAAAAAAAGAGGGGGAGTGGATGAAATGAATTTGAGGGAATGCAATCAACTACGTAATGGTTCATTCCATTACCTCCACCAACCAAACATGTCTTTATTTATTCACCCTCAATGGTTCATTCCATTCTACCCCTCATTCCTGCATACTAAACACTACCTTAGAATCTTTGGATATTAGAAAAAACAAATTAATATCATTATAAAAAAAATTCATGATAAAATACATAAAAATGAGAAAAAAAAACAAAAAAAAGTTAAATTGTATTTATGTCAAAGTTTAAGAAAAAGGGTATAAGAAGTAAAATGTGTCAAAGGGGTATATATAACTACAATTTTTTTAGTTATAATTTTGTGCTGAACCTTTTTTTCTTTTAACCTTTTTTGTATATATAACTACATATGAACATGAAATCCCGTAAATATATACAAACACAAATAAAACTAACAAAATACTCTCTCCAAAACCTCATGCTTGGCATGACCATTAAGTAAATAAATAAATAACATTATATGCCAAAAAAAATAAAAAAATCAAAAGGATCACGAACTAAATACAAGAGCTAAGGATTGTAAAAACGAGCTTAGGGGACAATTCTCTCCCACGATGCCCTTCTAATAATCACACACGCTCTATCTACTAAGGGGCTGTTTGGTAATTTTTAAATGATTAAATGTTGAACCATTAAAAGGTCTGAACCATTAAGAGCTAGTATATCGCGCAACTATTCAAAGGAAAATGTCTGACCAATTCAGATAAAATATCTTAACCATTCAGTATTAGACCTCTTAACCATTTAGCATTAGTATAATAATTAATTACTCAGAGGCAAATGTCTGAACCATTCAGACATTTGCTCGCGAAACATACAATCTAAATCATTAAGTGTTGAGCCATTCAAACATCTGAACCATTAAAATGTTGATTCAGATGCTCTGAAATATCTCCTTAGTCTTAAATCAATAATATTGTAGGCCCATGAGACTAGAAGCCTAAATGTTATGGGGATAGACACAACACCACAAAGTTATATACAATTGAGGTTACGGTCTTCTTTCCATCAACGATCCCTTTCTTACACGTCATCAAAACACCAAAAATGATCGTTATTAGGCATGGTCTAAAAAACATATAAAACCTCTTTCTAAAACCAAATAAGACATGACTATATGAATAAGTTGAATATAGTTGTGTGCTATAGTTGCAGCATAGAGTTTTTTTTTTGGCTTGTCAAAACCATTAAAGTAAATATCAAATCCGGTTCAGATAATACAAATACCAGCAAGTTGTCGGCAACAATGTATATCGCTTATAGTTGGTTCGATTTGTTACGGTACGCAATGACAATCGTACTCGCTATAGCTTATGACAACAAAAAGTATTTGATTTCAAATACAAACAAAATAAATACACCAATAGCTATAACTTGATAAACTACAGTTCATATAGTAGTGAGACACCCAAGAACCGCATAAACACATGTTTATAGTGTTGAGCACAAGTGATTGCATAATACATAACTATCTTATATATCACATTTAAAACAATAATAAATATATGTGATTATCCAGTTCTCTAGGGGACCATCTGGACCATCTCTGTTGTAAGGTGTCTTTTTTCTATCCAAAAGTTTAAGGGTTTAAATCTTATAATATGTATTATAAGTGATTATTTAAAGCAATAAGTATATATGATTATCCGTTCCTCAGGGACCATCTCAGAAAAACTTAAAATTGGTTGTATACTCAAGAAAAGAAAAAAAATACAAAACAAAAACTGATCGATCTTGCTACTCACACTCTTGGGAAATAAAAATTGAAGCCCAAATGATAAACAATGTATTGCTTTGAAAGAAGATACAAATACAGACTCATTGAATACTCTTCTATGGAGACAAAACTACACAACACAATCAATGGAAAATTGTTCCATCAACTTGAAGAATATGTATATATGACATACAAGAACTGGTCATCTGTGCATTTCTATTTCTCCATTTCTTGTAATCTCCATTGAATTCCGAAACTTTTCTGCTTCTCTTGCTACTTGAATATCACAAGGTTTACAGTGTTGCATAAACATCTTTACAACAAACCGAGGAATCATGGATGCTATCAGAATCCCGAGCACGCAGATCCAAAACAATCCGCTGCTTGCTAGATTAAAGATCGCCCTGCAAACATAGGAGCGTTGATTTAGTAAAGAAAGCGGTTTTAATTTTTGAGGTCAAACTACTCCCTTTTCAATTTTTTCAGGAATTTGTCTAAATCTTTCATGGGCATATAAAAACAAGAAAACCATGGTGTTAATATATGAAACAAAAAAGAAAATTATATTTTCAGAGGATAAAGATCAAAATGAGTTTAGCTTGATTTTGGTGATCAAATCCACCAAATTTCTACTCCAAAATTGCGGCTTTTATACTATGTTCTCAACAAAAACAGCTTCAAGATTACACTACAACATACATATATAACATATTTGCGTTAAACTGTTAATTTACAAAATCACATGCAGAGGCTTTGTTTGGCAGGGTCATCTATGTATACAAATACAAATGTTGGTCTTATGTCAACAAGAGTTGCATGTCTTAGAGAACCCTCCTTTCAAAGAAAGAGACTGGTTGACTTTGAGGTCAACACACCAAATTTTGACTTTAGAATTGCTATAGTAGGATATTTCAGACACAGTTAACAGTTAACTCAAGATGTAAACAAATAGCAAAATGTACGTCCTAATTCACAAAATCAAATGAGAAGCTTATATTGCTAGAAGACAGAGATTAGTTTCCTGAAGTAAAGAGCCCTCTTTCCCAAGTAAGAATCAGTTTTGACTCGAGGTCAAAACACCTATTTTCAAATTAACTTTTGCTGCATTTTCAATTTTTCATTCATTTTCAGCAACAGTATCTATAAAAATAAACATGTGAGGGATAAAAAGTGATGGATACAAAATTGAGGCCAAGAGTTGGGTTTAGAGTTTAGACATGTTGACCATAAAATTGAAATTTAAAATGCATTGACTATGCAGTGCGGAAAACATACCCATAATATGTTACAAGCCACGTACCATTGAATGTATTTCACTCTTATAGATTGACAGAGCTTAAAAGTCATGTACGGAAAGTGTGTATGAGCGTGGCGTTTCAAAATACAGGTGAGGGTCACATCAGAAGCTGCATTTAGGCACTTTGACCTAAAGGTGGCAAAATGGACCCGTTGCGTAATAGGTCAAATCAATTAGTTTTTTTTAAATGAATCAGATTTGACTAGAAACACTTATTGTTCAATTTCATTAATTAAATTTTCTAAAAAAGTATTTATTGTAGATACAATTAAAAAATGATATCATTACAATAAGAACCTGATTTTTTTAATAAAAAGGAGGTTGTATTCATTCAAGATGCTCTTGTGGACAACCCATTAGAAAGGCCTAACATTATATAACACGTCTTTCTGTTTAGTGCGAAAGGATTTAGACAGTTTCCAGTAGTATGAGGACTGTTGCGTTTCTTTCCTAAACTAATGTCTTAATCACAAAAGTGAAATGCATACCTACTCTCTGCCTAACGAGAGATACACTTTGACCTTTGAGGTCAAATGCTGTCTTTCCATTTCCAAGAAATAATCCAATTTCAATTTAAACAAAAATCAGGTAAGAAACTAAACGTACCAATACCCAGGCAACACTGGAATAGCATCAATGACGATAACACAAATGCAAGTAGCAATAATTGACCCCCAAATTGATGCATGACTGATCCAAGTCCATCTGATAACATCCATAGCTAAGTGAATATTTACCATAAATACCACTGCAAGCGTCCACAAATCTCCTAAGCTTGAACTATCAATATCGCTTTTCCAATATGCCAAAAGAGGAATAAAAAATGCAACCACACTCTGCCACAACGTGTCCACCATTGTTACCCAAAATAGTTTTGCATTATAGCTTTCTTTTCTTTGTCCAGATCCGTAAAGCTGAGGATATGCCATTAGAGATTTTCTACTTAAATCTTTGTCCAGTATACCAATAACAATTGTAGGTATGGCAGTGTAGATTACTGAATATAATACGCTGCTCCACTCTGTAATTGCTGTGGTTAATGTGAAACCCGTAAACAGCACATACCTGGAGCCAGAATATAATAAAGTCAAATTTAAAGAAATTTAAATGGTAACTTATTGTTATTATTTTTAGTTTGAAGCTAGAGAAACTGACCAGAACAAGACAAGAACGAAAAGTGCATTTCTGTAGAAGTTATAGAGAATCATGTAGGCCATGCGCTGATAATTCCAATGACCGTGGACCAACAAAAGTGGAACCAAGAATCTGAATTGGCCCATCGCAAAATCTGATGCCATTACAGCTTGGCGACCCTCTTGGCCACTAATCCCAACTCCTACGTCAGCCATTTGGATCATCGAAACATCATTTGCACCTGCATCAATCATAAGTCATATGGGTGGCCATATTTACAAAAAAGGTCGACTTTCTATGACAAATTGATAACGTTCCAGTACCAAATTGGTAATGAATTTCATAAGTTCTACTATAATTTAGACATCAATTCTGTAACTAAATAAATAACTTGATTTCAAAAGATATGGTGCTTACCATCCCCAATGGCAAGGGTCATGTCATCTGTCCTGTTCTTTATTAGTGCTACAATACCAGCTTTCTGTAGTGGGGCCACTCGACAACACAAGACCACAGCGCATTTACTGGCTAGCTCGAACAGCTGGATGATAATAACAACCAAGAAATTCAGACAATGACATTTAGAATGGTAAATTGGGTGGGTTGGTAAAATCAAACAGGTAACTTTTTGTATGAATGTTGGGGTGGCTTGACCTGAAACTTATATATATAATTAGCCCGCCAAATAGAATTACAAACGTTATATTTTTTCAATAATAATATAATTCATCGCATAATTGATATTCGACTTGTTTGACACTTAAACTGTTCCTTTTAAAGCTATTTTCTTCTTTACATCTTAGAAATACAGCATAACTTAAATCAACCCATTCATGAGTAAAACAGGTCAAAATCATCACCTCCAATAAACTTAAACAAGCAGAAGATATCTGAGTTTTAAAGATTATTCACCTGCTCTTCAAGCTCAGTGTCAAGGATGTAAACAAGGCTTGTTCCATCAATGATCAAGGCAACAGAACCTGCATCATCTTCAGAAGCTTTTGTAACATCAACAAGCTTTTTAGATGTAATCAATGCATCTTCCAAACTCTTTTTACATGACATTTTAGAGTTGTTATTGATAATAATCTGTGTCATCTTGCTTGTTAAAAGCCTAGAGGAATACCCAATTGAAATTGCAGTTTCTTGTTTATCACCAGTCAAAACCCACACTTTTATGTTGGCTTTCCTCAGAGACTCAATTGCTTCAGGAACACCTTTTTGCAATCTATCTTCAATGGCAGAAGCACCCAACAAAATCAGATTATTCTCCAAATTAATTGCAACCTTACGAAGTAAACCTGCCCTACCCATTAAAGCGGTACTCGCAATCTCATATGAAGTCTGCCATGTATCAAATTCAGATATGCTCAACGCACGCATTCCCACAACTAGGGTTCTTAAACCAATGGAAGAATATGAGTGAAGATGGGTTTCGGTGGCTCTTACTACATCCAAGTTTAAGGATTTATCAATAATCTTAAACATTGAGGTGTCAGCACCTTTGACAAACACTTTTACTGTGCTGTCCGGGTATCCTAATATAACAGACATCCTTTTTCTGTCACTATCAAACTCATGCATTCCAAGAACGTTGAATCTGCACTGCCAAATTACAAAGATGTTACAGGATTTCGAAAGATCAAGACTTTTCTAATTATAAGTGTTGATCCATATTTGAGGTGGCATTTTTATATATGAATGAGTTGATTAAAGTTATGTATTAACTCAAAATTAGCCACAAAGGGAACCGGGAAATGGGTTGAAATGATTGAAAGTCACTCAAATTGTGGTCTTAATGCGTAAAAGCTCCTAAATCATTTTAATTTTATAAATAAGATTATTATTGACATATTAAAATATTTGCGATCATATTTCACACACATGTTGATTATAAAAATCAATCTTTTTACGCAAAAAGTGATCCCGGTCAATACTATCTGTTAGACCCTGCCTATTTTGTCACCTATGATCCGTATCAAATAAGTTGGAAGTAGGAACAGATGACATAGTCACATATAAGAAGTGTAAAAGGAATACACATCATACCGCTGTCTTTCTCCTTGAATATCAATAACAATGTGACCAGACGTTCGTTCAATGAGCATAAAACCATAAGCAGCAGCAGCATAAACAAGTGCTTGTTCGTCTGGAGATTCCCCTTGATAATCTATCAACTTCTCATTGGGATTAGATGTATTAACAAGCATAGGCACAATTGTATTGCAAGCAGCCAATGCAAGGAAGAAATCATATATATCTTTGCTGGATGTTGTGTCATTTCGAGTTTTTGATTGTTTAAGTAGCCTTGGGTCAACCTGTACCTTCATCTTTGGCCTCCATACCTGCCCATCCACTAAAACAATGAAAGGATTTTAATATTTGAATATGAAATAAACAAAGAACACATCATAAATATGAAATAAACCAAAGGAAACTTTATAACACCTTGAATGCTGTATCCCCCTTCTTCACCATAATATTCTGTTTTCTCCCCTCTGTAATCTACACCCGCAATGCTTGCAAATTGAAACTCCATCTTGTTTTCAGTTAATGTACCGGTTTTATCAGAGAATACATACTTATTTGTCCCAAATCCTCATTTATATTCAATGCACGGCACTGGAATCTAGAGTTTGATGTTGCATCAAACATCTTGTCATCGTTGATCATAAAGTAAGCTTGCCCAACACGCACGAGCTCCATGGATATGTACAAAGATATGGGTATCATAATTTGAAACACAATCACTGACATCAGAAATGTAAAGAATATCTCCATCCCCACACCATAATAATTATAGTTTTCTACTTGTCCCTCAGAATAATCTTTTTTCCTATAAAACGGCATTATATCAAGCTCATCTTCATGGCGCCTCAACCAAACACCAGCACAAGCTGAAACTATTATGCACAGTGCAACAAGAAAAAAGGATAATAATATAATCTCCTGATTCATATGAGTTTCAAGACGACTCCTTTTAGATGGAGCACCTGAGTTATTGAGCATTGCTTTGGTTTCCCTTCCAGCATACACCGCCACTCCTACTGCCCAATCCGTATTCTTGATCACACAGCCACGAAGAATAATGTTTGACGGGCCAAGCGAGATCCATTTCCCATCAATCTCCATGGTAGCTTGGAAACCATAAATATTCCTATTGGGCTTCTCACACTTGATTAACCCACTAATAATATCCTTCTCAGGGATTCTTGAAAGGGTTTCTTGTTTTGCATACCGCGTTTTCAGATTTGATTCACCGTCCAAGTTAATAGTCTGAATGTAAGCAACCCCAGTCGGGTCACTTGTAGAAAGAAGCACAATATCACAAGGAATGGTTTCATCAGCCGAAATCTTAACAATTTCCCCAACTTGAATGTCTTTCCATTTCTTTAACTCAAATCGATCGTTCACAAGAACAGACGACATTCTGTTGTTCTCAATCTTATCCGATTTATGCCTTCTCCAATCCTCATAAGCATCTTTAACAGCTGTAACAAACAACACACTTGCTAATGGTAAAATAGAAGCACCACGCCCGAAAACTGCAAGCTGCGGAAGCTGGTTCAGAATCGCTATAATCAAGAAATACATATACGCAACTCTGTGAAACTGCTCAAACAGATTTCTGGGCAAGAATGTGATCACAGAATACTTTCCTGTTCTAATAGAATTCCCACAAAACTCAAATGACTCATTTGTTTTCAAGGGATCATTCACATAAACAAACCTCGCATCATCGTCGTTAAACTCTCTCCGCGACATACTAAACCCTTCGGAATCAGCACCACTTCGAGATCCATGGCGCACACCCTTTGATCCGAAATTGACGGAGTGAATGCTGTTATGAGAAGATGAATTCTGCAATGTATCTGCACGTTGTTGCAGATGAAGATTTGCAGAAGAAGATGTTGATAATGAAAGATCAGAGCCAGTAGACAGCGGAAAAGGGCGATCGGAAGTCATGATCTGAGCATCAAGTTCTACCCTTTTCACTTGAGCTTCATCAAATCAAAATCAATCAAAAAGCATAGTTGAATCTGTGAACTCACAACAACTGCATCAAATCGTAAATCTTTCTACATTTGATCTCTTCTTCGAGATAAGAAAACCCCCAAACCGAAGGAAAAACAGAAATTGCAGTCGATTAATGGGTAGAGCGATAACAGCAAGATAAAGATCGATGATTGGCGAATGAATGGGATAAAAAAATAATGGGTCTAAGAAGATACTTGAAAAATTGCAAGAAATTAGGAAGTATTTGTAGTGGGTGTTGACCCTTTAGGGGGATTGAAGTGATAATGTCAGCAGAAGTAATTGAATGAAGAAGTAAAGTATAATCCGACAGGATGAAGGGTATATGAGTTGTATAAGAAAGGGGGTTTAGGGCATTAAACAGCTTGTGGTGTGGAAGAATGAATAATGGTGATTGAATAATGGTGATTGAATACTGGTGATTGAATAATGGTGATTGAATAATGGTGGTAGTTGCCCAAATTGACCAGAGGAAGAAGAAACTGTAATCCAGGACGGCACGTTATAACGTTGCTGGTATGTTTCATTTTCCATCCAAGTAAAATAATTGGCGAATGTATACTTGAGTTCGGAGTATG
Organism: Flaveria trinervia; assembly: GCA_025506515.1. NCBI lineage: Eukaryota > Viridiplantae > Streptophyta > Magnoliopsida > Asterales > Asteraceae > Flaveria > Flaveria trinervia. The sequence goes on from CM046452.1 coordinate 70,103,250, forward strand.
TCGTAGTATTATTTTGGGTTTATGTATGTATTATTAAATTATATGGTGTGGAGAATGTGTTATCGTCCATCCGCCCAAGATGATTAGATGGGTTTGTCGGTAAGTGTTAGGAGGGAGTTTAGTGGATTTTCTGCATATGATTTAGTTATACGCTTTAAGGAGAATTTGAAGTAGGCCGCGGATATGTTGCTTTCGCTCACACTAAGAAGATTGTGATGCAGCCCACAATTGTTAAACACTATGAAAACTTCCAACTGTATTTTTGTAATTACTCCTACTTGATCTACATATTACAGCAACTAAATGTGTATCAAATACATAAAATAATTTAATAGGTAAAATTAAAAATGACATAAGATTAAAATAACAACAAAATTTGTTTTGATAAACTTCTCTTTATATCACAAATAACTTGATTGATGAATATGACAAAGATAATTTTTCTTGATATATGCAAATCAAACATATCGAAAGGACCGTTGCCTATTTGAGAGAAGATTTCATAACCTCTCACATATGAGACGAGTAAATACAATCTCTATATAACTATTGTATTGTTCAAGATAATTTTTAAAAATCTATGTTAGTTTCACCACTTTTCTTGTTGTGGTCAGTGTTATTATTGTAGATCACCGAAAACTTTCCTATTTGAGACAAAAGCCTCGCCATTTGAAGCCAATCATACCATTCATTCAGTATTCCCTCACCTGTCATTCAATGAAAGTATGAGGATAAGTTTTCAAAAATCCGATAAAGCTAATTATTTCCTACAATTTTAAACAATTGTTTATTAATAATATATATATAATTCAGTACTAAATAAAAAAAATAATCGATACATAATCTAACAAATTTAAAGTGTTTTTACCAATTCTTAAGATCCTTAAATACGTCCACCCAAGCACTAGTCAACGCGAGCTCTTTATCAAAAAGGGTCCACCTTTGGGTGAAGCGTTGCTGGTTAAAGATGGTCTATGTCCAATTCCCACGGGGCATGAACGTTATTGAATCACGGTTACCGATCGACTACTATATGATTTTAGTAATACATACATCACAAATAAATTTAAAAGTACATAACGTTTTTAGAGTTAAATAACAAAAGTAGTAGAACTAATGTAAATTGTTTACAAAACATAACAAATGCAGAAATAATTGTCTCAATAACATGAATGACCCTAAATGCAATGAGTTCTATTCTAGCTTATATGATGCATAACACATTTACTTGAGAAAAACATGCGTGTAAATATGTTAATATAAAGTTGATGAGTTCACAAGTTTTAAAGTAATAACAAACAGTTAAATGGATCACAAGTCTTTTCATTGATTTGATAATCGATCATACAACACTACAATATTATATAACCACCGCAACTGAAGCTAGACTTTATTGCCCCTAACCATTCCTACCATAAACATAAGGGTGAACATGCTAATAATGCATTCCTTTAGACGTCCAGTCAAGGTTAGGATAATTAACCAAGATGGAGGTAATCAAACCCAATAGTACTATCTATGATTATCTAATTTGGAGAAATAAATTAACGATTTGATAGCATGGGACTTCATATGCTAAGTAAACAACTATATAACATGTGAATCAATGACAAGTAAACGTGTGCAAAAAATAGTAATTTGCATGTAATTTCCCCAAAAGAAAAATAAGTAAAAATGAGATCATGAAACTCACCTGATAATAAGTGATCGGGTATGAAAACTTGTGAGTATCTAAAGTGCTCGAGAAAATCCAATTAAGTTTGCCATTGACTAATTATGGTAACTTATATCTAAGTAATTGCTTGTTTGTGTAACCTGAGTATGTAACTGTTTCGTCCATATAACTTGGTAATAAAATATTTGACTTAACAACTCATTGATGATATATGATTGATAATTATGAAATACTTAGAAAATATTAATAAATTATATTTTATTTGAGAGTGTATGAAAATCTTTATATTTTAATGTTGACATATTGTTTGGGTATTTAAATATCATTTTGACTTGACTTGAGTGATGACCGAGTGTTTAGTAATTCACTTATAAAACTATAGAAAACTAGGGTTTCAAAATAATTAAATCTTTTAAGTATAAATAATACTTGTAATGTATCTCATGAAAACCTTCTTAAATTACTAACGAACAAGGAATATTTGTTTTTACCTCTTTATAGCTCATACCTAAAAACTACATATATTCATAATAATAATTATAAAACATCTAAAACTTTATAAACATAATGTAACCCATTTGAAGTTTTTCTTGACTTTTAACATATCTTTGTGGCTTTTTATAAAATCGCCAACTAATAATTTGGTCAAACAATGATCTATCAATATTTAGTATGTAGTGTGTGAAATATCATCTTTGAAATGCTTTGTTGGTAAAAATATTATTTTCAAGATGAATGAATTTGGTGGATGAAAGTAGTTACATATGAACTAGCAGGCAGATAAACATGGCAAAGTAAAATATACAAAATCAATAATAGGTTGTTATCACTAAAAACAAGCAATGATAGATGTATGTGAAGTTGTAGGAGCCTTAAAATCTCTAAAAATTGTTTGATCTTAACCCAAAGGCACTTGAACACACAAGATTTGTATAAGTTGAAAATAAGAGGAGATGACGAGGATGGTGTCTTGGCCAAGATTTTGAAGTGAAAGGAGAGGGAAGAGAGTGTGTTGGGTGGTGTTAGTGAAATGTGTTATGAAGGTATGGGGTTTGCTTGTATTAGTAGCACCCTACATTTCTTAAAACCTTGTAAATATAGAAAGGAGGTAAGCAACTTTTTACATCTTTATCACCAAAAAGTCAAATCTCAATTTTTGTTAAAAGAACAAAAGTGATCTTTGTAAATTGTGACTACAAGGAGAAAGAAGAGAGAGAGAGAGAGAGAGATGGGGGTGAGGGCTGGTTTTCAATATATGTAGTATTGGTTATTTTGGTGGTATTTGTTGTACTATAGAGACTCTTACATATTTTTATATTTTTACTTTTTAAAATATATTCAAATGATATAAAAACTTATGTAATATCATATATTTTAATATTGATGATATGTTAATGATACATTGCATAGCTAGTAGTCACGTTAAAAGTATTCAACTAGGTAAAATATCAATTTACGTGTTTATGTTTATTTATAAATGTAAGCTTTTTCAACATTTGTAATTTGGAATCTAAAACACTTTGGAACATTTTAAGATATGTATTAATATTAATTATCATCAACGTCTGTGTTCGCGGTTGTACTGCCTGTAAACCGATATTATGTCGAATCACATATGTATGCAATGTTATGCATGAAATTTGCAATGCATGAAATTTGCAATGCATGAAATGGCTTTAAATAATTAAATTTCAATTGAAATTCATGTATGATATGCGTAATTATGACTAAGTGGGGGCCATATATTGACCTATACTTGTCGGTTGTCACACTCCATAACATTGTGATGATTCAAACAAGTTTAGGATTGGGTTGGGTTGGTTGATTGGGCATGAGTTCTTTCGGTTGTACAGATATATTGTATATTAATAAAGAGATGAAGAATAGAGATTTTGTAAGTAGATAGTTTATACAATTTTATAGGTTTCTGTTAAAAATGATAGATAAATTGATGTATCTATATGGTAACTTTTGAAAAAAAATAAATAAATCTAACATCTACTTTTTAAGAGTTTTAGCCAACGACTACTTTTTCACCCGCGGATATCATGAGCCAGCTCACAAGAGCCCAATCACCCATCTCTCACGGAGGTACAATGCGGTGTTAACCACGCCTCATGGCCAGGTGGCACACTCACGCTCCCTCTCATGATGATGTTTCACTAGGACTTAACTATATAAAAAATCTTAGAACTAATTTAGACAACTAGGACAAAACTATTATTGTTATATTGAAAAACAAAAAAAAACAATCTTTGTTATTTTATGTTATATTTTGTGATCGGTAGTCTCTAAGAAAAATATCTCTTGTTTTTATGTTGAAGGAATCTTGAAAGGTATCAACAACATGAGATATAAGAAAGATTATAACTACTTATTTAAAAATAAGGAAACTAGCTTCGTAAATTTACACCTAAATGATTCCATCTTTATCCTTGATTTGAATCTAATCTGGTCTTTATTCTTTCAAGTAATGTTAAACTCCATATACTAGCTTGTAACTTGCATAGTGGCGGTATGAGTGATTTGTGTTTATGTTGTAGCATAGTTAGCGTATCTTAACATCTGTATAATAAACACAAGCGCTCTCATAAAATACGTGTGAACTAACGAACACATGACTAGCCAAAAATGAGCCAAGTATCCATATACATCTACAACCTAGATACGTAAGAATATGTGTGACAATATTATTAATATTGTATGATCCTAAGGGTCAACTGGGTGGTGATCAAAGTACTTTAAAGTATCCTTAAAGATTTAGCCAATTAAAAGATTTTTTTTTTAATTTGTAAAAAGAAGTTCTTATAAAACTTATTTATCAAATAAGTGTTAGTAGAATTATAGTATAAACTTTATTTAATCGATTTATATAGGTTAAAATTGATTTTGGATTTGACATATCCATCTATTATTTTTAAACGGATGATATTTTAGTCATTATGTCAAAATATATCTAGTTATTATGTCAAAATACATCTAGTCATTATGTATAATACATCAGGTCATTGTTTCAAATATTTTTCGTTATTTGTTATATGTATTAGTCATTGTGTTTTACTTTTTATACATTTCATGTTATTTTTTCTTTGTTTTATATATTATATAAATTTGTTTTTTTGTAATTGTAATTACATACGATAAATACACAACATATTATTTTATTATTATGTTTAAAAAACACAATAATAAACAAAAGACACAATGAACTACACTTAATATAAAATGACGAGTAGAAATTATATAAACTAAAATACATAAAAAATCAAAATCTTTTTTTATATAACTATATTGTACTCATTTTAAAGATAAAAACGTTTGTTTATATAGTGTAATTTATATAAAAAAGGTTGTATATAAATGAACGTTTAAAAAAGTCAGGGAACTTAAAATGTACAAAAGTGGTCATGCTTAAAATGCTCTAACAAATTTTTTTCATATAATTTGATCTCAACCAGCAATTAAAAAAAAGTAATGGTTAATACTTTTACATTTAAAACTTTTTTTATTTGAAATTTTACCTAAAAATATTGATCAGGAATGGTGTTTTAATTTTAAAATAGCAAATCTCACTTGTTAGCTTCCCACTACTCATTTTATTTGATAACTTGAAAAGGTATAAGTTATATTTACCTTAAATACCCTAATTAAGGATTGGTATCCAAAAAAAGAAACATAATTAATTAATAAAAATAAAAATGCATTTAATTAAAAAATTAAATAAATTAAGATTAAAACTTAAAACTATGAATAAACTTTAAAAAAAAAAAAACTTAACGGGGGCATATGAGTCCACACTCACATCAAGGCAATTTCCACACAAGTTGCCCAATTTCTACGAGGCATAACTTTGTGAATTTTTTCATGATGGCACCTCGTCTACTTTATCTTCAATTTGTGATTCTTCATATTCTTGTTTTTTATCATTAGGGATAACACTGGTGTCACACCCTAATCGGCGGAATCATTAGGGGCAGACGAATATAAATCGATTGCTCATAGCCTTGGTTTTAAAAAACGCACCTGAGGCACACCTAGGCCACAAAAAGACATTAGGCGCAACTTCCATCACTTTAAGGCGAGAGCTGTACAAGACTTTGGGAGCTTTTTGTTGAAACGTTGAAGCGATAGCTTCTTGCCTTCTTGTACACAACAAGGCCTGTTGGCCAGAAATATTTTTAATGTTAAAATGGGTTAGTCTATTGCTTTTGCTATGGCCCATAATCGAATTAGTAAAGCCCAATCCAATTTGCGATCGTCGTTAGTTGTTACAATTTTAATTTACTAGAGTTATCTTTTTTTATTACTAAGTTACAATTTTATAACAAAAGAAAATTGCAATTTATGTTGGCCTATCATTCTGATCTACTCATTTTTAGTTTTATAATTCTGATTTACATGTTGTGTCCTATTTACTATAATTTTATTAAATTGTTGTTAGATTGTTAGTTTATACTTTCATTTGTTACAATCTATGTTGTATTGTTGGCCTTTTATGTTCAAAAACCATGTTATGCTCAATTGTTCATTCTTTTTTTATTTTTTGTTTGATTCTTGTCTGGATTGTCTTTTACGTTTTCATTTGAGTTTTGAATTTGTTTAACTAGTTAGTAGTTTAGTTAAATAGTTACTTTGATTGATAATGTATTAAGTTTTTTTTTTCAATTCTAGTTAAATGGACACCGATAGAGGTGAAGTGGGTGTTGATACTACAGATACAACTTATACCGGTGATTCAAGTAGAAAATATGGAACAATTGACTCCATAAACAAAAATCAATGGACATGTAACTTTTATGGAAAACCAATATCCAGATGGGTACACCGGTCAAAGCAACACTTAATTGGTGGATATAGAAATGTCCTTGGATGTCTCAAGTGTCCTGCACATGTGCGTGAAGAGATGAGAAATTTTATGTTAAAAAAACCAAGAAATTTTAGGTTGGTGGTTTTATGACACGGGCATTCCTTTTCGTGTCGCCACTTATAATAGCTTTAAAATTATGTTTGAAGCGGTCATCCAATTTGGTCCGGGATTCCAAGCACCATCTATGTAGGAATTGAGGGTGCCGTTACTTACAAAAGAAGTGGATGATACCAAGATGGAGATGGATGATCACAAAAAAAAGAATGGGCTATCAAAGGATGTTCTATTTTATCTAATGATTGGCGTGATTCTACTTTTCAAAAAGATATTATAAAATTTTTGGTCAATTCTCCGAAGGGCTCGGTGTTTGTGAAGTCAGTCGCATCAGATATTGCAAAAGATGCTCATGCATTGCTTAAAATGCTTGAAGAAATGGTTGATAAATTAGAGGAGAATGTGGTGCAAGTGGTGATAGATAATACATCAATTACAAGAAAGTGAGTAAGTAACTTAGTAAGCATATGATAAAATTTAGTATTTTATACTAGTATGATGTTAATTTTCTAGTTGTTCTATATAGGTAGATACTTGAAAGCTTTAAGACGTCACTTATATTGGATGCCATGACATGGTCATTGTATTGATCTCATGTTGGAAGACATAGGCAAGATTCCAAAGATCAAGGAATATTTGAAAAATGCGATGTTTGTGAATGCCTATATATATAACCACGTTGGTCGTGTGAACATGATAAGAAGGTTCACAAATTAAAGAAATTTACATAGACCCGCGGTGACTCGTTTCGCAACATCATTCATCACTCTAGCACAAATAGAAAAACAATTTGAGAAAGATGATTGTCTCTAATGATTGGAAAGATAGCAAGTGAGCAAACCAAAATAATGAGAAGAAAGTAGCATGTATTTTTCTTCAAGAAAGATTTTGAAGGATTATTGTATATGCTCTCAAGTTGAATGAACCACTTGTTAAAGTTCTTAGAATTGTTGATGGAGATAAAAGGCAGCCATAGGATATATATATATATATATATATGTATGTACGTACGTACGTACGTATGTATGTACGTACGTACGTACGTATGTATGTACGTACGTACGTACGTATGTAGGTACGTACGTACGTACGTATGTAGGTACGTACGTACGTACGTATGTAGGTACGTACTACGTACGTATGTAGGTAGTACGTACGTACGTATGTATGTACGTACGTACGTACGTATGTATGTACGTACGTATGTACGTATGTATGTACGTACGTACGTACGTATGTATGTACGTACGTACGTACGTATGTATGTACGTACGTACGTACGTATGTATGTACGTATGTATGTACGTATGTATGTACGTATGTATGTACGTATGTATGTACGTATGTATGTACGTATGTATGTATGTATGTACGTATGTATGTACGATGTATGTACGTATGTATGTATGTATGTATGTATGTATGTATGTATGTATGTATGTATGTATGTATAGGGACATTCAGTTGAAAACCAAAAAAATGTAAAGAACCATTTTCAACCATTATTTGTTTCCTAGTATTTTAGTTTTTCTATTAAATTAAAAGAGCAATATTGTACTTTTAACATGGGATATGCCATGTCATGAATAATCTTTTTCAATTGGTTTTCTACATTAGTCTGTACAAACATTTGTGTGACATCCGGTAAATTTCCGTTATCAAACTCCGTTAGTTCCGTTAAGTCTTGTTAACACGTGTCGTGAGCACACACTAGTTGTCGTTGAACGTTGGTGACCTAATAATAATGATTGATGTTAATTTGATGTGAATCTAAGTGATTATGTGAATATTGGGTTATGTTTATGTGTTTACACATTTATAAACAATTAATTAAAGAATTTATCGCGTAACGCGGAAACGTGTCTGTTTATTCGTATGTCTTGTGTTTTTATAAAGATAAGATATATAATGAACTTTATAAGTTTATATCTTTATATTATGAAGTTAAAAACACTTTACAAAGAGTCTAAAGCTTAGTTTTTATAAAATACCAAATTACAAGGGTTAAAAGGGTAATTAGGTAAAATTAGAATTAAACAAAACAAAACCCTAGCCCACACCCATGTTTCGGCCGCGACATCAACCCCTCTCCCTCTCCATCTTCGAATTCAGCCTAGAACATCATAGTACCTGCGATTTTGGATCGATTTCAAGGCATACATCTCGTGGGAATCATCAATTGCAAGTTATTACAAGTTTAAAGGTTAGTTTTTGCGAGTTTTCGTGAAGGGTTCATTATGGCCGAACCCAAATTCGTAAATTGGTCCTTGTTGGGTCGAATTGGTTGTTGTTTGATGATGTTAACATGTTAGTTAGATTGTATACATGTTAGTTAACGTCGATTATGCAAGAATTATCTGTTTTTAGGGATTTGATCATGAATTTTGGTGTTAAGCAAACCCTAATTCGAAAATAGCTTGATTATGTGATGTTGATGATTGGTTGATGAATGCTTGATGATTATTGGGTTGTATGAATGTTAGAATATGTTGATTTTGCAAGAAAGTTGGGATTTTGATGCGTTGTTCATAGGTTACTAAGAATAGTAACTTTATTTTGCATGTAGTAGTGATCTAGTGATGGATTGATGTTATGGATGGGTTCATGATGATAATTAGATGCTAGATTGATATTATGAATGCTAGAAATCTTTAATTTGATGATGTTGATCATAGCTTGCCAAAAGTAGAAACTTTTGTTTATGAAGATTGTTGGATTGAGGTGTTTAGTGTTGTTGATCATGCCTAGATGTTAGTATGAGCTTGAATTGGTATATTATTGATGAATTCATGCATACCTTGGATGTTTGATAGATTTTGGACATTCTTTCCCAAAAGGAAACTTTATTTGTGTAAACGTTGAAGTATGATGTTGTGATCATGTTTGAGTTGATAGGAACTTGCTAATATGTTCAAGGATGGATTCTAATGTAATAGAACGTGTTAAATTAGTTGTATGGCATGTTTGGATAATCATGGGTGATATTTGGAATTGGTAATCATGTATGGATTGGATGTTGTGTAGTAGTAGGACATCATGCTTGGGTCTGGTAATTGATTGTTGTGATGTTGTGAATGCAATGTATATGCTTAAAGAATTTGGTTATGATCATTATACACGCGTGCGGATCTGAGGCCCCTACTTAGTAGGATTGGCAGGGTTTAGGATGTGAAGTCGTGAGTGGCTTCACATGGCATGTGATGAATGGTTGAACCTTGTATGACATGTTAGTTGTTTTGTAGCTAGTGGTTATGTTAATGTTCTAGATTCGCATGACTTGTATAGTACTTGATTGTATGATGATCTAAGTGATACACCTGGTTGATATAGCATATGTATGATACTATCTGAATGTTAAACATGTATGTTGTATGTGATCATTGGCTTTATTTGGATTATAACTCATAATGTCACCAACGGGTCAAACGGTCAACTAGGTCAAACGTGTCTATTGTCTGGAAGCTTGAGTCTTTGATTTTGGTATGATTAGGGTTTCACATGTCTTTTATTTACACGTACTTATGTACTCACATGATCTAGGTAACCTGTGAAGGTTGGCTAACCTCTCGTTTCTCAAAATAAACCCTAAGTACTTTGCATACATCAGGTGAGTTCATGCCCCACTCTTTACTTAATCTCTTTTGGGGAAGATAGCATACTGGTATTTATACGAACACTTTCATTATTTAAGTTGTGTAAAATATTAATATAGTGCTGTTTACCATGAGTAAAGTCCTCACACTTTTGAATTGTTAATATTAATAGCGGGGAAACTTGGGTAGTACTACTGGGTCTGACGAGCCCCACCTGTGTGACTCGATGTCAACCGGGTGCAATTTGTCCTATTGATCATTGTCACGACATGGTAAGTCGTGACAGGAGGCAACAACTATCACAGTCAGCTTCAATTGCAAAATCACTATGTATTAATATTTGCTGATAATAGACTAGCTATCTATTACCATACACTGCTTATATTTATCGCAACTGTTTATATGTTTATTGAACTCAAACTCTTGAACTCACCAACTATGTGTTGACATTTTAGTATGCTTTTCTCAGGTCCTTAACTTGCTTGCCATAGGAGCACTGCACGGTTCACTTCATTTAAGACATTATGCTTCAAGACAATGTGACATTTTAACAATTATGGTTTACTTTTTGGTTTGGCACTTGTTTTGCCATAAGTTATACTTTATTGACTTGGGTTGTTTTCAAAACGCTTCCGCATTATTAACGTTGGTATTTTGGTTGATTTTGTTATGTTATGGCATATAGAGTCGTTCTGAGTAACTATTGACTGTGATCCTGGTTTGTTCACACGCCTCGCGGTAAAACTCCGCAAGTGGATTTTGAGGGTGTGACAATTTGGATGGAATTTATTAAATTAAATGTGGGAGTTATTTGTTTAATCATCAATAACAAAAATTCCTTCAATTGTTTGGTTTTAGGGATGTAGAAAATCTAAGAACTTCATCTAATGGAAGAAAAGTTTTTTGTTCCACCTTCATACGCCGTGGACTCCATTTTCTTCTACTAATAGTCACGGATATACTAGATCTTATTCCATTTTGTGGTGATTTTATAATAATTTGGCATAGTTCAAGATATGCAATTTATATATATTGCAAACTAGGACTTTTACCACGCTTTACGATTGGATAATGCTTCTTTTAGTCATATCAAATGCAATAACATGTTAACCAATTTTACCGGATGAAGTTACATGTGAATTCAACCAAATAGCTATTAGACATAAGATAAATAATCATAAGCATCATGGGAACATAACAAGCCGCAAATTTGTAACAAGATCCAACAAAGCTTTTAAACGGTTTTGAAGCACAATGGCAATATATGTATTATTTTGAACAAAAGAACCATAGACATAACAGTTACACATATATTTTATATATCTTTTAATGCATATATGTTGTAATTAAAATGTTCAGTAATATAAAGTAAGTTGGGTATTGAACTATTGCAATTACGCATATATGCATAATGCATTACGCGATAATGCACATATCCATAATCGAGTAATGCATGTATGCACAATTTATTTTCTTGTGTTTTAAATAAATTCTATGGTGTAATGTATGTACATAAGTGTCGCTAATTACAAATTTCAATCCTAAATTTCAGAAAGTGTTAAATATAAATTATTTAAATGTTAAATATCTCTATAGATATTAATAGAATGGAATGTAAATACGTAAGAATATAATAAATATAATAAATTTTTATACCTTTAATAAAATGTTGTTTGGTTCTCTAGAACTCTTAAAATAAAAAGAAATTGAAAGTCAAATTAGGGCAAGCATATAAATCATGTTCATGTATTACGTTATCGTTTTTCGGTTTTTGTCGTCACCTTTTTCGAACCCTACCTTGGAACTGCCACTTATGGATCTATGAAAAGGGCTAAGGATGCTATTTCAACTAGGGTTTTAAAGAAAAAAGAGGAGTACGCAAAAGCATTTGAAATTATTGACAAAAGGTGTGAATGTTAGCTTCGTAGGTCTTTGCATGTTGCAGGTTTCTTTTTAAATCTTGAAATGTATTATGACAATAAAGAGAGAGCAAACAACTGAGATATTACTGGGGTTTGATTGATTGCATTGGAAGATTAGTTTATGATGAAAATACTCAAGACATAATCAATGGACAGTTGAATCTATATAAAAATACAGTAGGTATTTTTAGGAATCCAATGGCCATAAGACAAAGGAAGAAAAGATCTCCAGGTAAAAAAAATTTTAATTTCTGAGATTAAAGATAATACCAAACTATTATACTTTTTGCATTTATTTTTTGTTTTATTTGTTAATAGCGGATTGGTGGTCTAGCTTTGGGGGCGATACGCCGGAGTTACAAAAGTTTACCATTCGAATTCTTAGTCTCACATGTAATGTAACGGGTTGTGAGAGAAATTGGAGTGTCTTCCAACAAGTAGGTTGTCAATTAAAGTATCCTACTAAGTACTAATAATCTTACTTTAAGTTTATTATTTAACTAAAATTAATAAATTCAAAAGCTTCATACAAAGAGAAGAAACGAATTAGCCAAGAAAATATTAAATAACTTGGTGTATGTTAAGTTTAATAGTGCTTTGAAGCGTCGACATCAAAGAAATAACACTACTGATCCTATACTTTTAAAATAATAGATGAAAGTAATAAGTGGGTCATAGGTGTTATGGATGATGATGGTGAAGATGAAGATCATACAGAGATTATGTTTGATGATGATGATGATTTAACATTGTGTGTTGTAGATAGAGCTTCTGGGACATCTAAACTAATTTATTATACTAGAACAAATACAACAAACCAATCTAAAGGAAATGATATTACACATTCCACCATCGCTACTCCTAAAGTACAACCTCATAAATTATATGAGTTAATTGAAGAAGATGATGAAGACAAAAAGATGGAAGAGGAAATTGGAGTGAGTGAAGATGATAGGAAAGATGTGGTACTTGGTGTTGATGTTGATGATGAAGATAGTGAGAAAGGTTTCTAGTTTTATTTTTATTAGTTTCTTGATCTTTTGGAAACACTTTTTTATTTGTTTACACTTTTCACAATTTCACTTCATATTAGTTATTTTTGGTTATTTTATGCTAATGAAGATAGTATTTTAAATTTATATATGATGGTGTTTATTTTTATATGATTTGTTTTATGTGTTAATGTGTTATAACTTATAATGTATATTTTTTAAACTTGTGTGCCTCGTGTACGTGAAGCGGTCGCTTTGCGCTTCGGTTTTAGACCTTGTCACTTTTGTGCGCTTCTCGTTTTTTTTAAAACCAAGCTCATAGCACATGGTATTAATTATGTTGAAATAATACTAAATGAAATTTTCATTATAAAAATAGTCAAATATTGCATTAAAATCATATTTAAATCAAATAAACCTGACAAATATTTTTTTTATTAATCTAAGTTGTTAGGACCGTTTACGTACGGAGTACTAACTGATTCTGTGTGTATACCAACTCAATTATTTGATTGGCGATCCAATCAAGGAGAACACAGTTTAGATCAATCTAACGATTAATAAAACGTTAAGAATGATTAGAGAATGATCAACTGTGATCTATGAACTTGAAACAGGTTTTCTTGAGTCTCTGGACGGCTAGGGTACTATTATATGCGTAGGTATTCGAATTGTTCCGTTTTTCCATGAATTAGGTGGTATTTATAGGTTAGGGTCTTCCAATCGTACGACTGAACCATTAGCATGGTTCAGTCGTGCGACTGAATCATGCGATTGATCCATCCGCACGACTGAAGGTCCAGTCGTGCGACTAAGACAATCTTATGTCTCAATCGTGCGACTGATCCAGTCTCCTGGTTCAATCGTGCGACTAGTCCATTAGCATGAAGTATTCATGTGTATGGTCCATTAGCATGGTCCATTCGCATAAGAACTTCACACGATTAAGTTTGAACATATTTTCATCATTATTGACTAAGAATTATGGTCAACAATCACAAACCTATATAGTTAGTTCACTATAAGTTATCACATAATAAATAATGAAATATTAAACATTATAAGCATTAACCACACATTGTATTTCATTCATACCCATTCAATACATATATGTAAGATATGATAGACATTTTACATTAAGCTTCTAAACTAGATACATATGTATCAACATAAGTCTAGAATACCTAGATGTAAACTTGTATGTAATCCAACTTAGCTATATTTTTAGAAATCATATGAATAGTAGCGAGTCAGATAAATATTTAGCCGGTGAGTATACACATGTTTTACATACATATATAGATTGATTAAAATGATTGAAATAATTCAATTCATATGACAATATCAAGACTTATAAATGTAATAGTGTAATACAAAAGACAAACAAAACACAATCAAACCTAGACATATTGACTCAATCCACAAACAAAATTAACTTCCTAATTGTTGTCTGCCGTTTTCATCATCTTTATCGTTATCGGGATTATACTTTTTTCGTTCAAATTTATTCATTCTTTCTTGCATTTCACACACTTGTTGCTTTAGCGCTTCTATTTCTTCATCCCGATCTGACGATGACCCGCTTGATGTTTCATAAACACGGGATTTTTCCCTCCTAGCCAAAAAAATGTTTTAATCCTATGGTGACGACAAGTCGTCGCAAAAAAAAACCAGTATTGGAAAAATAAATCTATGGCTACCATCGTAACCGACGACATTTTTTCGCCGCGATAGAGTTAACCTAAGGTGACGACTTGTCATCGTGATATGTCAGGTTAGCCAAAAAACCAGAGAACTCTACGACACCGACTTGTCGTCATAATAGATGACCTATAGCGATAACATTATGTCGTCACCATAAGCCTTAATTCTTGTAGTGTGGGTAGGGGTAACGTGAAGTGTCCTTGACCTTCTCCATTGGAGATGCTTAGTTTTGTAGAACGAATGTATGAGATTCACAATTTTCTTTTGGGTTGACCGTGAACTCAATAATTGTTTGTACAAGTCAACTTTGTATAAATTGTATTTGAGGTTGAATAAAAAATATCAAGATTTGTTAGTGCGCATGAACAAGAAATATAAACCAGAACATTTAGAAAAGGAGTATGATTGCTATTTGTTATATATGGAGAATAAAGTTAAGTTATGGGTCTACAGGTTGAACTGAAAAACACAAGTTGGAATTCTAGTTCTACAGGAGATGTTCTGTAGGCATGCCTCTATAGATGCATGCTTGTAATTTTGGATGTTATAGTTTGCTTAACTGAAGTGAAATATTTTATTTTAATTACAAGTGTCGCTTGTAATTTTTAACTGCTTTAGTTATTACATGTAGAAAATATTATAAATACAGGTAACTTAAAGCATTTTTTTTAAAGTTGGAAATCACATACAGATAACTAACTACAAAGACAAGATATGAAGATATGTTACATCCTAGATTCTTTACATCAAAGATAACACATTGAACACGACCAAATGAGTATATTTGTATCGAGGGTGAACTAACCAATGTTTGTTATGAAAAACCGATACGTTTGTTGAATGCTTTGTAATCACCGCTGATAAAACATGTCTTGTTCAAGACCATCTAGTTCATCATCATCCAGGTGATAACTATTAGCAAATTTTTATCAACAATTTACACAATATCTCAAATAAAACCATCACTCATAACTATGATAAAAAAGAACCATTCATGATTTATGGATTTACTGGGAATGTTAACAATCCTCATCATGCACACTCATATTCTATATGACTATATCAGCAAAATCTGCTACATCTATATTACTATGATTTGTAAAATCATATACATTTTTACCCTTTTTAATCAGATCCATCACACGCATGATGCTCAATATATAGGCCCATTTTATAGTTTTTGTGAATGGTAAATGCGTAAAATCAGCCTAATGTCTTAAGTTCCTTCAAACCAACAACAAGGGGTTGTTTCTAAAATACCGAAGTACAATCTCTTAGGATGAATAATTCTAGCATTCATTCTCGCATAGTCGAAATGCATATATCACCTTTAAAGATAAGCGTCATGGTGGAATGAAATCGATTGTTAGAAGCATTGATCGTGAATAAATTCAATTCTCTTGCAGTTGCAAGAACGAGGGTTCCTAACTTTGCATTGAACACACCATTTTGCAGGGTGAGTCTGAGATTCCAAAAGAATAGAAGAGTAGGTGTACACCATGACACTATTTAAGTTTTTTTAACAATGTTATTTAACAAATAATATAGGAAATTACCATAAAATGTATTTTAACAACTAGAAAGAACAAAAAGTATTCACACAATATTATTTACGAGTGTTAAAGAAGAGCTAATTATATTTTATTTCCTGTTAAAGTCACTTAGCTTTTAATTAAAATTTCTATATACTTAAGAATATGTATTTAAAAAATTAAGTGGTGATAAAACATATATTAATCCTAATTAATATTTAATGATTATCTTTTCTTGAAGTGTGTCACTTTAAGCTTGACTCAAATTGAAGATTATGGAACTTGTTTATAATCAGTTTGATTTCTAATTTATATAGCTATCACTTAAAAGAAATTTCAGGCACCATATTGAAAAAATATTTACAAATTCATGTTTGAATGTGGTATTAATTTAAATACGTGTGCTAACTTAAAACAAAAGTAAAAGTGTATTAAATAATATTTACTTACTGATCCATACAATCCTAATTTATAAATATTATTATGAATTGAAAATATTATCATGAAGTAGCTTAAATATTAAATACCAATATATTTAGAAAAATGTGTCCTGCTTCATGTCGTGAATTGTGTCAAGTTACTCTTAGGTTCGATGTTTTATCCATTATGAGTTATGACTAACACATACATGTTGGCTCCACCGAGTACAACACATATGTGAAATATTAAAATAATTAAATACCAAAATATATAAGGGATGTTCCATACATGTTGACCAACGTATATACGTACTCGTCAAGAGGAATTTCTTTGTATCATATTGTTTTCTAACCTACATATTCTCGTTTATTTGCATTAGAATTGAATGATTTGGATAGAAATTATAAAGTTTAATGATCTACTTTATAGGTTACTTTTCTATGGAAATAACATAAATTTAGTTTCAGGCTTTTTTTCTAATCCTGAAAATAAGTAAATGAGAAAAATTTACAATTACGTGTAATCAAATAAACAATCACGTGTACAAAAGTTACTACTCTAAAGATGAATACCAATTGAAGTACACATCTTAAACTAGAATTGATTTGATTCACTTTTGAGATAAAAGTGAAAGTCATTGGTGTTGTAGAATGCAATCCAACACATACAATCCACTAGGATTCCACACACCTTTATGGCTTTCATCATCTTATACGTAGGAAACCTCTTTTAATTGTGTAAAAGTAATAATTTCATATTCTTACAAATATTACATTTATATATAATATAATATCTTTAGCAAACATTTTATAATTAGTTATAATGCTTGATGTTACTAAATACTAATCATTCTATGTTTATATTAACCTTAATCTCTTAGGAAAACTCAATCAAATGTCATTTTTGATCATGTCAAACCTAAACAAAACTTCATAATAAAAAAATCTAAATCTAAATGTAATCTCATTTCGTGTTTAAGTTTTAGTTTTATAGACTATTGAATATTTTATATGTAAAGTAAGTAGAATCAGAATCTCTACAAGTAACTCATATCATTTATGGTTCAGCCAAAGTTAATGACGACAATATGCTCAAATCTCTAAATACTAATTATCATATACGAATGATCCTCAGGACAAGTGGTTAAGTTAATGTATCTCAAGATCTCATTAAAATAGAGGGACGTCTTGTGTTCAAGTCGCGTGTGTGACAAAAAAAAGGTTTTCAAGTTATGCCAGTTAGTTTTCTCTTTTAAGGTGAGTTTACTTCTGAGGTTGGTCTCAATTCCGTACTCGAGTAATAAATATGATTGAGTGTGTCAGTGACTAGTAAATGATCCTTTAACTATTTAAAGAATAAGTAATATTATAATTTATTATAACGTTTTGAATTAAAATTATTTAAATTCTATCTCTATTGGAAATCCTAGGATTATAATTTTCTTCTTGAAAAATATTTCTTGTATGTATGTTAAATTTTGTTTTGAATCATTATCACTTACATAGTGTCCCTAGTCAGTTTAAGAAAAAAGCAAAAGAAGTAAATGAAAAAAAAAAGAATATTTGTGTTTCAGAGTTTTTTCAAAAAGTGAAGTAAAAGGAAATAAAAAAACTGGAATGAATGTTTTTAATGACCTATATTCTTCTTTCCTCCAAAATTGGAAGCAAACAGAAGAATGCAGAAGTAAATTTTTTCGATTAAAGCACATATTATTATAATTATAATTTTCTTTCTTTTCCTATCAACTTAAGAATACATATTATCTTTTTTTATTAAACTATATAACACAAAATTAATTTATTTTTTATTTTCTCTTCTAAATTTAATTCCTATTCTTTTACTTTATATAGTAAAATCGGGAACATATGTTAATTAGTTTATGAAAACAATTTTTAGCTTTATTTAGAAATGAAAGAGAAATAAGTGAACAAATATTCACGTACTTTTGACACTGGAAAAGTGTTTTAGAAAAACTAGAAAACAAAACAAAACAAAAAAATGCTTAAATTTTTTTGAGTTAACATATTAAACAGGTGCGTAAAATAAGAAAAATTTAAAAAGAATATAATAGTCTTTTTAAAAGTTTAAAGAAGGAGTACAAAAAGTTAAACTAGTGTGAAGGGACATATGTATAGCATCTAATATATTTTTCGAGAACGACATACACACATACCCATATATTGTGTATACCCATATATGTTACCCTAAATCTACAAAACTTTTTATCATAAGACTTAATCTTATAAGGAAACCACTATGTACACTTCGTATAGCTATAAGCTCTTTGATTCCTAGATTATTTATTACATAATAATAATTTTGCAAGTAAAATAATTGGTGGGTTTGTCATATTCTTATTTTGGTCACAAAGTTTTTGTATTTTTTTATTTTTACCTTTAGTTTTATAAGAAAGAAGTCTCGGGAGAGATGGGGTTTGTGAGGGTTCCAATGGGTGTAGGCGGTCGGCTCTTGGTTATACAAGTTGTTAGTAACAGTTAGCATCAACGATCTACAGGCGATGAATAAAGATGACATGTTTAACGACATGGCAAACGACTGTCTACAGCCACTAACAGTTGTTTTAACGGGGTATACGAGTGTTTGCATCCATGATGACTCTCCGTTTCCAAGCCTCTAATATGGAAACATATCGTTACAAAACCCTACCATGAAGCGCGGGTAGATACTACCTAGTTATATATAATAATTAAAAATAAATACTATAACTATCTGAATTTATATGTTTAAAATTTATTAGATGTGATAATATTTTTTATTGTTAGTTAATAAAACTACTAAATTTGTAAATGAAATATTAACTTATTAAATAAATATGATTAGTTGTTAGGATATTAAAAAATTTATAAACTTATGATTTGAATCTAAACTAATAAAAATAAGTATGTATAATTTTTTTCATCCTAATTGTTATTTGAGTCGAAGTATAGATTTTCTTCAGTCATGATTACAGTGAATTTAATCCCACTAGATACTACTCTTTACTTTCAAAGATGGCCTCTTATTTAAGGACATCAATTAGTTATTTCAGGGGCTTAATTTATAGTTTTTTTCAATTTCAATATTTCAGTATATTTTATAAAATATAAAATCCATCCCTACCTCATTGTATGTCACTCCTCATCGTTCACTCGCATTCTAACACAGGGACACCTAATTACGTACCAAATGCAAAATCATCTTCATCGACATACGACACTTGGTAACCTATTTAATTTGAAGGCGGTTTACCTTTGTTCAGACTTTGACGGGGTCATGGATGTGTGATATTTCAAACAACTCGTTGCGTGTTAGATATTAATGCAGCCACCACGCAAAGCCCTGATGTGATGTTATATAAGGTATAGATTTTAGATTTAAGTTAATGCAATTCTCTATTTTTTCAATTACATGACATGCATACTTCATAAAGTAGATATGTTTATAGTTTTATAGTTAGTTTCTTTTTCATATCTTCTAGAAATTTTTACATATCTTGTATATCATATGAAAAAAAAATCCTTTTAGAAGATTTTATTAACACAAGAACTTCAAAGTGGTGTTAGGGAGTCATAAATCTAAGTAACCATCCTAAATAAATATTTTGTCGTCGCCTCAAGTTACATATGTACTAAAGCATATATTACACAAGCTCACGATCTTTTCTTGAAGATCTACTTGCTCGTGACATAAGTATTCAAGCTTTATACAAGCATAGAGAAAATACATTTAGTGTGCTCTTAATATCATAAACATATAAATGATAACAGGATCTTTTAAAATCGATAAATTTAGCCACTCTTTGTTTGAGAAAACACATTTAGTGACATAAGTATTCAAGCTTTATACAAGCATAGAGAGACCTTCGATGCTTGCATCAACATAAGTATTCGATGAACACCCTCGTTGAGTTGAAGGCAAGAAAACAATGACTAGTCGAGATAAAAATACAAACCAACAATACGAGTCATCTTTCCGGATCCGATCATAAAATCTACGACAAAACGAAAGCTGAAATTTGTCGTGGATATGAAAATACCATCCATGAATGTCGATCATTTTAATTTTGGGTTGTATTTGTTTTTAATTTAACTTTTACTTAAAATTTAATTATGTTTTGATTATTAAGATGGATATCAAATTAAATTAGTTTCTAACAATCACCGTCACTTTTCACCCCACCCACAACACACATCATCCTCATGTGAAGTGAAGGGTGATATCCACTCATCCTATGTGGCGCCCAGTCACCGCTTGCGTGGCGTCACTTTTCTGCATTTTTTTAATCACTATCATACTTTTACAACACATAGCCTAATTATAGTAATCTTTTTTAGCAATTAGAGTTTGAGTTCTTAGCATCAATAAGAAACTTTGAATTATAAACTTCTATGTATTCTAACAGACTGAGCATCCAACACCACCCATTTTGTTTTTGCTCTTAGTTTATGTTACATAAATCATGAATAATCTCTTTATTTGAAAATGATGTGGGGCAACAATAACAATTACACACTAACAATCATGTAAACAAAAGAAAAATATATGTACAAAATAGACTAATCAACACCCGCATGTAATTAAAAACTGTTGTCCTCAAAATGATTCAATAACTTATGAATTTTTTTAAACAATGCATTACTATTAATTAAGCTCGAATGATGAATTGCGTTTGCGCAATTTAAACAACACCCACAACCTACGTCTTGTAAACAATCAAATCACCAAAAGATTTATGTTTGAAACTCTCTTAATTATATAAGATGAGGGTGATTTCTTATTAACCACTGACATTAGTAGATGAGATATGATAAATTTGTATAAATTTATTAAATAATAATAATAATAATAATCTGACATTTTATACATGAAAAGCAGCATTTCCCTAATCTTTAACGACACATCTCTTTTTAAATTTAAATATTTAATTAAATAAATAAACAAACCTACTTATGCATCATGACATCATGTGGTGCTATTTTCATTCATTCGAAGGGACGCATTTTGTAATAATATCTGTTACAGTCACCCACACCCACATTTTATATGCTTTTTGTCTTTTATAATACACAATATATGCATACACACACATAGAATATATCTATACCTATTACTCTCTGTAAATGTATATATTATAAAACTACTATTTTCACCAGAAGCCGTGGTCTTCGAATTCGATTCTTCTCATCAATCAAGAATCACAAGTTAGGGTTTTTCTCTAAAGATTCATCTCACTTTGCTAATTGATGTATTGATTGACCTCACACTTCATCACAGGTTTGTTCAATTCTTTCAAATCTGTTCGAAGTATTTGAATTTGTGATCGGAGTTTTGATATTGTTTCTTGAATTGAAGATTAAGATGATATGATGTTCATGATTGATAGATTGACTAAGTTTGATCTGTTCTATGATTTGTAGTTCATACTGAATTTGAATCAATCCCAGTGAGCTTATATATCTGACAAT
Organism: Flaveria trinervia; assembly: GCA_025506515.1. NCBI lineage: Eukaryota > Viridiplantae > Streptophyta > Magnoliopsida > Asterales > Asteraceae > Flaveria > Flaveria trinervia. Next base: position 70,125,474 of record CM046452.1, read on the forward strand.
TGTATCACTGTTTGACTTCATTGATTTAGGCAAAAAGTGTTACAGTTGTGAGTCTTGATGGTAGTGATGATAGATGTATGATTGTTTTGTGTTTTGGGCTTGTAGTTTTGCTCTAATGGTGTGGATGTTTATGAAGTGATGCTTAAGTTTAAGTTCTTTGAGTTGCTAATTCGTTCGACTGACCAAACGACATGAACTCATCGTCCTCTCAGTATCTTAACTCGAAGAGGATGGATGTTTATGAACCGATGCACCCGCTTAGCGTGTGGGGAGATTTCAAAGGTAACATTTATCAGGATGCAGCTGCAACCGTGATTATAGAGGTGGATGCAAAGTTAGACAACCAGCTGGTACACATTCAGGATGTTCCCCTTTGTTCTTGTACTTTAGGTTTCTTTTTAATTTACTAAAAGTAGTGTGTGTGCTTTTTTTTTCTTAGTCAGAGGGTACTTCACACACAACACATGGACCTTCAAATCAGTGTGATCAAGAAGCAAGTAAACCAGTCGATAAGGTACAAGATATTGCATCTTCTTTGTTGACTATGCTTGTTGTCGGACTAATATTGGAATTCCGGTTGTCTCATGATTTACTCAATATTAATTGGTATAGAAGTAGAAAGTGTTAAATTCTACCAAAAGTTTTAACTTTCCTTTTCACAGGTTCAAGAACGACAATCTTGTTTCTGTTTAGTATGTGTTTTTAGTATGGGCAAATTCCACCTAAATATAAATACTATTTACGAAATTCTTATTGTATACGAAGAATTACCGATTTTACCTTTTGATGTAACAAAATTTGATTTTGTTACCATTAGTTTTAAAGTTAACCTATAGCTGGTAAAAAGGATGACATAGCATTAGCTTTAAGTAAACTTTGACAAATAAGCCCTCACATATACAACAGATAATGATGTGTTTGAGACTTTGAGTGTGTGAATCTGTGTTATGGGTGTTTGTGTTTGTGTTAATAACATAAGTCTGATTTGGTAAAAATATAGATATGTAAGTGCCTATGTGGCATGCCACATAAGCACATTTTATATAAATTTCAAATAAGAAATCAGTTACCGTCTATCAAATGTCGATTCATTTTTACTGAAATTTATGTACAGCATCTAAGACGCCTTGCACAAAATCGTGAAGCAGCACGTAAAAGTCGTTTAAGGAAAAAGGTAGAGGAACTTTTCAAAGTAGCATCTTCAAAACTGCCTCTTATTTTAGGTTCTGAAGTTTAAACTTTGATTTATATTTAAAAAAATTGTGTGCAAATATCATAAATGAGAATTATTTTCAACACCACTAGAAGCATAATATTTTAAAACATCTAATTCCTCTCTTTAATACTGGTTCTGAAGACATCTACACAAATTTTATATTTCCTGAATTGTGTGTTTTAGGCGTATGTTCAGCAGTTGGAAGTTAGTCGTTTAAAACTGATTCATCTCGAACAAGAACTTGAACAAACTAGGACACATGTAAGTCTAGATTGATTTCTCATATGTGCCTTGTTACATTCGATAGATAATATTTGTTAATAATACAAATTCGACTCCTGCAGAATGCTTTAATGAGTCGTGGAGTTAATGCTAGTCAACTTGGATTCTCGGGAGCTTCAAACTCAGGTATCTGTTCATGCTGATCATCATCAAATCAAGTCATTATACGCTCTGATGTTGATGTTTTTAGCGTTAAATCCATTTGGTGACAATGCAGGAATCGCTGCATTTGAGATTGAGTATGAAAAGTGGGTTGAATTACAAAATAAAAAAACTAATAATTTAAAGACAGCATTGAATTCTAATATGGACGATACGGAGCTTGATAAAGTCGTTCAAGACACATTGAATCATTATGCAAATCTTTTCAACATTAAAGCAACTGCAGCAAAGGCTGATGTCTGTTATCTCATATCAGGCGTTTGGAAGACATCAACCGAACGCCTTTTCTTATGGATTGGAGGCTTTCGACCTTCAGAGATTCTCAAGGTAGTTAAAATACTCAAATTTTACCATTTTTTTTAATCAGTTAGTATAATATAATGTTATGTTGGGAGTGCTGTATCATTTTTGTTGTGAGTGGGTTGATTTGGTTAGTGCTTATTCTATCAATCAATAAGTTATTTCCCACTTCCATTGAGCAACCAACTGTTGCACCACAGTTAGTTGCATACCTATCATGAGTGCTGGTCTATTAGATTATATTTTTGAAAACATATTATTACTTTTACTAAGATTATTATTGTCATAAACATTTTATAAACATCAATCGTGTATGTCTACGTAGGTTCTTGTACCACAACTTCAACTGTTGGACCAACAGTCTCATGAACTGTATAACCTTATTCAAGCATGCCAGCAAGCAGAAGATTCTCTGTCACAAGGAATGGAAAAGCTTCAGCAAACTCTGGCGGAAGCCGTGGCATGTGGTCAAGCTTTAGGAGGCGGCTGCTATGAGATGCGTAGCGCGATTGATAAATTAGAAGAGCTAGTACGGCTTGTCATACAGGTAATAATATATCTCTGTTTGCTATGTGTTAATGAAACAGTTTTATAAATAGGAATTATCAGTTAGACCTGTTAGCCTACCCTAACCTCCTGTTTTCAGAACAGGATAAAGTATCATGCTTGATCTGATTATCGAAACGAGTAAGATTGTGTATTTTCTATGATCTAATAATAAATATATCATATGGGTACAGGCAGATTACATACGTCATGAAACACTGCAGCAGACACTACGCAATCTAACCACAAGACAAGCGGCTCGAGGGTTAATCACTTTAGGTGAGTATCTCCAACGCCTTCGTGATCTGAGTTCAGCTTGGGCTATGAGGCTTTGTGAACCGGCCTAACTATGATTCCTGAACCCACCGGCCCGAGTCGTACATGGTCAGGCCCTCTGTGTATAATGAAATGAAATTATTATAGGATCTAGTAGTATTTGATAGATTTTCATCAGCCTTCCACAATTGAGAAGTTATATATTATATTGATCATGATGTCAAAAAGTAGCAGTGTGTAACTAGTTTTTTTATTTCTTTTTTGTATTTATATAGTTTTATATTATCATCAAGATAATTTTTTTTGTCAGAATACAAGATATGGAGATTGATTGTTTGTGTATGGTTTATAAACACTGTATAAAGTAGGAATGAAGTTGTTTGAAGTTACTAAAATATGTTTTACTAAATGGCAATTAAGTTGGTCTTGTAGTGCCTTAATTTTCCCCCGTGCCGTAGTGGATTCATGTCTGAGTGGAAGTCTATAAACCTATAAACGAGCCAAGTTACGTTGAAAGGTTAAATCAAAGAGTGCTTAAATGAGGTCGAGCATTAGCTTAATTTCAAAACTTATTTAAAGTTCAAATTTGAGCATGAGTGTTATATATCAAGCTTGATTTTGGTACGACAAACAAATAGTTAAATGAATATAAAAGACGTTGAACTTTTTTTTTCTTTTCTAAAATTAAGTTATAAGCTAAACTTGAGCTGTTTAGATACGAATATGACACTAACGACAAGCAAATAGTTAGTGATTTCCTCTAAGAAATGGAACTTTTAACCAGCAATTACTTCTAAGTTAGTGGTGGTGTTATTTTAGCTAAACCACAATGATGATATTATTAAAATTTTAAGTTTCAAGATTGGTGAATAATATACATGTTAAAGAGTTAACGTTCAGATTAATGATTCTAAAATTATTCGAGTTAAAAAGATAAAAGTGATGAAATAGAGTTTTCTATTGCTATAATGGAATTATCATCAATGGTGATCGATATTCCTTATTTGGTAAGTAACAGTGATACAAAGATCGTTCACATATTCCAAAAATCAACTTGTTGAATGATTTGTGGGCTCCACAAAAGCCACCGAGGAAATCCACTTCATAAATCATTCTATTTTCTCCAACTATTGAGGTCATATGTAAACACTCAGATTTTGAAAACTTTAGTAACATCAATACCATCTCATTTGGTATCCAGTGTTGTTTATGAGATTTCATGTCACTTGTACTAATAACAAAAATAAGCTTTCAAAATGAATTTTATATAAATTAAGAATAAATTTGTATTACGATAATTATTATAGCAATAAACAAAGCAAACTTACAATATCAAAGTGATTTAGTTTCTATAATTAAACGAATAGTTAGACTCTCATAACAATTTTTAAAGTAAAGTTGTTGATCAAGTCTTTATAGTTCATATTCTTTAATATATTGTGCGCAATAGCTATCATTGTCAATTCCATTAATTCTTTCTTTGTACATTGTGAATCGTAAGTAAGACTATATACAACTCTAGCAATTACTTTGAAAAAATTCTTTATGTAGATATCAGTGTTATTAAAACAGACAACAATACTCTATATGCAATTAGTGTATTAGAAAACCATCGAGATGTATTAGGTATTTTATAACATCAACAAAGTTAATAACTTCACTAGTTTATAAGATGTCAAGTAAGCAACTTTAGTTCCATATAAAATTCATCAGAATCAATATTCAAACTTTCACCATACTTGAGTGCAGTTTCAAAAAGACAACACAACTTAAGATATTTGTCTTTAAATTTCTTCAACTTTTAAGAAACAAAAAATAAATAAATATTTTTTCAACACTTTTGTATTATTCAAATCGTGTTTTAAGAAAAGCAATCACTTGATCAACAATACTAAAAAGAAAAAGGAAAAAAAAAGTTCACATTAAAATTCTTTTTAACTGTAAATAAGACTCTTTGATCACTTGAAAAATCATCAAATTGTTTTTCCTATGAATGGAACGCTTTTGGGGAAATGCTAGATCAATACACATTTTTATAGAAATTTCTTTCGCTTCATCAATCATCTTAGATAACATTGTTTCTCTAAATTTCTTGAAGTATTCACTCAACATGTTTACTTCTTTAATAACAACATCAAGAAGAATATCTTTCACTTGTAACTTTTTGCTCACCGGATTCAGCATATATAATACTTGATACCAAACTATAGTTGATGCCAAAAACTTAAAATCACCAAAATCCATTAATTGCTAGTGATGTTAGATCACTTTGAATTTTAGCATTATTTTCTTTTTGCTATTTCAAGTAAATCTTCTTTCAAATCTGAAAGTTGAAAATTAATAGACTTAGCACTTTCAATACGACTTTCTTAACGTGTGGCGGACAATGACTTAGAGTTAAACCCTTTACATTCGCTTTTAAAAGTTGTCGCCTCTTAGTAAAATTGGCAAAGATAGTACAAATACATTGTATGACTACAACAAATTCCTTAGCTTTATTACAAGTGTTAGCTATAAAACATTATGCAAGATTAAGACTATGACAACCACATTGAGTAAAAAAACTATAGAATTATATCTAAAAATCTCTTTGAAACTCATTGATGTTTTCTTTCAAGTTTGACCTATTATCATAGCTTGTAAAAGCATATTATCAATAATACTACACAAAGAGTTTAACACTTCAAGTGTGATATCAAAGAGTCCTTTTCTGGTGGTATCATCGACATTCAATACACCTAAAAAGGACTTGACAACAGTAACAACATTAATTGAGAACTATTAAAGTCATATGTTCTTCGTAACTTCTATAGGGAGTGCAATCAAATATGATTAAGTAATACTTTGATTTCATTATATATTGATGATTTATGATTTATTGTGTTATGCTGTAAAAGTATAAACTTGTTTGGGTCATATGTCCAAGATAATATACGTGAAGATCATCATTTGTGATACGTCAGACATGTTCTTACATAACTGGGTCAAACACACAGCCTTAGCTCAGAATTTTTCGCATCATATTTTCACCAATCTTGTAAAACCCATCATACATTGTAAGATCAAGAGAATTATCTTAGACGTTGATGCTAACCAAAAATCTCTCAGCATGCATTGAAGTACAAGGAAGTACAAGGAAGATTTGACAATATACAAAGAAAAAATAACTAAATGTCAAATATTCCGAAGCCAAAGAGATAAATCTTCTGAATCCAAAAGTGAAGTCTTCCGAAGCTTGAAGACTGAACTCTTCTAAAGATTAAGAAGACAAGTGTGTCTAAAGCTGAAGACCTTTCTGTTGTCAGCTCTAAAGACTCGACAACTTGTATAAGTTGGTGATTACCTTTTTACTTTTGTCAACTGTATATCATGGTATTTTATCTGTAACTTCTTACTTTAGTACTTTTATCCTTATTATAATACAATAGAATGTGAGATATGACATATCCATAGTCACATGTCAAAAGGCAATTTGTCTTTGATTTTACATTGATCTTGTTGTCCAGATTAGTATTTAGTTGGCTTTCAAAGTATGGTTGGCTGTATGGTATAGTATAAATTGTCTCATGTATCAGTCTTAGGACTAAAAAGTTTTGTAACACTTGTAAACACTTGAGAGCAATATACATCATAGTCACATGTCAAAAGACAATCTGCCTTTAACTTTACATTGATCTTGTTGTCTAGATTAGTGTCCAGCTGGCTTTCAAAGTATGGTTGGCTGTATGGTGTAGTATAAAGTGCCTCATGTATCAATCGTAGGACTAAGAAGCTTTGTAACACTTGAGAGAAATATACATTATCCTTAAAAACCAATCCTTGTGTTCTTGAGTGTTCCTTACTTGTTATACTTAGATTCACTGTCTGGTTTCCTATTTGATCTGGCAAGTGTGTTTAGTTGATAATCTCCAACTGTAAAACTATTATGAACCATAACCGGTCCTACATACATCTTTTTCGAAACACCTCATATACTTAAATGTAGAGAATACTTACATTAGAAACAATATATAATTGTTGTGTTAGTATGTTTTCTAATTATATCTCCTTAGAAAATTTCTTGTATTTCAAACCCTTGTATTTTTATTCTTTAAATTAGTAAAAAATACCAATTCTCACATGGTATTAGCCTAACCTTTAGGTACGCTCTAACAATCCCAATCCACCAGTCGACTCCTCTTTCCTCTTCCATGGCTGGCGGTCCTCTAACTCCTCCACCATTGATCCCATGTCCTTTCCCCTCCATATTTTCTTTACATGCTCGTAATAAAGCTTTCTACTACTAATTATCTTCAATGGATAAACCAACACTCATCTTTTCTCCCAACAAAAACTTATGTCCCATGTTGATGGTTCAACCACTACATCACTTGAAACTATTCAATGATGATAAAACATTTTAAAATCCAAAGTTGTAAGGATTCCTTAAGTCTGATGCAACCCAAAACATCCAAAGTGTCTCAGCAACATGCACTAAGTACTGAAGTGAAGAATGCTTCGGAAGTTTTACACAATACATTAGAAAACATTCTAAGTGTAAAATCTTCCGAAGTCAAGACCAATATCTTCCGAAGCCAAACATGAAGTCTTCCGAAGCTTCAAGAGACAAAGTCTTCCGAAGCTTCACCCTATGAAGACAGATTTCTTCCGAAGACTTTTAGTACACATGCTTTATCTGATGTACTGTTCCATAAAGCACCTTTTCCGCTGCGTCTCTGATAAGTCACCAACTTACAAGAGTTGGTGAAAAGGTCCATGCTTTTGGTAACTGTACATTGAGGTCTTGAGTCTGAAACTTTCCACTTTATGTACTTTATCCTTTTTGTAATGTATAAGGATGTGAGCTATGGCATGTCATAGTCACAAGGTCAAAAGGCAGATATGCCTTTTGATTCTACAATTGATTTTGTTAGTGTCTAGTCAATTGTATCCAGCTGGCTTTTATAGTATAGCCGGCTGTAGGTTGTAGTATAAGTATTTCAAGTTTCTTGTATCTTTAATATACTTTGTAACACTTGTAAAAGAACTTGAGAAAGCAATATACTACATCCTTGAAAACCATATTCTCCAGTTCTGTCTCTTGCTTTACTTGTGTTCTTTGTATCACTTTTGGTTAACCCAGTTTACTGTTTGATTAGAGTTTAGATAATCTTCTCATTGTGTTGTTGTGTTGTAATTGTGTTCAAACCCTTAAACGATCCTGCAATTGGTATCAGAGCATTCAGGCTCTTGATATAAGATCTAACACTCTTAAGATCCCTCACACACACAAAAACTAAACTCTTCAAATGGCTTCCATCTCAAAGACTGATATGGAGACTGGAACCATGAACAAATCTCCACTGATCACTCTTGATGATTTTGACACCTGGTGCATGAGGATGGAAGGCTTCATCAGGTCTCTTGACTCAAGAATGTGGGAATCTGTTGAAAATGGACCTTTCATACCCAGCACCCCCTCTGCTACTAGTGCTGGTATGATTCCTAAAGATATGGCCAACTACTCTGATGAAGATAGAAAAAGAGTAGAGATTGACAGGAAGGCCATGACTGCTCTTCAGACTGCTCTCCCAAACTCTGTATACAAAGGTTTTAAGAAATGCAAAACAGCTAAACAGCTGTGGATGCACTGAAGCTGATGTATGAAGGCTCCTCTGAAGCCAAGGAGAACAAGAAAGATCTTCTGAAGCAGCAGTTTGAAAATTTCATCTTTAAAGCAGGTGAAACCATGACCCAACAATACTTCAGGTATGTTGAGATTATGGATACCCTAGTGGATGGAGGAGTTCCTCTTGAGAACAGAGACATTGTAAGGAAGTTCATGTCCTCACTTCCTAGGCAATGGACACACTATTGTGTGGTGATCAAGAGGACTGAGAACCTTAAAACTCTTACTCTGACAGAGTTATATGGGATTCTCAGTGGATACCAGATGGAGATGAACATACAAGGTTCATCTGGCAACTCCAACAATCAAATGGGTTCAGCCCTTCATGTGGTTGAAAGGGACAGCATAGAACCCCAACATCATCTCTTATGCTACCCTGACAACTCATAAAAGGGTCCTTTCATCACCTTCCCGGAGACACCAAGGGAAAACTTTACTCAAGGAAGTCCATTCCAAGAGACAAGTTCTTCTCAAGCCTTTGTGTCTACTGATGAAAGCTGTGGGAATTATCTCTTCACTCTTGAAGACCTGGACTGTATTCATCCAGATGACCTGGAATACATGGAGATAGTTCAGCAGATGGCTCTCCTCACTCACAGAGCCAAGAAGTTCTACAAGAGAACAGGAAGAAGATTTCCAAGCAATGCTACCAGTGGAAAGTTTGGGCTGGATAAAAGCAAAGTTAAGTGTTACAACTGTAACCTTATGGGTCACTTTGCTAGGGAGTGTAAGGCACCTAAAGAAAATGGGGGCCAAACACCACCCAGACCAATCTACACTGACAAAGCTCCTCAGTCTGAGAAGCCTAAGCAACATGCTGCTGTTGCTGTTGAAGAAGGAGGCTTTGATTGAGTTTTCAGGTGGAAGATGCTTCTCCAAACCAAGCACTGATGGCTGACCATGATGAAGCCAAGGTATTGGAACATCTCTGTACTCCTGAATGCATTGCTAAAGTGAATAAATACAGGTCCTACAACTTAGAGATGAGATCCGATCTTGAGTCATTAAACATATTAAAATATGATTTTAGAAAGTCTGAAAATGATTACAAGTTAAAAATAGAAGATTTGGAGAAAACCATTTCAGTACTAAAACATGAACATACAGATTTTAGAACTCAGATCCAAGATCTCATAACTAAATTGACTGAGTGCCAGGCTGAGCTTGTGATCAGCAAAGCCAAGGCAGAGAAAAGTGTTCTTGAAGAAAAGACCTTCAAAAACATGATATCCTCATCCCTGCACAACAAAGTGTGCTATCAAAATAGACAGGGACTAGGATCAAATGAGATAGCTCCTCCACACATAATCTTGTCTGTAAGATATCCTAGGTGTGGAACTTGTGAAGATAGCTTCCTCTCATAGATCCTATAAGTGAGGATGATGAAGAAGTGATAGTGAAGAATTCCTCTGAGAAGAGTGAAGAAGAGGATTCTTCCAAGGGCCACTATCCTTCTGAGGAGAAGAAATCATCTGTGATGACCAAGTCCAAAAGAAAGAACTTGATCAGGAAGAGCAAAAGGAAAGCAAAGAAGGCTCAAGAAATCAAGGCTACTTTTGATGCTAAGCAGAAACAAGTTTTTATCTCTGCAGGTTTCAAAGTAGTAAGGACTGAAGACATCAACCAAGACTCCTCATCTAAGAGTCCTGGTTCATGTTCAAATCATCTCAGAGCAAAGAAGACGACTGAGCTGCTGTGTACCACTGCTGCACAGCCTGGACCATCAAACTCCAAGAACAGTTTACAGCCCAAAAGAACTGTCTCAGCATCTACCAAGATGAAGGTGGAGAAGGGATGTGACCAAAACCAGTCTTGCTCTCAAAAGGAGACTCTTTTGAAGAAGAAAATGTTATGTGTCATGTGTGAAAATACTTCTCACATTACTAAGGATTGCCCATACAATCCTAGAAGTACCATCCACATGACCAATACAAAGACTTCAAAGAATCTCAAGAAGTCTCAAGCTTCGGAAGGAAAGTCTGTTTCCTTCGGAAGCTCCAAATCAAAGAAGAAGGTAAATGGAAAATTACCTTCGAAGTAAAATTGGTCTCGGAAGAAAGGAGTTCTTCCGAAGCACTGAAGTCTGCTGCAGTGACTGCAGAATCTTCCGAAGGTTCAGTCATCAAAACCTGTGAAGTTCCAAAAGCTTCAAAGGTTTTGAAGGTCAAGTCCAAGAGTCCAAAGGTGGTGTGGAAGTCTAAGAAAGACCAAATGACTGAAGTTTCTCCATCAACAATAGCTGAAGATCCTCACAGTACAACCATAGGATCTATTACTGTTGCATTACCTTCTATTACACTTACTGAGCCCAAGACAAGTACGGCTTGGGTTTCCAAATGTAACTAATCATTTTCTTTGTGCAGGAACAGCTCAAGACAAACGAAAACGTCTGGATAATTGACAGTGGCTGTTCCAGGCACATGACAGGCAATAGGTCTCTACTCCATAATTTTGAGAGAATTGATGAAGGACCAGTTGCTTTTGAAGGAGATGAAGGTGGTTACATTTCTGGAAGGGGCAAGGTCACAAATGGTAAGCTCAGCATTGAAAAGGTAAACTTTGTTAAGGAGCTTGGGTACAATCTTCTGAGTGTATCCTAATTTTGTGATCAAAGACATAACATGCTCTTTACTGAGCATGAGTGCATTGTTCTCAAGCCTGGTGTGGTCATTCCTCATGAGCACATCCTGCTCAGAGCCCCTAGGAAAGGGAACATGTACAAGATGGATTTGCAAGAAACATCTCCCTCTAAAGAAGCTTCATGCTTTCTATCTAAAGCCAATAGTGATGAGTCTTTCCTATGGCATAAAAGAATGTGCCATGTAAACTTTAAAAACATGAATAAATTGATTAAGCATGATCTGGTAACTGGAATGCCAAAGAAAGAGTTTACAAGTGATGATCATTGTGTTGCATGCCTGAAAGGGAAGCAACATAAGGCATCCCATAAGCCTAAGGAAATGAACTCCCACTACACCCCTACACTTGTTACATATGGATCTCTTTGGCCCCACCAGTGTAATGAGTTTAGGAAGGACCTTATACTGTCTAGTGATCACAGATTATTTTACAAGATTCACTTGGGTCTTCTTCCTTAGAACTAAAGATGAGACTCCTGAGATTCTAAAGAATTTCATCTTAAAGATTGAGAATCAATGTGATCACAAGGTCAAAACCATAAGATGTGATCAAGGAACTGAATTCAAGAACCAAATCCTTGATACATTTTGTGATGAAAAGGGTATTACAAGACAATACAGTGCTCCCAGGACTCCTCAGCAAAACGGAGTTGCTGAGAGGAGAAACAGGACACTTATTGAAGCTGCAAGAACTATGTTGTCTGACTCTAAACTGCCTATCACCTTCTGGGCAGAGGCAGTTAATACTGCTTGCTATGTGCAAAACAGAGTTTTAGTAGTTAAGACACATGGTAAGACTCCCTATGAACTTTGGCACAAGAGGAAACCTTTCATTGGTTTTCTCAGGTCATTTGGATGTCCCTGCACCATTTGAATACCAAAGATCAAGTTGCCAAGTTTGATGAGAAATCAGACGATGGACACTTCATTGGATACTCTTCCCAAGCTAAAGCTTATAGAGTATACAATCTCAGAACTAGAATTATTGAGGAGTCAGCCAATGTGACTTTCAAGAGCACACACCTAGTGTGGCTGGTTCTGGTCCGGATTGGCTATTTGATCTTGATTTAGTTACCAACTGTTTTAATAAATCTTGTGAGCATGTTTCAGGATCTGCAGAAAATTTAAATACAGGTGATCCTGATCCAAGATTTGAGCTAGGAAGACCTTCAACTCACACACCTTCAGCTCCAGTTGAAACTACTTCAGCAAATGAGGTTTCTATCAGCACAACAATGACAAATCCAGCTGATACATCTGGCATGCCTTCAAATTCCAGCTTAGAGGCTTCTCAACCAGATAAAGACATCTCAATTGCAGAAGACAACAATGGTGATGGTGATAGTGATCAAGAATTTCTTGATGCTAATAACCATACCATAGATGACAACATCAATGATGTGCACACTCATTGGATCAAGTTAATCTTGATAAGTGTGATAATGTGGAGGATCAATCTTCAAGACCAGATCTAAATTTCTCAAATTTGGATCTATCTCAGCAACTTGCTGTGATCCCTCAGCTAAGGATCCACAAGTCTCATCCTACCACAAACATCATTGGAGATGTTATCTCCGGGGTAAAGACAAGAGGGCAAACCCATGAAGCAAATGTTGTCTTCACTCTTGTTTTCTATCCCAGTTAGAGCCAAAGAAAGTTGAGGAGGCTCTAAAGGATGGAAGTTAGGTTGAAGCTATGCAACAAGAGCTGCTTCAAAAGGCAGAAAGTTTGGAACCTTTGTCCTCTTCCTCATGGGAAGACTACCATTGGAACCAATGGTTTTTAGGAATAAGAAGGATGATAGAGGAATCATCATCAAGAACAAGGCAAGATAGTTGTTCAAGGATACACACAAGAAGAAGGGATTGATACATGATGTATTTGCTCCTGTAGCAAGACTAGAAGCTGTTAGGATATTCCTGGCATTTGCTGCATCCAAGAATTCAAAGTCTATCAACTTGATGTAAAGTGTGCTTTCTTATATGGAGTGATTGATGAGGAGGTTATGTCAAACAACCACCTGGTTTTGTAGATCCTGATCATCCTGATTATGTCTGCAAGCTTGACAAAGCTCTTTATGGGCTGCATCAGGCACCCAGGAAGTGGTATGAGACACTGTCTGAGTATCTCTGTAAACATGGATACAGGAGAGGTACTATAGATGGAACTCTCTTCATCAAAGGACAAGGAAAAGACATTCTGCTAGTTCAAGTATATGTGGATGACATCATCTTTGGTTCAACCAATTCAACTCTGCAAAGACTTTGAAAAGCTGATGAAAGACAGATTTGAAATGAGTTCAATGGGAGAACTCAACTTCTTTCTGGGAATTCAAGTGAAGCAGTTGAAGATGGCATCTTCATAAGTCAGTCAAGTATGTTCAAGATATACCCAAGAGATTCACATGACTGATTGTAAGATTGCTAAGACACCCATAGCCAGAAATCACTCCCTTGGTCCAGATCTTGAGGGGGAGTGTGTAGATGAGCACTTATACAGGGCTATGATTGGGTCTCTTATGTATCTTACAGCTAGCAGGCCTGATATCAGTTTTGCTACATGTATTTGTGCAAGATATCAAGCAAACCCTAAGATGTCTCACTTAATCACTGTGAAAAGGATTTTAGATACCTCAAAGGTGCTTTAACACTTGGTCTATGGTATCCAAAGAATCCTAATTTCAATCTGTATGCCTATACAGACAGTGATTGTGGTGGTTGCAACATGACTGCAAAGTCTACATCTGGGGGATGTCAATTCCTTGGTGGAAGGGTTGTCTCATGGCAATGCAAGAAACAATCCTGTGTGTCTGCATCAACTGCTGAGGCTGAATACATTGCTGCTGCAAGCTGCTGTGCTCAAGTGCTATGGATTCAAAATCAGATGCTAGACTATGGATTTAACTTCAAGAGACTCCTATCCACATAGACAACAATAGTGCTATCTCTATCACTGAGAACCCTGTGCAGCACTCAAGGACCAAACACATCAACATCAGGTATCATTTAATAAGAGATAACTATGAAAAGGGATTAATTAAACTAGTCAAAGTTCACACAGATGAACAATATGCTGATCTGTTCACAAAAGCTTTTGATGAACAGAGATTTAAGTATTGATATCAGCTATTGGGATGATTAACTTTGAGTAGACTTTTTCTAAAACTAATTCTAATTATTCTTCTTAAAAATATTGTGCCCTAAGTTGTCTAGTTCATCACTTTCATAAGCTCATGTTTTCTTTGAATGTAAAACTCTTTTTGAAGACTTTCCTTAGATTCTTGAAAATTTTCTGATACTTCGGAAGATAACGTTTTACCTTCGGAAGAAAAATATGTCTTCAAAATAAATGACTGTCTAAGAGATTTTACCTTCGGAAGAAGTCAAAATTTATCTTCCGAAGCTTAAAATTCTTAACTTAGACACTTATTCATTTTGAAGGACTTTTTCCTTCCGAAGCAAAATTAACCTTCGGAAGCTTTGTTCATTCTTATACAAAGCATCCAAGAGTTATTTCTCTTCGAAGCATAAATCTTCAAGACTCTCAGGAAAATTCTTCCGAAGCCATTTTAGCTTCGGAAGCTTTTTCAATCAAAACTTCCGAAGACAAATTACTTCGGAAGCTTTTCAAATCCAAGAAAACTACTTTTTGAGCAAAAAGGTAAACTACTTTTTCAGAGGTGGGACCGACATACGGATTTCAAAGTTTATCCTCTTTCATTAAACTTTATCTGAAATCCTTCTCTTTTATATAAACCCAACGGTTCCCCCTCTTCTATCATCTGCTTTTCTTCCAAACCTAAAACCCAAAGCTTTCTCTCTGAAATTTCTTCCCATTTTTCTCTCTTCGTCTCTGAGCTACCTCACAATGGCTGACCTTGCTCACAGAAATGATCCTAACTTTGCCATGCAACTACACAGACAACACAATCAGGTTGCTCTGTATGCTCTGACAAAGATCCTCATTTCTCAGAGGGTTGCCGTTTCTTGTCTTGTCTCACTACTTCACCCCTAACCATTGATCCTCCTCTATATGAGGATCACTTGCTTGAATTCTGGAAGACCTACCAAGAGGTCTTATGGATGGGGAGAAGCACTGTCTGCCACAGTGCAGGGGAGAACAATCTTCATCACTCCGGCCATCATCAACCGACATCTTCAGCTGGATGATAAAGAAGGTGAAGTGTTCTTCCCAAGGAAGCGGTTAATCATTCCTTCGAGCAGATAGGCTATGAAGGAGATTTCTCTGTAAAGACCTTCAGGAAAGATAAAGTCTCATACCAGTGGAAATACCTGCTCCATGTGGTTATCCACAGCTTATCAAACAAGCATAGTGGATGGGACCAGATTCCTGAGGATCTCTCCTTTATAGTGCATGGAATGATTCAGGGGGTCAAGTTCAGGTATTTCCAATTTGTTTATACTAATTTACTTGCAAACTTAGATCCTTAGATGACATGTTTCCTAGATATGTTCAACACATTCTCAACTGTGAACTGGGCTCACCGTTGAGGGAAACAAGTAATTCTTAAATTGGGACAGATGAAGCCCGGCATCTTTAAAATTTTGAAGAAGCCAACGTAGGCTTCTCAGGGGTAGAAACAGCCCTAGTCCCAAAAATGTTAGAGCTCATTGCTCAAGGTGACAACCTAGCAGTCCAAGCTAGTGTTGAACCCACACTACTGCTCTCCAACCTTTACACAACCTCAAATATCCATCACCTACCAAAGAAAATCCAAACGAACCCCTGCTCAGACTATTCAGTCTGTGGGGCCCCCATATACTCACCAATACAGGAAGAAGTGGATACTGGAGCTCCACTTCTCCTGATGAGCAGACCACTCCCATTGTTTCAAGAATCAGTGATGAGGTTCCACTCACTCACTGATGCTCACTGAGAGCTCACTAGCCCAACAACCTTAAGCCTTCACTCTGAGTCTCAACACTCAAGTGAACAACCTTCAGGGACAGCTACCATCCCCAGCCTTTGGATATTAACCAACCAATTCCCAACCTATCCTTCTATACTGATGAAGACTTTGATTTGGTGTGTACCATGAGTCTCTCTTCTCATCCCCTACTCACAGAGAGACGAGTACCTCTGACTCTCCTCAGTCTATCCCACATCAGTCACCTATTACTGAAGTGGACACTTCTGAACTAGTTCGGATGTCCATATGGAAGAGGCTCTCACTTTTGAAAGTGATACATTATTCAGACCTCAACCATGGCAACTCTGCCCTCTGGCATCTCAACTGAGGCTGCTAGTGAGCAGAGGAAAACCAGCAGCAAGAAACTCAAGCTAGTAGTGAGCGAGAGGATTTTGGTCCAATCATCTTATCCCCCAGTGATTCTTCTGATGAGATGAGGGGAACTTGAGACTAAAGGTGCAGAAATTGTCAAAAACATGCACCTATTTAGTCTCTAAGGTCAGTCACTTGGAATCTCATGTGACTACCTTACAAAACAGGGTCATGATCAGCAACTTCAGATTTCATATTTGAAGAAAAAACTAGCTGAGAGACCTTTAAGGAGAGCTCAACCAGGAACACAAGAACCTGTGGAAGTGACTGATTTATCCTCCAGCTCACCTATGCAAGTGGGTGATGCTACCAAAAAGGGGGAGAAAGTTATCACAACCACAGAACCTGGGAGTTCTTCAAAGAGAATGGACATAGAAGACTCACCATCCTCACTTGTTGTTGTGCATTCTCAGCAACTTCCTCCAACTCACATTAATGTGGACTCTATAGACTCTATCATCAGGAGTCTTTGAGGAAGGTATACCAAGGGCTGTCTCATCTCCACCACATGGAACTGGCAACTACATCATCAGATGGAGGTATGATGATGACAGAAGAGCCCTCATACTTCACAGAGTTCAAGGCCAACAAGAAGTCTTTCAGTTCCAAAGCCTGAGCTTCTATGAAGGACTGGATGTAGTCAACATGCCACTTGTCAATCCAAGCAAATCTAGACAAGCTGACAGGCTGGCTTAAAGAATCCAAGACAGGATCCTTGCAGAGTTCTCTCTAAGAAGGAGACTTAGGCAATCAGGCAATGTCATCGGTCAACTGGATGTTAAGGTGGACCTAAGATTAGTTTCATAGGGGAAACCTTGGCTGAAGGCCCAGTGGCAGAACCTGAGAACCTTGTCTCACACAACAAACTGCTGCAGAGGTCCAAACTCCATCTGAGACACCTGCTGGTGAAGGTGTTTCTCAGCCTCTCTCTGGCCAGAGCTGGAAGCTACACCAAGTAATGAAGGCCAAGCCTCAATCCCCCTGAGTCACAAAGGTCTGTTGGTGACAAAGGGAAAAGATAATGACTCTGAGGAAATTGAGGAGGAGAAAGAGAGAGGAAAAGGAGGCTAAGGGGAGAAAGTTCTTCTGGGTCATCTAAATTCATGCAAGCTGCATCAGGGCTGCCCCCAGACCAATACTAAAGATGATGAGTTAAGGGCAGTCAGGATTACCTATTACAAACCAGGAACTATGATGTTGATGAAATCATCTCCCTCCCTTAGAAGAGTTGAATGAACTGGCTGACATGGAAGTGTCAAGAGAGATAAAGGATAAAGAGGATGCAAGGTTACTTCTCCAATTCAAAGAGGAGAAGAGACAGAAAAGACTTTACAAGCATACTCCCACTCTCTCTCCAGTTCAAGAAAGTCCTGCACAGGAAGATGTGGCTCACAAGAACCTCAGATAGACAAAGAAGAGGATAGAATCAATGTCACACCCCAACCATGACGGCGGAAACGTCGAAGTGTGAGTGTTAAGATTGTTCACAGCCACATAACGCTATGTTAAAATATAAATGCCATTAATCAATTGTTTTCAAACATCACTTACATCACGTCTTACAAGAAAAAAAATAAATAAACAAAAATAGGAATCCAAATGTTCATTTAAGTCTAGGTCCATATCCATGCTTAAGCGTTTCTTCAATCATCATTAAACTTGCACATTACCTGAAACATGTTGAAAATAAAGTCAACTAGCAAGTTGGTAAGTTCTCATGGTTTTAAAATACAATAAGTATATATCATGAGAAAGAATGTGGCAATTCTAGTCAATGGTCACAAGATAGTAAGTATAGAAACATGCATAGTTACAATCAAACCTTGACTGAATAATAAGAGTAAGCATGATTAGCTAAGTGTATTTGGTTCCCTAGTGCACAAGCATACGGCTCCTAGGAGCCGGCAATCCCTCGGCTTTAGCACCAAATAGGCTTGTCAGGCCCAAAGATCTAAGACTTCGCCAGGCTAGTTATAGTTAATGATTGCACACGTATGTCACATCTCATATACAACTTAACATATTCAAATAACCACGACTATGTAAAGAATTGCACGTGCGTAATAAGTATCAAAGCGTGTATGAGTATGTTTGTATAACCAACATGTTTCACCCCGAAAGGTGTAAAATATATGTAAATGGGGCATAAGAACTCACATGATAATAAGAAGACTTGAAGATGAAATAAGAATAACCACGAATAAGATTTCCGACACAAACGTCACAAGGTACCTAAGTAAGAATAAGGTAACGCGTTATAATTGGTTTGATGATTAATTATTTTGTTTTAAGGTTCTTAATTATGGATTGAATAGAGGTTGACATCTATTATTTCGTGTTATTAATGTGAATCGGGTTAATGAAACGAAATGATAATTAGATTTATTGCGCGAAAGAGAAAGGCTAATATAAATAAAGAAAACTAATCGCACGTTAAACCGATTTATGAAGGTTGTATTGATTGTAATAAGTCAAGAAATAATAAATATATATATATATATATATATATATATATATATATATGTATACTTACTTTGATATGTTTATATAATATAAGTATATATGTATAAGTAATTAATCATTCTAATTGTTTGACAATATATATATACATGCATATATACATACATATATTTACAATATATGTATATAGGTAAGAATAAGAAATTATTCAAATTGTTTGCCAATATATATACATATATATATACATGCATATGTCTAAAATATTTTTACAACTATTATCTTTTCACATAACAACATTATTTTAACTAATTTAAAATAAGAAAAAAAATATCACAATGCATTTTAAAATTTAAACATATTCATAAACCTTTGATTTAAATAATAATAAATAAGTTCTGAATTTATAAAATAATTCTCAGAATTTAAATTTAAGCAAAGGGGTAAATAATAATAATTAAAACAGAAAAGAAAAGAAAGAAAAAAAGAAAACAGAAAAAGAAAAAAAAAATTTAAAAGGGGATAGGGGTTTGCCCGGGGTCGAACCCGGGTCTCCCCTAGGGAAAGGGGATGCTGGAACCAGTGAACGAGGGCCGTGGCCGTGGTTCACTTCGGTTTCTTTTAATTTTAAACAAGGCTTCCCCGTTTCCCCCAAATCCGATGAACCCTAGGTTCATCTGATCCAAAATCGACCCTCGATTCGGTGTAAATCACTCGAATCATCATGGGGCTTTTGATCCTTGGACCGAATCGAGTAGATAACAGGTTCTAATTACCTGTTTTGATTAAGGTTTGAGTGATTTCAAGATCAACTCAGCTTCGGGCTATCGCGAATTAGACTTTATAATTGGGAGGTTTCTTGCGAAATGAGAGTTTAGAGAGTTAGGAACCTCAGAATGAATCAAAGGCCTCTAATTTATAGACTTGATTTCATGGTTTCGGCATAACCCGTTTGATTTGAAACCGCGTTTGAAAAATTACCATAGCTAATATATATCGCGCTGTTAATTGGCAATTCTAATTGATTACTGATTGGTATAGCCGCGTACTATGATTCAGGGTGATTAATTTGATTGAATTGTAGTTTTAGGCAAGATTTGATTACGGTGATTGACTCGGTTGGTTCGAGGTTTGATTTGGAAAGGTTGGACGCGTGATAACACAATTGAATTGGGGTTCGGGTTCGAATCATGGGGCCGAGGGGTTTGAGCGGTTTGATTGGGTCAAAAACGGCCAAAATCGGTGGTTTGTGGCTTCGCCGGAGCTCGCCGGAGCTCGCCGGCGCCGTTGCTAGAAAAGCGGGGAAACCCGATTGGAGTTTGGATAATTTACACAACTAGTCCCTCCACTTTGTGTTTCATAACATTATGCTTAAAATTTTAATTTGATGTTTCATAATTTGCATTAAGACCCCCTCAACTTTTTAAACCTTAATTATTCAAGTTTTATTATTATTATTATTATTATTATTATTATTTAAACATTTACAAACGAGGCCACGCGCAAACATAAAAATAAGAATGGAAAAAAATACAGGATGTTACAGTCTCCCCAACTTAAATTAATTTCGTCCCGAAATTAAAAAGAAATAACGAAAGTTACAAAAACAAAGAAGGATAAGTCTTCCTCGTGTGATCTTCACGCTCCCAAGTGAATTCTGCTCCCCGTTTGTTCTCCCCATCGACCTTTACAATTGGGGTAGTAGAGGTCCTAGTCTTCTTCATAATGCGATCCATGATTTCGACTGGTTTCTCCACGAAATGCAGGGACTCGTCGATCTGGATGTCTTCCAATGGCACATGCAAGTCATCGTCGGCCAAACACTTCCTCAAGTTCGAGACGTGGAAGACCGGGTGAATTCCGCTAAGGTCGGAGGGTAGTTCTAGTTTGTAGGCCACTCTCCCGATTCTTTTCAGAACCTTGAAAGGTCCTACAAACCTCGGAGCTAACTTACCTTTTCTTCCAAAGCGAACCACACCCTTCCACGGTGAGACCTTGAGAAGGACCATCTCCTCAACTTGGAATTCTAGTGGCTTGCGACGTTTATCAGCGTAGCTCTTCTGTCGACTCCTAGCCGTTTCCAAGTTCTGCGGATGATAGCAACTTTATCGGTCGTCTCTTGTATGAGTTCGGGACCGGTGATAAGATTTTCGCCCATGTCGGTCCAGCAAATCGGGGAACGACACTTACGACCATAAAGTGCCTCAAACGGTGCCATTTGGATGCTTGAATGGTAAATTATTGTAGGAGAACTCTGCGAGTGGTAGATGCGTATCCCAGTCGCCACCAAAATCGAGAACACAGAGACGCAACAGGTCTTCCAGAGTTTGGATTGTCCGCTCCGTTTTGACCATCGGTTTGGGGATGGTAAGCCGTGCTTAAATCCAATTGCGTACCCAGAAGTTCTTGCATGGAAGACCAGAAGTGAAAAGTAAATCGGGCGTCTCGGTCGGATATGATGTGAAGGGGCACTCCATGACGGCTTACGATCTCGTCGATGTAAATTCGTGCTAACCTCGATGTCTTGTAAGTGTCGCGTATGGGTATAAAGTGTGCCGACTTGGTCAGTCGGTCGACGATTACCCATATGCTATCGTGCCCGCGAGATGTCCGAGGTAGCTTAGTTATGAAGTCCATGGATATATGCTCCATTTCCACATGGGAATTTCGGGTTGCTCGAGTAAGCCACTTGGACGTTGATGTTCCGCTTTAACCTTCGTGCACGTGAGGCACTTAGCAACGTAGGTTGCTATGTCTCTTTCATTCGGGCCACCAATATTGACTCCGCAAGTCCATGTACATCTTATCGGAGCCCGGTGGATAGAGTAGCGAGTCTGATGTGCTTCATTCATGATAAAAGCCCGAAGATTATTACGTTTGGGAATCCAGATTCGGTTTGCGAAATACATCAACCCATTGGCTCTTGCTTCCAGTTGGGCTACAAGGTTGGGCTCAAGTTCATCTTTCATACTCTCTTCGACTTGCACTGCCTGCTGGGCTTCTCGGATGCTTGACTCGATGTCACAATCGATCCTCAATTTTGCAGTAACACGGTAGCATTGTTGACATCAAGTCGGACTTCAGTGTCAAACTCTCCCAATGTATCGAACCATTGCCGACGATCGCGAATCTCTTGAACGGAAACCATCTTTTGGTGCGTCTTCCTACTCAACGCATCAGCTACGACATTTGCCTTGCCAGGATGATATCGGATGTCGCAGTCGTAGTCACTAATTAGCTCCACCCATCGACGTTGCCTCATATTGAGATCCTTCTGATTGAAAACATGTTGGAGGCTTTGTGGTCCGTGTACACTATACATTGTGTGCCATATAAATAGTGTCTCCAGATTTTCAAGGCAAAGACCACCGCTCCGAGCTCGAGATCGTGCGTTGTGTAATTTACCTTATGAACCTTCAATTGCCTCGAGGCGTAGGCTATTACCTTTCCCCGTTGCATGAGGACGCAACCAAGACCTTGTCTCGACGCGTCACAATATACTGTGAAGTCGTCGTTTCCATCTGGTAGCGTTAAAACAGGAGCGTTGCATAGTTTATGCTTCAATGTCTCAAACGCCTCTTCTTGTTCGGCTTTCCACTCGAAAGGCTGGTTCTTCTGGGTCAAGAACATGAGTGGCTTTGCGATTTTTGAGAAATTGGCAATAAATCGTCGATAATACGGCTAGGCCAAGGAACGATCGAACTTCCGTTGGAGTCGTGGGAGCACTCCAATTCCTAACAGCTTCAACCTTTGCAGGGTCGACGTGAATTCCTTGGCTATTCACAACGTGTCCCAAGAATTGTACTTCTTCAAGCCAAAACTCACATTTTGAGAACTTTGCGTATAGTTGTTCCTTCTTCAACAGTTCGAGGATTTGCCGGAGATGAAGTTCATGATCGGTGCGGGATTTGGAATAGATAAGAATGTCATCGATGAACACAATGACAAATTTATCTAGGTATGGCTTGCACACTCGGTTCATAAGGTCATGAAGACCGCAGGAGCATTGGTTAAGCCAAAGGCATAACCATAAACTCGTAATGCCCGTACCGAGTGCGGAATGCGGTCCTTGGGATATCGTCTTCGTGGACTCGCAGTTGGTGATAACCCGAACGCAAATCGATTTTTGAAAAGATTGCAGCTCCTTGAAGTTGATCGAAGAGGTTGTCGATACGAGGAAGGGGATATCGGTTCTTGACGGTTAACTTGTTGAGCTCCCGGTAATCGATACACATGCAGAATGACCGTCTTTCTTTTTCACAAATAAGACAGGTGCTCCCCAAGGGGAAGAACTAGGGCGGATAAAACCCTTCTCGATAATTCCTGGAGTTGGCTAGAGAGTTCTTGCATTTCCGATGGTGCGAGTCGGTAAGGTGATTTGGCCACGGGGCTCGCTCCCGGGATCAAGTCGATTTTGAATTCAACTTCCCGTATAGGAGGTAACCCACTAAGGTCGTCGGGAAAAACTTCAGGGAATTCTCGTACAACTGGAACATCCTTGAGTTCCTTCCTTTGACTTTGGTGTTGACTACGTAAGCCAAGAATGCTGGATAACTCTTACTCAGGCACTTTCGGGCTTGAGTGCATGACATAAGCTTGAGTCTTTTGGAAGACCGTTCACCGAACACCTTCAACGTGTCCCGGACGGTAAAGGTATGCGAATGCACTTCTCAAAACAAACGATCTCAGCATGATTCTTCGATAACCAATCCATGCCAATAATAATGTCGAAACTCCCGAGCTTCATAGGAATAAGGTCGATAAGAAATTATGATCGTCGAGACGCAATAGGCAATCGCGGATGACCACGTCGACGGTGATCGGTTCCCCATCGGCAACTTCAACAGTGAGAGGTCTTTCCAAATTCGCACGAGATTTAGCAAGTGTCGGTTCGAATTCTAAGGAAACGAAACTCTTATCGGCACCCGAATCAAATAGTACGTAAGCATAGGTATCATTAATAAGAAACATACCGTTCACCACATCGTTGTTCGCCTGGGCTGGTTTGCGTTGATGTTGAAGGCACGTCCGCGAGCTTGTGGAACATTGCCCACAAGACGAGGGCACTGGGGTCGGTAGTGACCCGTTCTCCGCATTGTAGCAGGCCCGGTTTGGTTCCGTCACTGCGTTCCCCATTGCTCGGCGACACGTTGCCACGAGATGCCCGTACTTGCCGCATAGTGTGCAGATGCGACACGGGAGATTCGCCGGATGGTGGTACTTACATGTGTTGCACAAGGGTAGAGGGCCTGCATAAGCCCTTGCCATGGGCACTTGTGCTGCCGGTGCAGTCCCGGGAACACACTGTCTCTGGGGTGGCTTAGGAGCGGCCACGGCGTAGTTCCGTGCCGGTACAAACTTCCTCTTTTTGTTATCCACCTTGACCTCCTTGACCTCCTCGGGGACCATCTTCTTAGTTTTCTTGGCACCCTTCGCAGACATGGTGCCTGCTCGGATGTGGTTCTCTGTCAACTGCGCAGTGATAGTGATAGCTTCCTCCAGAGTTGCGGGTCGGCTACCCACCACGGCATCCTAGATCTGGGGCGGCACACCTTAATGAATTTTTCCACATTTCGTGAAACAGTATCCACCATGTGTGGCAGCAATATACTCAGTTCGTGATGACGGGTAGAATATGCCAGATGGTTCCCGCCATCCTGTTTCAGGTTCCAGAATTCCTCCTCCAATTTTGGATTTCACTTCTCGGGCAAAACTTGGCAATGGCTATTTTTTAATTCCTCCCACGTTAAAGCCAAGATCGCGTCGGGACCTCGGTTCCTCTTTTCACTGTTCCACCATGTCAAGGCCCTTTGTTGCAACATACTGGTGGCATACCTCACCTTGAGCGCTTCAGGCACTCACAGTTGACGAAGGTGTTCTCCATCCCTTCAAACCATTCTAGGAGACCGGTGGCACTTCCTTGCCACTGAAACTGGGAGGCTTGCACGAACTAAAGTGTTTGAAAGTGCACGTCTGGTTGTTACGGCCTTGGTTTGCACTATTTTCCCCTTGGCCGTTACTATTGCTTGTGACGTTGGCGATCATGGTGCTGCTGAGTTCAGCCACCATAGTCGGGATGACCGCAGCCATTTGCCGGGCAATCATGGCGGCAAGCTTACGGTCGGATCTTCCTCGGGTTCCATGGTGACGAGACATGCTGGAAAATATAAATTGGATTAGGATCGGTTAAAAGGGTAATAAGGATGGACAGTTAAAGTAAGAATCATGGGTAGTACGGTATGATTCCATTTGATGACGCATCACCATTTGGAAACGTTGACACGTCAAGATGAATTGACCCATTCGCCTCAGAAACTGGTGTATGTTAGCCATAGTTTATCACTCATCCCGGAAATCCCCAGGTAAGCATGACTGGTCCCGTAGGATTTATACGAAATGCTTACCTTAGCCCGAGGGCCTTTTTGCCAGGAAACCAGGATACATGTGTCTATGTACCACACTAGTTCTATGATTCATGGAATCAAAAATCTTGATGAGATATTTATAGGATTAGACCTTGTGTCTAAGAAATTTTCTATCACTAAGTTCTACTTAGAGACGAGGAAGGATTTAAGTAATCGTAATTGTCGGGGAGAATCAATGTTTAATATAAGTCTAGGGAAGACGAGTAACAAAATGTAATCATGCAAGATGGCATCTATGCTAAGGCATCACATTGCACATAAGGCATAGCGTTAGGCAGCATGCAAAACAATATGTATGTATTCATAAGAATACCATCCTATAAGGATCATGCATAAACTATAGTCTAGGTCACCATTTCTAATAACCTAGTTCCCTATAGTTATGGGCTCTGATACCAATCTGTCACACCCCAACCATGACGGCGGAAACGTCGAAGTGTGAGGGTTAAGATTGTTCACAGCCACATAACGCTATGTTAAAATATAAATGCCATTAATCAATTGTTTTCAAACATCACTTACATCCACGTCTTACAAGAAAAAAAATAAATAAACAAAAATAGGAAATCCAAATGTTCATTTAAGTCTAGGTCCATATCCTATGCTTAAGCGTTTCTTCAATCATCATTAAACTTGCACATTACCTGAAACATGTTGAAAATAAAGTCAACTAGCAAGTTGGTAAGTTCTCATGGTTTTAAAATACAATAAGTATATATCATGAGAAAGAATGTGGCAATTCTAGTCAATGGTCACAAGATAGTAAGTATATAGAACATGCATAGTTACAATCAAACCTTGACTGAATAATAAGAGTAAGCATGATTAGCTAAGTGTATTTGGTTCCCTAGTGCACAAGCATACGGCTCCTAGGAGCCGGCAATCCCTCGGCTTTAGCACCAAATAGGCTTGTCAGGCCCAAAGATCTAAGACTTCGCCAGGCTAGTTATAGTTAATGATTGCACAGTATGTCACATCTCATATACAACTTAACATATTCAAATAACCACGACTATGTAAAGAATTGCACGTGCGTAATAAGTATCAAAGCGTGTATGATATCTGACTTAACTAGACATAAATTACAATGAAAGTTAGCCTTGATACCCAAACTTATTACAAAATTAAAACCATACAACTATAACTTGTTACTCATAAAAGTTTGCCACCATAGTTTTGTAAAAGTTGATACTTTTGTGAAACCATTTGACTAGTGGCAAGTTTGATTGGGCAATAACATCTATGCATAGAGACGCTAAGTTTATTGTGAAGTTGCTCATTTTTATGACATTTCATGGTTTCTATAGAGAGATTAAAATTATGTGGAACCATCCTTTGAGGGTACATTGTTTTTAATGCTCCTTTTAAGGGTTAGAATGCTTAGTGTTTTTTTGGTGTGCTGAGGACTATAGTGGGTATACTCAGTAATATACGAGATTACCTCGATAAGTACTCATATTTTAGGACTTTCTTTTAGAGAGAGGGTGGGAGTAGTGGTGCAGGGTGGTTCTCATAAATGATTGCCAAAAGTTCTAGCGAAGACAAGGGCTAGATGTATAACCATAACATCTCAATAGGTTGTGTTTATTTTTTCAGCCTTTGTTTAGTATCTTAGTAGGGAAGGGTAGTGATGGGGAATCAAGGTTGTGGTGACCATGGTTACGAAGCAAAGTGCTCAATTGCATTAGACAGTCTAGTGATTGACACAAGCATATAAACGTAATGGCTAAGAGTGCCAAAAGTATAAAGTTTGTGCATCAGGGAATAGATTACAACCATATACAGTAAAGACATTATGTCTAATTAAAACCCTAGATCAAAACTTGACCAAGAACATACGTGATCTTAGGGTTTATATGTTTTAAAGATCGTGTCTAGATGTGTTGATTTGTAACCAATTTAGGATGTTTGAATTATAGGACATATGTGTTACGTTAGGGTAAATTAGATTGGATAAAGGATAAGGCACTAAATTCCAGCAACAAGGTAAGTTTCTAAGACAACTCTTTTCAATTTTTTTAGATTGATGTGAAAAAACTATTGATAAACTTGTTAATGCAACCATGCTTAATTGACTTGCTTTGAAACGATACATGTTTTAACTCCTTAGTTTCTTGTGCTTTGGATTGTGAAACATTATTAAATGATGTTTAAAAGGCTATTATAAACACTAAATAGCATTTTGATAAAGATGCTAATTTGAAAAGGGATTTAGACCATTGTTTTGAATGAATTGGCATAATTATAAAGAAAAGATGGTTTTACAAATGATTTAAAGTTGATGTGGAAAAGATTTAGCGCCTATGTGTGCAAAACGTTAGGTTTGGTTACAATTTGACTTAAAATGGTTTTCAAGTGATTAAAATGGCTTATACATTCATAAGCAAAATAATTGGTTTGAAACGTTTTGATTAGTAGCATGATGCTACAGATCATTTGGGCTAGAAACTCCACGTAAGCCAACTTGAACAATCAAGGGTGGTTTGATGCCATGGGGCCTTCGGGCAACCCATGCAAGACATGCGGGCATTTAGGTGTAGGGCGGCAACTCCATATAAGACCAATTGGGGCGTTAGACTTTGATTGAGTAACGCATGTGAGACCTATGGGCCTTGAGGTGAACCCCATGTAAGACCTTAAATGATTAAATGCTATGGAGGTTAACTATCGTGGGATGTTAGATGCGAGTTGGAATTGATTGAATTGGGAAAAGAATATCATAGAGCAAGTGGTTCTAATAGATAACCATAACCCAACAACATTAGGTTTAGTTTGCTATGGAACGAGTGGTTCTGAAATGTAACTAAACTAGATAAGCGGTATGAAAATTTTGAAATTATTGCATAGAAAAATTAACTAATGGATGTGTGATGGTGATGATGATGCCACGTAAGCGAGACGTAGGCAATGAGTGCTCTTACATTTAAGTGGTGTATTGTGTGTGTGAATGTTATAATTAATTAGAAAAGATAAGAGGAGGTGCATTTTTTATGGTTAGTGGTTGAAGTAATAAAATAAATAAATAAAATCTTTATCACACAAACCTCTACACTCACGCCATTGACCACCATCACACAGCCCTCATCACGCTCCTATGACGTCCATAAGGGCGGTCCAAAACGTCTCCAAGAAATCTTAATTCCACTTCACCGTGATATTTCATATGTCCATGACATGAACTCTGACTTTGTCATGCAATTTGTTTTCTTCTGAATTTGATGTTAGTTATAAAGTTTAGTTCAGAATTCTAGTCTATTAGTCTTTAAAAATTATACTTAAATTCTTTATCTTAAATGGATTTCTCCAGTGATGTTTCTTCTATTCATTTCTTTGACGTTTTACATTGAACACAACCATATACTCAAATCTTTTACCAGCATAAACAAAATTATAAACTAGAAAAGAATCACTAATGTTAGACTATAGAAACCATAACTAATTAAGGGATGAATAATGATTCAATTAACAAATTTCAGCATTGTACCAATAAAGTGAGTGGCTTTTTTAGATGAAAACCACTTAAGTCTCAACATTATTCCAACCTTGTGAAATTTTGTTATTAAGATTAAAATCTGAGATTAAGTGAGGTAATTAAAAATCTAAGTTGGGTTTATTCTTTTTTAGTTGACTTATAGAACCATTATAAAATTCGTTTATTTTTTAACAAGTGTTTTTCTTTTCACAATTACCACCTAGTCTAGGCTAACCTTGAAAAAAGATCACAAAATAGGAACCACGGTCAACTTTCATTTAGATAACTTAATATTAAACAATTGTAGCGTTTATAAATATATTTTCATAAAATTAGAACATTAAAATTTGACATATTGTTAGAAAATAATGCCAGAGTAACTGAACACTAGCATACCACTCACTCTCCTAAAAGAAATCTCAAAACAGTTACAAATCAAGTAAAAAAAATAAGAGAACAGAGAATCTAAAAGTAATTACAGTTTTAGTGAAACTTATTATTGTACAAGGAAATGCTCACATTGGCATTAGTCAAGTTTCGGTCCTCGACAAGTGCATACAGATTATGATTCTTGGTCTACAAGTACTGAAGTGTATATAGGCTATGATTCTTGCTCCGCAAGTACTGCAGATTATAAGATTATCATTGTTATGAAAGCTAATACTAACAGAAATACACATAGATATGCAAACAAATCATATTATAAAAATACTTACAAGCCAAGAACAATGTTTCTCCAACCCTTAGCACCTGAAGTATCAAGCCTTCAAATGCACAAAAACAAGAATAAGTTCCTTATTTCCTTGCTCTTGAAAATAACAAAAAAAAAGTAAATATAAAAGGGGACTGCATGAAGTCTTACCAGCTTCTATAAACATATTCAAAGTTCACCAGATGTGATTTCAAGTTTTCAACACAACCAATGCTCACAACTGCAGAAAACTAGACCAACTTTACTGAAACACCCTTGTCAAAGTTTCAGGCTCCCTCTGATTCAATATTATCACAACACCTGACCTTTCAACTGAAAACTAACCATAGTTAAGTCATCGGACAGATAAATAAAGTTTATAAAAGTGAAGCAGCCGAGTCATAAGAGGGTAGGGTTCACCCTTTAGTATATCATCTAATATTTTTATGAATAAATCAATCATACAAAACATTAACCTGTCCAATATCTATAACATCTTACTGGATATATTAATACAAATAAACGAAGATTAAAGACAGTTGCTATGAGAAAGTTTTTAATACAACTAAAATTGCCTAGTGTTTAAATATCACAAACCAGAATTAATATTACACAAGGACATACACAAATAAGCATGAAAATTTTTGCTGTACCTTTATCTGTTTCTGAAATTATGCAAGTTTGTGAGTTTCTGTCTTTAAAACAACACTTTTGTAGACTCACTTGGATGGAAACCTCTTCGCAACATCTCCTCCACCCAAACTTCAGCATCGGTTTTCCTACCATTTCTAAAAAATCCATGCACCATAGTCTCATACGTCCACTGATTTGGTTCATACCCCTTTCTACATATCTTTTGAAACAACTTACAAGCATCATCTACTTGTTTGATACATAATTTCCTTAAAATCATATTATATGCGTATATGTCAAGTGGAAAGCAGTTTCTCACTACTTGTTCCAAGTCATCAGGATCCAAATCATCTCTGAAACGGTCAGAAAACAAACCAATGAGCTCGCCAAGTCTCCAAATAGGAGATGACTCATCTAACTCATCAGGGGGGCTTGAGTCAACCCATGTTTCATATAACTCCCGATCCTTTAGTGAACATAAAAGCAAATTGCTACCAATAAATGATGAAATGGGCCGGCCAACACCAATCAAATCATCAATTACAGGCATGATTTTTTCATAAATTTTATGTTTGCATAAAACATAAACAAGTTCTTCATAGCATTCAAGACTCGGTCTCACGTTTTTCTCCTTCTCTCTAATTTCTGAAAAGATTCCAAATGCAAGGCCGGGCTTGTTTGCTTTGCAAAGACCGGTGATCATAGTGTTGCATACTTTCCTGCCTTTCCTTTTCTTTAAGATATCATAATACAAATTTAAAGCATCGGATACTTTTTCACTACACAAAAACTTCTCAGCAATAATATGTCTGAACTCACATTGGGAGAATTCCCACTCCTAGTCATCATCTGATAAACATGTCTAGCGAGATCAGTTTCTTAGCATGGCCAGCTCCTTCAATGAAAATATTAAAAACATTACAATCGGGTTCCTGAAGAGATAACTGCATTTCCAACAATTTTTGAAACTGTTTCTCAGGATTCTCCATCTCACATACACTTCGAATAACTGCTCTGAATAAATTACGGCTTGGTGTGTGACCTTTTTCTTGCATTTCAATTAGTAGTTTTGCGGCGATATCACCCCTATTTGACTTGATAAACCCATTTATCAACTATTATAAGCACATCCGCTTGTAACTTTATTAAGCCGATTAAGCTCCCCATGTATAAAAAATCCATCCTCCACTCTACCACTCCTACAAAGGGCCTTAATATAATTTTCATGAACTCTATCACTCAAGACTATATTGTTCTCTAACGCTACAAGAACAACTCATTCATCATGTCTAGCTTTTCAAGTTTGCATAAAGCATCAGCAAGGATTGAAAATGCCATTTTTCCTGGGAAATATCCTTGCTCCAGCGAATTCTTTAAAACACGATATGCATCCATTACACTTCCATCACCACAAAGAGTGTTCATTAAATAATTAAGAGTCATGCTACTTAACGATAACCCAATATCCCCTCTCGAGTCATATAATCTAAGAGCAACATCAACCATTCCCGCCTTGCAAAAGAAGCACAAAACAATATTCATAGTTAACTCATCTGGGGGTACATTGTTTTCCCGCATCTCAATTATCAAATCACACACTTCCTCGAGCCGATTTTCCCTCAAAAGCCTTAATATCAATGTGTTGTAACGAAAAACATCCGGT
This sequence comes from Flaveria trinervia, assembly GCA_025506515.1. Classification (NCBI taxonomy): domain Eukaryota; kingdom Viridiplantae; phylum Streptophyta; class Magnoliopsida; order Asterales; family Asteraceae; genus Flaveria; species Flaveria trinervia. The sequence goes on from CM046452.1 coordinate 70,157,206, forward strand.
ACATAATGAACAACAAACTCAGGGTTTTTTGTCTTCTGCAAAAACTCCATAGCCCCATCTAGCTTTCGTGCACGCACAAGCTCTCTAATCCATATATCATAGACATGATATTCCCCAAATTCATCCACCAGTTTCCCAGCTTTATCAAATTGATCGTTTTTACATAAACCATCAACAAGAGCACCAACTATGTACCCGCCGGTTTTTAATTTGACCCCACCATCCATCACCCCACGAAGATATGCTTCTGCTTTATCAAACTCCTTTTTCCTGCAAAAACCTTTACCAATATAGTATGAGTAACCTCTGATTCAAATCCTCGCATCTTAATCTGTTTTGCAACAGACTCAACTCCATCAAAACAATTCTCCTCTACTAGACCATTTAAGAGCACATGATAAGCAAAGTCATCTAAATCAACACCTTGGTAACGCATTCGGCCAAACAAATACAGTGCAACCTCTGGTTTTCCCGCCACAGCATAACCCATCACCAAAATGGTATGATAACTGGTCTTATGTGTGCCTCGATGCTTAGCATAGTTATCTAAATAATCCAACATCAAAGACATTAACTTTGCTTTTGAAAGAATCTTAAAATGGCATTGAATGTAGCCCGAGTGTGATGAAACCAGGTTGGCGACCTGCCCAATCAAAGAACTTTAAGCAAGACAAAACATCTTTCCATAGTACAACACATCAAGAACGAGTGATTCTGTAAGACGGAGATTAAGCTGTGACAAAGCGATATCAGTAGCTTCACGTTGTGACACATAATCTTCATTTGCACCCATGCTGCTATGAGAAGATAAGATTTCAAGTATACGGTCAAGAAATGGATTCCTGTTGGATTTGAACCATTCTTGAAACGTCAACACCACATCCTGTGCGTGTAATTGCTTAACAGGCGACGAATAAGAAGATGAAAATATAGGATTCAAGATTACTCCATTAGTGGCTGTAGATGATGCTGCCATAGTTGTATAACTGTTGCAACATTGAGAAGATAAAAAAGCCCTAATGGAAGTTTGCTTCAGGTATCTTAATCTTACCATAATTTGTCAACTGTAAGCTACTGCATCAACATTGCGTGGCCTCTAGTAAAAGAACACAACGAACAGAAATTATTGAACACGAATTTGCAATATGAAATTTACAAATGTAACCTAGTTCTAAATCAAAGCTACTAATAAAATCACAAATTCACATTGCTCCGAACCCCAATTCATAGGTTGCACAAACACTCAACCCATTATCTTCCAGAATAAAACAGACCCAAAATCAAGATTCTGTTAAAAAATCAAGATTGGTTGTTCCCAAATCAAAACCCCGAATTGGGTTGTTCCAAAATCGTGTTTTTTTTCTGTAGAATGATTTGTTTGATGTCGAAGAACAAGAATCGACTTACCAGAAGACCAGATGAAAACGAGAAGCAGAGTGAAGGAAGCGAAAACCGGGGCGAATCAAATGGAATGTTGAGTCGAACTTGACGTTCATCAAGGGTGAAGGGACGAAAGTGGCAACACACGGGAGCTTGAATCGAACGATTCACAGGTAACTCACCAAATAGAATCGAAAGAAGGTTGTGGTTTTTGTGAAAACTTTGAATGGAAGAGGTATTCTGCAATGGAGATTGGAGGGTGATTGCAGCGGCGATGATGAAGGTATAGATCAAAAGATTAGGGGTGAGTGCGGCAGTGGATTCATTTTTGATATTGGAATGGGCAATTTTGTTTTTCTTTTTTTATCAGCAAATATTGTTAGGCAGGGTTAGCAAGAATGTAAAACTAGAGCATGCCGACCGGTCCGACCGGTTGGATCGTGAACTAGACTTCAATTCGGTCCGGTTTGGTGCTTAAAACTATTTTAATGTTGAACTAGTAGTCAGATCGATTGAACCGATCAAACCAGCGGTCAGACCAAGAACCGGACCGGTTGAATCGGTTTTATATAAAAAATAACTATAATTTTATCCGGTTTTTGTATACGATCCGACCATTGAACGAGTCTAACCAGCGAACCAGCAAGGCATCCGGTTCACTGCCTGGTACGATTTGAAAACATTGAACTAGAGAAATATACAAATACCAAAAGAAGCATAAAGCAATTAAGCAAGAGGCAAATAGTGAGAAAATAATACTCAAACAACATTAAAATTGATCCAAGATACCAGGTCATGTCCTTTTTAGGATATCTATTTCTCATCTAAAGAAAGCTAAAAGGTTTTAGCGTGTTTAATTATTTGATCTCGATGGCAACTGGTTTGATTAAAATGATTATCGTTTCATGATTTCTAGATAAGACAGTAGTGAGAATGACGGCATGAACCATTTTTTCAATTGACTTGTACTCGATTGGATGGATTTATGAAGCTTGAGAGGATCTCGAAAGCTAAAAGCGGGATTCTACACCATTGACCGACATAGTTCTTGATTTTGGTAGCAATACTACATGATAGAAATAGGTCGTTATCTAATTCGTCGCATTCTCTGCATAAACCACTAGTGATAGAACATACCCAAATACGTTTTTTGAGATGACTTCCAAAGCTAGGATTCTACCAATTGAAGACGTTTACATTCTTTAGGGCCCAGTTTTTCGATGAAACTTATAACTTGGATGAGTTTGTGTTGGAGCATATATGTCATATATAGTGTGTACGTCGCTTGTCGAATAGTCTAGGCTAATGTAATACACCTGATATATTGTAGACACATGAAACTGGGTCATTCGCAGGGGCATATGCGAATGAGACTCAGTCGTATGACTGAGCCATGCTAATAGACCAGTCGTACGACTGAGAGATGCGATTGAGCCATTCGTAAGACTAAACCATAAGTATGGTCCAGTCGTACGATTAAACCATATGCATGGCCTAATCGTACGAATGGGCCAGTCGCATCTAATATGGGCTGAGGCCTATAAATACCAGTTTCATTGTGTAGAGAGAGGAAGGAGTGTGCCCGGGGCCTAAGGGCTGCCGGATGAGAGGGGAGATCATGCTCGATCTCCCCTTGCCAAGAGTCTTGATTCTTATGTTGTAACGAGCTTGTAATCATTAGGTTTTATCAATGAAACCATTTTATTATAGTTCGTGTTATTGTTTGTATCTTGGTTTTTGGTTTTGTTTCCTTCCGTCAAGAACACGCTCGGATGGTACCGATCCAACGCCTTCACAAGTGGTATCAGAGCTTTGGCTCTTGATTTGCGTGTGATTCAATGGATTTTGCTACAAAAATCACATTTTTCACTCAAAAACGTAATCTTTTTGTGTCAAACAGTTTTCGACGTCTCTAGGTCAAAAAGTTAACGTTTTTCCGGCATACGGCAATTAGGTTAGCGACAAATTCGTGTTTTTGCATCAAAGTATTCGAAACCTTTGTTTTTTCAAAAACAACAGCCTTCAGTTACACGATTGACTCAATCGCCGACTGAACCCATTCGCACCACTCATACGCATGATTGGCTCAGTCGTCCATCCATTCGTACGACTGAAGATCTTTGTTCACATTGTTCATCCGCACCTGTCCAGTCGCACGATTGAACCATCAGCATTGTTCAATCGCACGAATAGCCCAATCGCATTCTTTCATTCGCACAAGTCACATAGTTTGTTCTAAAATCAATAGTAAATAGCAATGGAAGATCAGTATTCAGCATTCACCGCAGGTAGAGATTCACGGATCCAGAATCTATTGCTTCTGGAAAACGAAGTGGGGAATCACAATAAGCCTCCTAAGCTCATAACGTTAGATGATTACCCACAATGGAAGCAAAGGTTCGAGATCTACCTAAATGGAATAGACCCTAATCTATGGGAATCAATAGAGACAGGGTATAGCATGCCGGTTGGAGCCGACGGAGTTAAACTTACCTTAGGGGGCATGACTGATGGACAAAAGGTAAAGTACAATGCAAAGAAGAAGGTGTACGCTCTGTTAACTCAGTTTATTCCTAAGGATATATTCCATCAGTTTTTTGAGAAAAGCAAGCAAATAAGCTATGGGATGCTTTGGAAAAGTGGTATGATGGGAATGCATTGCTAAAAGCTCTAAAGGCTAAAGCTTTGAGGAAGGAGTTCGATAACTTCTCGTCAATGGGTAAGGAGAGTCTGGATGACGTTATCAACCGCTTTACCACTTAATGAGTGAGCTGCACACTCATGGTGTTGTTACGTCCATGGAAGACAAGGTGTCGAATTTTGCAGATGGATTGCCAGAAGATTGGGTTTCTTTTGTGTCAAACCTCAGACAGAATGATATGCTGGCAAAGTTGGATATCAACGATTTCATTCTGGAAACTAAGAGAGGAAGAGTTGAGGATGAAGTACAGGTCTCAAAAATCTTCATATGATCAGAACCCGTCACTTTACAACTCAACTCCTCAAGCAAAAACGTCTGGAGCACCACTTCAAACGGCGTTTGTGTCAAGTTCAGCCGCTCCGTCTTAAGCAGTTACTTCAGGATCTAACACTTCAGGGTCGTCTTGCACCCAATACATAGCACCTGAAGCCAATGCTACAAAATTGAAGACCGAGAATCTCGGTAACGTGACTATAGAGGTAGCAAAGGAGCATATGGATCTCTTAGCAGCTGTCATTCACTCATATGACAGACTAGTTTCAGGGAAGATTGAAAACTGCCATCTGGCAGATGAAGACTACGGGCAAGTAGACGAGACTGAGCTGGAGAGAATGGATATCATGTGGGCATTGGCAAGTGCTGTCCGGAGGGCAAAGAAGTTTGTTAAGAAGACAGGACAGAACCTGATTGCCACAAAGGATACAACTTTTGGTTTTGATAAAACCAAAGTTACCTGTTTTAATTATGGAGAAAATGGGCACTTCAAACGTGAATGTGTGAAGCCCAAGAAGACAGGTAATGGTAATCCATTCTCATCCTTCAATCGTCAAGATAAACCCACAAGTAGTCCTACATCCTCAAGCAAGGATCCTAAGGTCTTGACTGCTCAAGATGATGAAGGGCAAGATTGGACCTTTCGATTTGTATCTCCGGGAGAATCCAACATTGTGTGTGTTGAGGGTTTTGACGACGACTCTGCAAGCGAAGGTGATATAGCAGTTGAACTCGTGATGTCAAATAATGAAAAAACTACAAATGTGGTTAGTCACCTGAATGAAGAGGGTTCAAGCACAAAATGTTCAGAATCACCTGCACCAGAAAAGTCAGACTCTGCTATGATGGCTGATTCAACTAAACCTTCTCAGGTAAGTTCCCCAGACCAACTTTTTGATAATCATGCCTGTTTTAAGTGTAATAAATTTAGGGATTGCATAGATTCAAAATTTTCTAGGCTATTAGATCATAATGATAGCTTAGTAAAGGACTTGCAGCTGTGCACAAAAGCAAATAGGATTTTAAAACAAAATAAGCACACTTACAAAGAGAAAATAAAACTGTTAAATAAACAATTAAGGGAAACCAAAGTTGTGGTTTTTAACCAAGCTAATGATATTAAGTTCTATTTAAAAACACCTAGAAGAAACCAAGAAACAAAAAGCAGTTTTGGAAGTCAAAGTAACATCATTAAAACAAAAACTGCACAGTTGGACTAGTTCTTCTCACATAGTCCAGCACCTAGTGAGAGAACGCAACAACGAGGAGGGTTTGGGTTACAAAGTGGTTCCACCATCACATGAGACCTTGTTGAATAATAATGCAAACCAATAAATAACAACCCAATCAAGGATCATGTGGTGTCTACTCCTCTTGTGAGTGATCCAGATTCCACAAGTAATTCCATTGAATCTGTCACTAAACAAAAGGAGACTACTTTAAAGTCAAAAGGAAAAATGCTTATCGTTAATCTGGATGAACAAATTGAGAAGGTTAAGGTAAAGTCTGGTTCAAGTATGTCTAATTCAGAACCCAAAAAGACTAAACAAGTTAACCAAACACATGCATCATGTGTAAGTCCAGATAAACAAAAGAGTAAAGATGTTAAAGAGTTTCAAACAATTAATTTTGTTAAACAAGATAAAACATCAAAACAAAAGGTGACAAAACCCAACTAAGTCAAAGTCACACGAGTGTCACACACTTCTCCATAGAAACAGCCATACCAGCATGTCAAAAGTAGATCTTGCTACACTATGGAAAGTATGGACACATCGCGTCTAACTATCCTTACCAGACACCTAGGAAGAAAGTTGAACTTCATGATCCTAAACCCAGTTCTTCTAAAAGGAGCTCCTTGACTCCACTAAGAAGACTTGGTGAACATAAAGTTCAAACCATAAGCCAATCATCTGTTTATCATAAACAGGCCTTACATAAAACTGGCCTATGGAAAGAAAAGTCTAGTTCAATGTTTGATAATGAGAGCACTGCCACAAATACCTGGATTGTAGATAGTGGAGCATCTAGGCACATGACTGGAAACCTGAAACTCCTATCAAATGTCAAACAAATAAAAGAAGGTCATGTTTCATTTTCCTGAAACAAAGGAGGTTACATCACAGCTCATGGGGAAGTGAGGAACCAGAAAGTGAAGTTTGATAAGGTAAACTATGTTCAATAACTTCAAAACAATTTGCTTTCTGTATCCTAAATCTGTGACAAAGGCTTTAAAGTAGTATTCAACAACAAGAAGTGCTATGTTTTGAAAAAGGACTATGTGATCCCGGAGGACCAAGTCTTAATGTCAGCTTCAAGATATAACGATCTTTATGTCTTGGATCTATCAAACGCCTCCACAACGGATCATCAAGTTCGTGCTTCTTGTCCAAGGCTACAGAGAAGGATTCGATCTCCTGGCATAGGAGAATGGGACACATCAATCCACGGAAGATGAACCACTTGATCCAGAATGATCTAGTGCGATGAGTAAACGTTAAAAACTTCCAATTACCAGATTTTTGTGTCGCTTGCAAGAAAGGCAAACAGACTAAGAAGTCTCATAAGGAAAAGAAAGTTCATTCGAGCGAACTGCCTCTTGAGCTTCTTCACATGATCTATTTGGTCCAGTCGGTACAAGGAGCATCGCCGGCGACTTGTACTGTTATGTAGTTACAAATGACTACTCAAGATCCTCTTGGGTAATGTTTCTGAAATCCAAATCTAAAACATTTGAGTCATTCAAAGAGTTATTAACTACTTTGGAGTCTCTCTACAAGCTGAAGGTAAGACAAGTACGCTCAGACAATGGTACTGAGTTCAAGAATCAGTGGATGGAGGCATTCTGCAAAGAAAATGGAATTGTACATCAGTTCACATGCCTACACTCCACTGATGAACGGAGTTGCTGAACGGAAGAACAAAAGCTTGATAGAGACAGCCAGAACGATGCTAGCAGACTTAAAACTGCCCATCCAATTTTGGAATGAGGCAGTTGCCAATGCATGTTACACTTTAAATCGAGTCCTAATGGTAAAACATCATGGTAAGGCGTGTTACAAGCTACTTCAACGACGTAACCCAAATCTAGAGTATCTCGAACCGTTTGGGGCACCTTGCACCCTTTTGAAGAAAACTCAGGAAGGCAAGTTCAATGAGAAGGCTGAAGAAGGAATTTTCCTAGGATACAACATACCGAATAAGAGAGTTCACAACAACTCAACGGGTCAAGTAGAAATGTGGTGTAATGTGGACGTTCAGACATACACCACCCCCTAGCTGGAAAAGGACCCACATTCTTTTTCAATTATGATGGATTCTTTAAGTCCTTCAACATCCCTCTCCCCACTTCTAAAGATGAGTTAGCAACCAAGATGATGTATGATGTCTTAAACACACCACCCCTGGACTCAACAACATCTGGCTCACAAGGCCAGTCTTCTAGTAACTCAGGGGGAGCACTGGAGGTAAGTGAATCCTCTTCTGATGATGAAGAAGTGGAAAATGCTCAGATGGATCAAGAGGAACAGGTTCCAACTACTACAAGTACACACGCATCAGATGTTGATGCCTCTAACACTTCAGAACCCCATACTCCCACTGCCTCAGATACTGAACCTGTGGTTCACAATCTGGATAATGAGGTAGTTGTACCCACCACTCCTGGATCTCATCTAAATGTTTATCATCCTCTGGACAATATCATAGGGGATGTACAATCGGGAGTACAGACAAGAAATCAGTTATATTCAGCTGATTATACCTTAGTCATAGAAAAAGGCTACCTTCATGACGGTGCTTATCGATGTTTTGTGTCTCAATTTGAGCCAAAATATGTAAGTGATGCCTTAAACAATGAGGCTTGGGTAAGTGCCATGCAAGAAGAACTTCTTTAATTCAAGAAGTTAGGTGTGTGAACTCTGGTGGACAGACCTAAAGGTGCAAAGGTCATTGGCACTAAATGGGTTTTAAAATACTAGAAGAATGACCAAGGGGTCATTATCATAAACAAGGCTTGGCTTGTAGTTCAAGGATTTTGACAAGTCGAGTGAATTGATTACAACGAAGTGTTTGCACCTGTGGCAAGAATGGAAGCTATCCGTATCTTTCTAGCCTATGCATCATATATGAAGATTAAAGTCTATCACCTCGATGTGAAAAGTGCATTCCTTCATGGTGAAATCCGAGAAACAGTGTACGTCAGTCAACCCGAGGGATTTGAGCATCCGTATCATCGGGACAGAGTTTAAAAACTAGACAAGGCTCTATATGGGCTTCATCAAGCCCCCAGAGCCTGGTATGAGAAACTCTCGACTCATCTTATGAAACACGGGTTTCGAAGAGGAGTGATTGATTATACATTGTTTATCAAAGAGAAGGATGGTGACTTACTGCTTGTACAGATCTATGTTGATGACATAATCTTTGGTTCCAAGAACGAAGACTTATGTAAAGAATTTGAAGCAGTAATGAAGGCTGAATTTGAGATGAGTGCCATGGGAGAGATGAAATTCTTTCTCGGGTTACAGGTGGATCAGACACCCCAGGGGATATTCTACATCAAACAAAGTATGTGGGCGATATTCTCTGCCGGTTGATACGGAGAATGCTTTCGCAGCTAGGACTCCACTTGCTACAAAGCATGATATAGCGCTTGACGAGAATGGTGATCTGGTGGATGCTACCATGTACCGAGGCATGGTTGGATCTCTCATGTATCTCACTGCCTCACGACCTGACATCATGTATGCAACGTGTCTCTGCTCAAGATATCAGGTGAAACCGAAAGTCAACCATCTAATTGGAGTCAAAAGGATATTTTGTTATCTGAAGGGTACCCCAACACTTGGGGTGTGTTATCCTCATGATGATGATTTTGACCTTACAACATATAGTGACTCGGATTATGACAGTTGCAAAATGAACTACAAGTCAACATCAGTTGGATGTCAATTCTTTGGGAGAAGATTAGTCACGTGGCAGTGTAAGAAGCAGACATCAGTTGCACTGTCAACTTGTGAAAATGAATATGTTGCTGTGACAAGCTGCTGTTCTCAAATCATCTGGATTCAACAGCAAATGCGGGACTATGGTTTGTAATTCTCTAACACTCTTATATTTGTTGATAATTCTGCTGCTATAGCCATAACTAAAAATTCGGTCCAACATCCTAAGACCAAACACATCGGCATTAAATATCACTTTATACGTGATTGCTTTGAAAAGAATTTAATCGATGTTGTTAAAATTAATACGGATTTCCAACGCGCTGACCTCTACACAAAGGCTTTTGATAAACCATGTTTTCTATATCTGTTAGAGGTCAACAACGTTAAAAAGAAAAATGATGTGATTTCCGACGATGACAGTACTTAGTCCAACAAGTAGATTTCGTTTTACTTTTAATTTTTATTCTATTTTGTATTATTTTATTTTTATTTCTTCGCCTATTAAAATCCTAAAACGCAAATCTTTTACGGTTTTAGAATTTTAGGGGGAGAATAGGTTAAGTTAGTAGTTAATTTCAGTACATAAAAAAACGAGGGAGGAGGATAGGCAAGCTAAGAGAAATGAGATCGTATCTGTGATACTGAGTCAATGACTGGAAAATGATAGTACACAGGAACAAAAAGTTTGGGACTTTAAAAGAAGAAATTGTTTAAAATGCAAAATTCGAAGTATAAGTCTGAAAAGTCTAAGCAACAATAAAAGGAAAATGATAGTAAAACTAGCTACTACTAAGGTAACACGAAAAAAGTAGACATAAAGGTTGCTAGACCATATGATGATGTGTCGGTAGATTCAACACAATAGATAAGTAGACCTCGTTGGTGATGTCAAGCTCAAACTAAGTTGTTCAACAAGCTGTGGGTTATTATCTTATCCCTGGTTAACACAATCAACAAAGTTCCAATAAGGGGTGACGAGCAAAATAAACGCCACAAATGTGTGAGGATGACCATAAAATGAGCAAATCGCATGATGAAAAATGCAAAAAGAAATCAAGCTGATAACCTAGGTTGTTAGTGCAATATGTGCAAAAAGACTAAAATTGCTCAAACAAGAAGATAGGTTGTGTGCCTCTCTGCTGTGCGGTGGCACTAACATGAGGATAAGCATAACCTAAATATTCTAGAATTCATTGGTGTTTGTACCTCTCTGCTATGTGGTGGCACTGACCTGAGGCTTTGCAACTCTTTGAAAGCTCTAGAATAGTTTCTTCTTGAATACTACCCGTAGACCACTCAAAAATCTCTTGAGGAATGTTGATTACCATATAAACGTGGGATCCACAAAAGCTTACTGAAATAATTAAACCTTATATCATCACCAATCTGTGTCAAAAATCTGTGTATGGATTTAAGAGGACAAGTATACTACAATCATCATGGCTGCAACTTTTGAAAGTCAACACCACTGTGTGCATCTTGTGGTACTAGTATGATTTCCTATACTTGCTAATCACTCTCGATGAAAACAAGAGTCGAGCATCAAAGGTTTTGATAACATGTCCCGAATAATTTGATTTACCTATATGATTCCATAATTAATCGTTCGACTTATGGTCAAAATAACTTGAAGCTGCCTATCTAGAAATAAATCTGTTAGATATCTATCTTAGGATTTCCACCTCACACAAAATTTACAAAAATATGTTTTAGTTCTATTTTTCGGTTCTAGTAGTTTCATTTGTTTAATTTTGTCAGTTTAGTTGTTAAAAGTCGGACTACGTATTGGAATTCTGTCTGGGATCTAATCTCTAAAAAGGGTCACGTCTGAGGTGACTAAACGGGTTTTCTAATGTTAAAAGGATCACGTCTTAGATGATCAAAAGTTTTCGAAGTTGAAATGGTCATGTCTGTGATGATTGAATGGTGAAAATGTCATATTAATAAGAAAAAGGAATAAATGAATGAATGATTATTAAGTCAAAATCATAAGTAGAGGTCATTCGCATGACTGGACCATGAGTATGGACCAGTCGTACGATTGGACCATACTTATGAACCAGTCAACCAAATGGAGCATGAGTATGAACCATTCACACGACTGGCTTACAAGAATGAGCCAGTCGCCTGAATGGGGTTGACCGAATGAGTTAGTCGCCCGACTGGATGTGACCGACTGAGCCAGTCACACGACTGAGCCCTAGTCGCACGAATGAAGTGTGTGAATGGGTCCAGTCGTATAACTGAAATTGAGAGAGTATAAATAAAGGGGTCAGATAGTCATAACCCTTACCACCCTTCAAGTTCCCTGAAATCGCCCATACTCACAAAATCTCTACTCAAACTTCATCTGCTTGTGATCTCTGCCTGATAAGTGTCTCTAATAGTTACTCTACTAATCTATAGCTACATGGCTGATCTATGGATAATTAACACCAAGCACAACATATGTGCACATGTAGATGTTTTTCTAAGGATCAAGTATGCCGGAGACATCAATGTCGGCATATTGAACAACAACAACATGTGCCCCCAGTTCAAGTACTTGGCTCATGTTATCCTAAAGTGCATAGCCTCCAAGTGTGGAGGATTGGATGAGATGTCCGACCAAATCTAGAATGCATACGTAGCACTCATGATAAACCACCTGGTCCAGTGTTCTCACATGAGCTTCTCTTACTTGATGGAGAGGAAGAGGATGATGATGAGGATGAGACAGGCGAAGGAGGTGATAAAGGAAGGGATGAGGATGATAAGGATGATGATGAGGAAGGAGGCGATGTGGTTGCTTCAGAGGCCACACATGCTAGAGAGAGGCACACCAAGAAGACTCAGGACCAAGGTGCCTCGACCTCAGCCCCGCCTGAAGCAGAGCACATGATTCAAGATAAAAGTAATATTTAGATGTTTATGTAAATTAAATCTTGTGTAATTGAATCATGTATTAAACTTATGTACTTAATGTTTATATATATGTTTGCTATTTAACTGTCTTGATTATTGACAAATGATTGATGTGTTAAATGTTTAAATCAAGCAGATCAACCATCTCAGCAAGACCAGTACGATGTTGCTCCCTTACAGTAAATAAAGTCTCAATTCACTATGATACTTGATTTGCAAGGGATTGTCAGAAGGTCTGTGAGTTACACTCCTGAAGAAGGAGAAATAATTCACAATCTTACTGATGAGCAACTAGCAGAGATGTTCCGGCTGAATCCTCATGAACTAGTCAAAGATGCTCCAACTGTTGAAGTTGCAAGTGACGACGACCTGAATGCCATAGACGACATCGAGATCGAGGACGTCACGGCGGAGCATTATCCTGAGTATACTGATAGAGAGGGAAATGTGGTCCCCTATCTGGGAGATACTCTAGTCAGTGATACTTTCGATAAACTGGACCAGATGGAGCAAGAGTCAGAGAAGAATCCGGATCAAGCCCAAGGCTTGGACTCTGATGTCGACCTCAAAAAGGCTGAATGGGCGGCATGTTTTGCGGAGATCCGAGCCCAACACATTGCATCAAAGTCGAGTGCCTACACCAAGCTCTACAAAGTGAAGAAGCATCACAAGGTGTGTTGGACCAAAAGAACCAATGAGCCAGGTTAGAAAAACCTTTAAGTCCCACAGACATCAAAACAACTGAAGTGGTCTACAAAATCTGAAGACAACAGCTGAAGACAAAGTCTGAAGACAAAGTCTGAAGACAAAGTCTGAAGACAAAGTCTGAAGACAATAGCTGAAGACAAAGTCTGAAGACCAAGTTCTCAAAAGTTGTCACAACAGCTGAAGTAGTTCTCTTCAGTAGTTGTGATGGTTTACTTTTCAGTAGTTTGTAATCAATAGTTTTATATTATGTAAAACATCTGAAGTTCTTACACTTCAGATGTTATAACTTCAGTAGTTGTAATGTTAGCTTGTACTTAGCTTTTTGTGAAGGTGTCCTCAGTTGTTGTGGACATCTTCAGTAGTTTAGTTTACTTTCAGTTGTTTGTATAAATCAGTTAGCTGTCACTATCAAGTGACATCAGCTGATATCACATTCCTTTATAAAAGGAATTTTGACCTAATTTCCTTGTAACCGAAGCGTGTGCGTGAATGAAAACATTCTCTTTGCAGAAAACTTTCTCTCTCTATAATCATTACTGTTTGATTGAATATTCATATTATTCTTGCCAAAATTTCATCTAATTCTTGTGCTATTCCGCTGCAAATCTTAATCTAATTGATCAAACTAGATCCCGATCCTTTCAAATGGTATCAGTGTCAGGCAAGATTATCGCGTGGGCCTATTTTGAAGATCTAAATGTATATGCTATCAAGGGGGAGAAGGGAATCAAGTACTTCAGATTCCCACATGATCTGAAGACTCTCCCTGGTTTTGAGCTCAACCAGCTGGCCAAACTGAAGTTGTTATATGCTGACCCAAGAAAGATGTCAGGCTTGTTTGAGGCTGCATTACAGAAAGAGTACCACACCAGGTGGGTCAGCTTCAAACCTCAACAACCGATGAGGTATATCAGACAGTCTGAAGTTGATGCCATTGCTGGAAAGCCAAAAATAATGCTGAAGTGGAGTCCTCCGCGAACGATGTCAAGAATCCCTCTAAGGGAAATGCCACAGGACTTCACTCCACACTTCAAGTGGTGGTACTATGACTGGAGAACAGGTGAGGTGGTCATGGTTCTGAACAAAGATGAAAATATGGAAGCTATCAGGGTATTTGACCCAATGTGGCTAACTAACTTGTCTTCTGACGATGTCTACACTTTATACAAGTGGCTACTGTTCTATGACGCGCAAGACATTGTACAAGCCCTCCAGTTCCAAAACGTGATAAGACTCTGCTTTGCATTCGAAATACATGCAGGAGTTACAAGGGAGGAGAAGTACAAAAAGTTTGAAGAGCCGATGAAGAATGTTAGACGATAGAGTAAACTAGGTCCAAGGGGGAGTTTGTAGATACATGTGTACCTAGTTTAGGATCTCAAATGTAAAATGTCTTTCATGTCTTATATATATGTAATAGAATGGGTATGAATGAAATATAATGTGTTTGTGATGCTTATAATGTTTAATATTTCATTGATTATTATGTGTTAATGCATATTGAACTAACTATATAGGTTGTGGTTGTTTACATAGTTCTTAGTCAATAATGATTGAGAAACGTGCTTAAACTTAATCGTGTGAAGTTCTCATGCGAATGGACCATGCGAATGGACCATGCTAATGGACCATACGCATGAATACTTCATGCTAATGGACCATACGCATGAATACTTCATGCTAATGAACTAGTCGCACGACTGAACCAGGAGACTGGATCAGTCGCACGATTGTAGCATGAGATTGACTCAGTCGCACGACTGAATCTTCAATCGTCGGGATGGATCAACCGCATGCTTCAATCGCACGACTGAACCATGCAAATGGTTCAGTCGCACGAATGGAAAACCCTAACCTATAAATACCACTTAATTCATGGAAAAACGTAACAATTCGAATCCCCACGCACTAAATCGTACCCTAGCCATCCAGAGACCTAAGATAACCTGTTCCAAGTTCATAGATCACAGTTAATCATTCTACCATCATTCTTAACATTTAGATTCATTCTTTGATTGATTATACTTGCGATCTCACTAATTGGATCACCAATCAAATAGGATTCCGCACTATTTGGTTTGGTATACACGTAAATCAGTTAGTACTCCGTACTGAAAACGGTCCTAACAGTTTGAGTAGTTGATTGTTGGTACATAGTTTCGACATGTGCGACTAAGAATTTGTCATTACCATCTTTCCCACCTCCATTTATCTTGAGAGGAGATTATTCTAACTTTTAGGTTTTTAAGTTTAAAAGGGATGTAGTTCCATGATCTTAAAGTATGATGAATTGCTCAACTCACATTTCTCCATAATCTCTCTTTCTCTGTCTTAAAACGCCACCACCCACAAGATAGAAAGACCAATGCCCGTTGCCTTTAAACATCTAAGTCCCAAACAACCAAGTTCCTTCGTAGTCGTGACTCTTTGCTAGGATACCAAGTTAATTTTGGATTCGTATGTGCTTCCACCCCATGAAATCGATTGTCAAATCTTTTCGAGATGGCCTATAACTTTTGTTGGTGTCTTGTATAATAAGATATAATATGGCTACGCATCGAGTGAAACTTCCAATAAAGTCACCTAACCCATATAGATAATGCTTTAATCTTTCACCGGGATAATCTTGACTCGATGGCATCTAGAATTGGTCTCTAATAATTCTTCTTATCTCTCTAAGCTTCACCACTAACAAGATAAAAGACCGATGCTCGCTACCTTCAAACATCTAAGTCCCAAACCACCAAGTTCATTTATAGTCATGACTCTTTACCATGATATGTGGTTACTTTTGGATATGTATGTGCTTCCACCCTATAAAAATGATTGTCTAATATTTTTGACATGGTGTTGGTATCCTCTATAATAAGATATAATATGGCAACACATAAAGGGCGACTTTAATAATAGCCACCCCAACCTAGAGGTGTACAATCCGTTATTGTTCTCAAACCGACTCGGGTTTCAAACCGAACTAGTTTTTTCATCATGGGGTCAAACCTGTTTTTTTCAAATAGGTTCAGGTTACAAACTGATTTTGCTCACTAAATACTCGAACCTATTTTTTATTTATTTTTGAATCGGTTTTGGGTGTGGGGCTACCATACCAATATACAAACTGGCGGTTCGGATCGGGTTGGGAATCGATGTGGCTCATATCGGTTTTTTTCAAACCAATCCAGTTTTTTCACCGGTTTTTTCCCAAACTGGTTTCACCTCTACGCCCACCCCTACCCCCATAAATAAGGCTTTAGTTTTTCAACCAGTATAATCTTGACTTGAAGGCATCTAAAACTATCTCTAGTATCTCTCCATATATCTCTAAACGCCACCACTAACAAGAATTGCCTTTAAACACCTAAGTCTCAAACCACCAAGTTCATTCATAGTCGTGACTCTTTGCAAGGATGCATAGTTTATTTTGGAGACGTATGTGCTTCCACGCCATAATAATGATTGTTGAATCTTTTCGAGATGGTCCATAACTTTTGTTGGTGTCCTATATAATGAGATATATAATATGGCAACACATCAAGGATAGTCTAAAGTCACCCATCCCCCATAGATAAGGCTTAAGCTTTCCACTAGGTTAATCTTGATCCAAATATATTTAAAGCTCTAGTAATTCTCAAGGTCCATGTTTGCTCCCACCTGTAGAACAAGGTAAGAGAGAGGAAATAACCCCACTTTACATAGAAAGATATATGTTATCTTATGGAGGCATTGATCATCCACCACTTCCCTAAACAATTGACTTTTTATCATGTTTACTTTCAGCACACATGAAAGAAAAAAACTCTCATTATATTTAACAAGTTCCTAACTTTCAATTTGAACCAATCTCCTTATGAAAACCACATTATCGACATAAACTAGGTGTGAAAGAGCAGGGCCACCATTGGGAGTGCCATTGTTGTGGTAAACAACAATAGAACATGCTTGTTTAATAATACCCGATAAGGCATCATAGCTAGGATAAAATGAGAGACGCAAGGTGTCACCTTGCAGTAAACCCCGTGGCATTGAAACTCTTTGGTGAAACTGTTGTTAACTAGGATAGAAGGACTAGCGGAATATGAAATAGTTTTGATCCCACCTCGCCATTTGAAGGATGAATTCTTTTGATCCGACCTTCTTCTTCTTGTTGTTGTTATTATATACGTGTTATTTAGAAATGACAACGAGCATAACAACTTTGTTTTACTTCTTATATTATTTTATTATTTATATTATTTTTAAACATATTTTATTTTCTTTAGTAACTTTTATAATATAATATTTTAAGGAACATTCAAATTGTCACATCCAGTTGACTGGGACTGACCATGACCGACTAATATCATCACAATACAGTGAATGTAATAAATTCAAACTTAAATCAATTCATTACTCATTGCAAATGTCTATATGGCATTACATCTTTAGTAAAGACCCAAACTGTTAATTGTTTAATACTCGAATAAATTAGTTAAATTAAATTGTTCATGTAGATCCATATGTACCTAGTTTACGATCTTAATGTAATATGTCTATCATGTCCTAAATGTAATGAAACGAATGAGTTGAATGAAGCATATTATGTGGATGTTGATCTTAATGTCTAATGTTTTAGTGTATGTTTTAATGTTTATTATTTATTAATGCATATTGAATCAACTATATAGGTTTGTGGTTGTTTGAATAGATCCTAGTCAAGTAATGATTTGGAAACATATTCAAACTTAGTCGTATGAAGTCTTCATGTGAATGGACCATACGCATGAACACTTTATGCTAATGGACTAGTTGCACGACTGAACCAGGAGACTGGATCAGTCGCACGACTAAGACATACGGATGACTCAGTCGCACGACTGAACCTTCAGTCATGTGATTGACTCAGTCGCATGCTTTAGTCGCACGACTAAACCATGCTAATGGTCCAGTCGTACGATTGACTAACCCTAACCTATAAATACCACTTAATTCGTGGAAAACGTAACACTTTGAAGAATTCGAATCCTACTCGTACCCTAGTCGTCCAGAACGTCCAAGAAAGCCAGTCCAAGTTCATAGATCGTTCTTGATCGATTCCTATTCGTTCTTAACATTTAGTTTAATCTTATATCGATCGGGTGAATGTTCTCACTGATTGGATCGCCAATCAAATAGGATTCCGCACTATTTAAGTTGGTATACACGTGAATCAGTTAGTACTCCATCCAGTACACGGTTCCTAACAAGTGGTATCAGAGCCTAGGCTCTTGATTTACATGTGATTCAATCGATTTTGATATAAAAATCGTGTTTTTCACGCAAAAACGCAATCTTTTTGTGTCAAACGTTGTTTTGGACGTCTCCAGGTCATAAAGTTAACGTTTTTCTGGCAAACGACACTTAGGGTTCTTGAGAAATTCGTGTTTTTGCGTCAAAATACCTTAAACCTTCGAATTCTCAAGATTCAGCAGCTTCAGTCGCACGATTGACTCAATCGCACGACTGAATCCATACGCATGTCTCATACGCATGATTGGACTCAGTCCGTCATCCTTACGTACGACTGAATTGCCTAGTCGCATTGTTCACTCGCACCTGTCCATTCACATGAGTTAGCCATCCGCATTGGTTCATTCGCATGTCTGAGCCATACGCATTGGTCAATCGCACGAATTGTCCAATTGCACACCTTCATTCGCACAAGTAAAACAATTGTGTTCTAAAGACCAAAGTCATTAGTAATAGAGGATCAATATTCAACGTTCACCACCGGAAGGGACTCTAGGATTCAAAATATGTTGCTTCTAGAAAATGAAGTGGGAAATCATAACAAGCCCCCTAAGCTTATAACGTTAGATGATTACCCACAATGGAAGCAAAGATTTGAGATTTACTTAAATGGAGTAGATCCCAATTTATGGGAGTGATAGAGACAGTATATAGCATGCTGTAGGTGCAGATGGAGTCAAACTTACCTTAAGCGGTATGACTGACAGCCAAAAGGTAAAGTACAATACAGAGAAGAAAGTATATGCGTTGCTGACTCAGTTAATTCCTAAGGACATCTTCCATCAATTTTCTGAGAACAAGAAAGCTAAGAAGCTGTGGGATGCATTGGAAAAGATGTATGAGGGAAATGCATCGTTAAAAGCTCTAAAGGTTAAAGCGTTAAAAAAGGAGTTTGACAACTTCTCGTCAATGGGAAAGGAGAGCCTGGACGACGTCATTGATCGATTCTACCACTTGATGAGTGAGCTGCACACTCATGGAGTCACCACATCTATGGAAGACAAAGTTTCAAATTTTGCAGATGGGTTTCCTGAGAAGTGGATTTCGTTTGTTTCCAACCTAAGATAGAATGATATGCTGGCGAAGTTAGATATCAATGACTTCATTCTGAAACTAAGAGAGGAAGAGTTGAGGATGAAGTACAGGGCCTAAAAGTCTTCACATGATTAGAATCCTGCACTATACAACTTAACTCCACAAGCCAAAATGTCTGGAGCACCACTTCAAACGGCATTTGTGTCGAGTTCAGCTGCTCCATCTCAAGTTACTACTTCAGGATCTGACACGTCAGGGTCGTCTTGTACCCAATACATAGCACATGAAGCCAATGCTACAAAACTAAAGACCGAGAATCTCGGGAATGTGACAGTGGAGGTAGCAAAGGAACACATTTATCTCTTAGCAGTTGTAGTTCATTCCTATGACAGACTAGTTGCTGGAAAGATTGGGAACTGCCATCTGGTAGATGAGGACTATGAGCAGGTAGATGAGACAGAGCTGGAAAGAATGGACATCAAGTGGGCCTTAGCAAGTGTTGTTAGGAGAGCTAATAAGTTTTTCAAGAAGACCGGACAGAATTTGATTGCTACTAAGGACACAACTTTTGGTTTTGACAAGACCAAAGTAACCTGCTTCAACTGTGAGGAAAAGGGGCACTTCAAACAGGAGTGTGTGAAGCCAAAGAAGACAGGAAATGGAAATCCATTTTCATCCTTCAATCTTCAAGATAAACCCACAAGCAGTCCTACTTCGTCGAGCAAGTATCCTAAAGCCTTAACCGCTCATGATGACAAAGGACAAGATTGGAGCTTTCGGTTTGTGTCTTCGGGAGAATCCAACATCGCTAGTGTTGAAGATCTAGATGACAACTCAGCAAGCGAAGGTGATATTGCAGTGGAACTCGCGATGTCAAATGTTGAAGACACTGCAACTTTGGTTGATCACCTGCCTGAAGAAGGGACAAGTTCCACAAGTTCAGAATCACCAGAACCAAAAAAGTCTGACACTGCTTTGATGGCTGATTCAAACTCACCCTCTCATGTAAGTTCCACTACTCAACTTTTCAATAATCATGCTTGTTCTAATTGTAATAAATTTATGAAAAGCATTGATTTGAAATTTTCTAGGTTATTAGATCGTAATGATAGCTTAGTAAAGGACTTACAACTGTGCACAGAAGCAAATAGAGTCTTAAAACAAAATGAGCACAATTATAAAGAAAAGATAGAACTTTTGAATAAACAACTTAGAGAAACTGAAGTTGTAGCTTTTAACCAAGCTAATGACATTAAATTCTATCTAAACTCCCTAGAAGACACTAAGAAACAAAAAGCAGTTTTGGAAGTAGAAGTAAATTCATTAAAACAAAAACTGCATAATTGGACAAGTTCTTCTCATATTGTCCAACACTTAGTGAGAGAACGCAACAATGGGGAGGGTTTGGGATATAAAGTGGTTCCACCACCACATGAGACCTTGATGAATGCTAAAAGTAAACCAATAAATAATAATCCAATCAAGGATCATGTGGTGTCCACTCCTCTTGTAAGTGATCCAAATTCCACATGTAAACCAAATGAATACGTCACTAAACAAAAGGATGCCACTTCAAAATCAAAAGGTAAAATGCCTTGTGTTAATCTGGACGAACAATTTGAAAAGGTTAAAATAAAGTCGGGTTCAACAAAGTCTATTTCTGAACCCAGAAATACCAAACAAATTAACCAATCACGTGTTTCATGTCTAAGTCCAAATAAACAAAATGGAAAAGATGTTAACAATGTTCAAACAATTAATTTTGTTAAACAAGATAAAACAACTAAACAAGAAGTGTCAAAACCCAAATAGAATAGAGTCACACGTGTGTCACACACTTCTCCACAAAAACATTTAAATCGTCAAGTTGAAAGCAGATCATGCTACAACTGTGGAAAGTATGGGCACATCGCGTCTTACTGTCCTTATTATCAGACACCAAAGAAAGATTGAACTTTATGACACTAAAGCAAGTTCTGCCAAAAGAAGATCCATGACTCCACCAAAAAGAGTCAGTGAACCTAAAGTTCAACCTATCAACCAGTCTTCTGTTTATCACAAACAGACCTTACACAAAGCTAGCTTATGGAAAGAAAAGTCTATGTCTGGAAATGAGAACAAGAAGACAAATGATCTTCCCTCACCCTCAAATGGACAATGGGTGGAATTTATGATGTGTGATGCCTTTGGGTCACCTAAGCCAGTTAAGGCTTGGGTCCCTAGCCTTAACTAATATTTTCAACTAACTGTGCAGGGTGTTCGCTATAGTGTTGAAACAAACACCTGGATTGTAGATAGCGGAGCATCAAGGCACATGACTGGAAACCAGGCACTCCTATCAAACATCAAACAAATCAAAGGGGGTCATGTTTCATTTGTTGGAGACAAAGGAGGGTATATCACAGCTCAAGGTGAAGTGGGGAATCAAAAAGTGAAATTTGACAAGGTAAATTATGTTTAACAACTTCAATATAATTTGCTTTCTATCTCCCAAATATGCGACAAGGGATTTAAGGTAGTTTTCGACAATAAGAAGTGCTATGTCCTGAAAAAGGATTATGTGATTCCGGAGGACCAAGTCTTAATGTTAGCCTCAAGATATAATGACCTTTATGTCTTGGATCTATCAAAGGCCTCCATAATGGATCACCAAGTTCAATGCTTCTTGTCAAAAGCTACTGAGAAGGATTTTATCTCCTAGCATAGGAGAATGGGGCACATCAATCCACGGAAGATGAATCACTTGATCCAGAATGACCTAGTGCGAGGAGTCAATGTCAAGAACTTCCAACTCCCGGATTTTTGTGTCGCTTGCAAGAAAGGCAAACAAACAAAGAAGTCTCATAAGGCAAAGAAAGTTAATTCTATAGAACTACCTCTTGAGCTTCTTCACATGGATCTGTTTGGTCCAGTCAGTACAAGAAGCATCACATGCGACTTGTATTACTATGTAGTTACAGATGACTACTCAAGATTCTCTTGGGTGATGTTTCTGAAATCAAAATCAGAAACATTTGAGTCATTCAAAGAAATGGTAACTACAATGGAGTCTCTCTACAAGCTGAAGGTGAGACAAGTACGCTCAGATAACGGAACCGAGTTCAAGAACCAATGGATGGAGGCTTTCTGCAAAGAAAAGGGAATTGTGCACTAGTTCACTTCTGCCTACACTCCTCAGATGAATGGTGTTGCTGAGAAAAAGAATCACAGCTTAATAAAGAAAACATGCACAATGCTAGCAGACTCGAAACTACCTATCCAATTTTGGAATAAGGCAGTTGCCAATGCGTGTTACACGTTAAATCGAGTTCTGGTGGTAAAACGTCATGGCAAGACGTGTTACGAGTTACTTCAATGATGTAAACCAAATCTGGAGTACCTCGAACCGTTTGGAGCACCATGTACGTTGCTGAAGAAAACTCAGGAAGGAAAGTTTAACGAGAAGGCTGAAGAGGGAATTTTTCTAGGATACAACATACCGAATAAGAGAGTCTACAACAACTCAATAGGTCAAGTAGAGGTGTGGTGTAACGTCGATGTTTAGAGATACATCACCCCTCCTGCTGGAAAAGGATCCGTATTCTTTTTCGACTATGATGGATTCTTCAAATCCTTCAACATCCCTCTCTCCACTTCTGACGATGAGTTAGCAGCCAAAATAATGTATGATTCTTAAACACACCTTCACAAGACTCAACATCATCTGGTTCACAAGGTGAATCGTCTGACCACTCAGGGGGAGCACTCGAGGTTAGTGACTCTTCCTCTGACGATGAAGCCGTGGAGAATGATTAGGACACTTAGGAGCAACAGGTTCCTACTACTGCAAGTCCACAAGCATCTGACATTGATGCCTCTGAATCTTCGAAACCTCACACTCCTACTGCCTTAGATACGGAACCAAACGTTCATAATCTTGATTCTGAGGTAGTTGTTCCCACCATTCCTGGATCACGCCTAAATGTCTATCATCCTCTGGACAATGTCATTGGGGATGTCATATCAGGAGTTCAGATAAGAAATCAGCTGTATTCAGCTGATTATGCCTCGGTAATGGAAAAAAGGGTATCTTCACGATGGTGCATACCGCTGTTTTGTGTCTCAGTTCAAGCCAAAATACGTCAGTGAAGCCCTAAATGATGAGGCATGGGTGAGTGCCATGCAAGAAGAACTTCTTCAGCTCAAGAAGTTAGGTGTATGAACACTGGTAGATAGACCTAAAGGTGCTAAGGTCATTGGCACCAAGTGGGTATTGAAATGTAAGAAAGATGACCAAGGTGTCATCATCAGGAACAAGGCTCGAGTTGTAGTTCAAGGATTTCGACAAGTCGAGGGAATTGATTACAATTAAGTATTTGCACCTGTGGCGAGAATGGAAGCCATCTGTATCTTCCTAGCCAATGCCTCTTACATGAAGATTAAAGTCTATCAACTGGATGTAAAGAGTGCATTTCTTCATGGTGAAATCTAGGAAACAGTGTATGTCAGTCAACCCGAAGGATTTGAGGATCCATATCATCGAGACAGAGTTTACAAACTGGATAAGGCTCTCTACGGGCTTCACCAAGCCCCGAGAGCATGGTATGAAAAACTCTCAACTCACCTTGTGAAACACGGATTTCGTGGCGGTGTAATTGACTGTACACTATTCATCAAACAAAAGGATGGTGATCTGCTGCTTGTTTAGATTTATGTTGATGACATAATCTTTGATTCCAAGAACGAAGAATTATGTAAAGAATTTAAAGCAGTAATGAAGGTAGAATTTGAAATGAGTGCCATGGGAGAGATGAAGTTCTTTCTCGAGTTACAGGTGGATCAAACACCAAAGGGAATATTCTACATCAAACCAAGTATGTAGGGGATATTCTCAGTCGGTTTGACATGGAGAATGCTTCCGCAGCCGGGACTCCACTTGCTACAAAACATGATGTAGCACCCGACGAGAATGGTGATCTGGTTGATGCCACCATGTACCGAGGAATGAATGGATCCCTCATGTACCTTACTGCCTCAAGACCTGATATTATGTATGCAACATGTCTCTATTCAAGATATCAGACGAAACCAAAAGTTAACCATCTTATAGGGATCAAAAGGATATTTCGTTATCTAAAGGGTACACCAACACTTGGGTTGTGGTATCCTCATGACGATGACTTCGAGCTTACCTCGTACAGTGACTCGGATTATGGAAGATGCAAGATGAACTACAAATCCACCTCAGCAGGTTGTCAATTCTTCGGGAGAAGATTAGTCATGTGGCAGTGTAAGAAGCAGACATTAGTTGCGTTGTCAACTTGTGAAGCTGAATATGTTGCTGCAGCAAGTTGCTGTTCTCAAATCATCTGGATTCAACAGCAGATGCGGGACTACAGTTTGAAATTTTCTAACACCCCTATATTTGTTGATAATTCTACTGCAATAGGCGTTACTAAAAATCTTGTCCAACATCCTAAGACCAAACACATCAGAATTAAATATCACTTTATACGTGATTGTTTTGAAAAGACTCTAATCGATGTCATTAAAATAAATACGAATTTCCAACACGCTGACCTCTACACAAAAGCCTTTGATAAACCACGTTTTCTATATCTGTTAGAGGTCAACGACGTTAAAAAGAAAAGTGATATAATTCCAGAAGATGAACAGGTTTAGTCCGATGCGTCAAGTCTATTTTTCTTTTATTTACTTTTATTTCTTTTTATTTTAGTTTATTTTATTCAATTAATTTTGGTTCTTTTTATTTATTTCTTCGCCTATGAACATCCTAAAAACGCAAATCATTTACGGTTTTAGAATTTTAGGGGAGAATAGGTTAAGTTGGTATTAAAAAAATAAGGGAGGAGGAAAGGCAAACTAAAAGAAATGAGATCGTATCTGAGATATCGATTCAACGACTATGGAAAATGATAGTACACGGTAACAAAGCATTTGGGACTTTAAAAGATTAAATTGAATTAGATGTGAAATTCAAAGTATAAGTCGGAGAAGTCTGAGCAACATAAAAGGAAAAATGATAGTAAAACTAGATGCTATTAAGGTAACATAGAGAAAGTAGACCTAGAGGTTGCTAGACTATTAGATGATGTGTCGGTAGATTCAACACAATAGATAAGTAGACCTCTTTGGTGATCTCAAGATCAAACTAAGTTGTTTAACATGCTGTGGGTCATCATCTTATCCCTGGTTAACACAATCAACAGGGAGTTCCAATAAGGGGTGACGAGCAAAATAAATACCACAAATGTGTGCGGATGACCAAAATATGAGTAAAGCACATGCTGAAAAATGCAAAAAGCAATCAAACTGATAACCTATGTTGTTGGTGCGATCTGTGCAACAAGAATAAAATTGCTCAAATAAGAAGATAGGTTATGTGCCTCTCATGGTTGTGCGGTGGCACTGACCTGAGGATAAGCATAACCTATATTCTAGAATTCATTGTTGTTTGCCGCCTCTCTGTTGTGCGGTGGCACTGACCTGAGGCTTGGCTTCTCTTTGAAAGCTCTAAGAATAGTTTCTTCTTGTCAAAAATACCCGTAGACCGCTCAAAATCTCTTGAGGAATGTTGATTACCATATAAGCGTGGGATCGACAAATGCTTGTTGAAATAATTAAACCTTAAACCATCACCAATCTGTGTCAAAAGTCTATGTATGGATTTAAGTGGATAAGTATACTAACAATCATTGTGGCAACAATTTTTGAAAGTCCAAATCAATGTGTGCTTCTTATAGTACTAGTATGATGATGACTCTCGACAAAAACAAGAATCTAGCATCAAATGATTTTGGTAAAACCACCTGAATGAGTCGATTACTTGTATGATTCCATAATGAATCGTTTCTATTTTGGTCAAAATAACTTGAAGCTACCCGTTCAAGAAATAAATCTATTAGATTCCTATCTTAGGATTTTTCACCTCACACAAAATCACAAAAACATCTTTAGTTTTGTCTTTTAATGTTAGCTCGTTTGTTTTGTTTTAACATTTAGTCAATTTAGAGTTATATGTCAGACTATGTCGTGGAATTCAATCTGGGATTAAATTACTTAAAAGTGTCACGTCTGCGGTGACCAAACGTGTTTTCAATGTTAATGGGTCACGTCTAAGGTGACAAAATGTGTTTTGTTTAAAAGGATCACGACTGAGGTGATCAAAATTTTCAATGTTAAAACGATCATGTCTGAGATGATCGAATGCTCAAAATGTTTAATCAAAAGTTAAAAGGGGTTGAATGTCTAATGGTCATAAAGTCAAAATCATGAGTATGATGCATTCGCACGACTAGACGATGAATATGGACTAGTCGTACGATTGGACCATACTTATACACTAGACAACCGAATGGAGCATGAGTATGAACCATTCACACGAATGGCTTACAAGATTGAGCCAGTCGCCCAAATGGAGTTGTCCAAATGAGTCAGTCGCCCGACTGAATCCCAGTCGGCCGACTGAAGGTAATCGACTGAACCAATCGCCCAACTGAGTTCCAATCGCCCGAATGAAAAGAGCGAATGGATCCAGTCGCCCGATTGAAACCAGATTCAGTATAAATAGGGCTATAGTCGATCTCATACGCTTATCACTCCTCATTCACCCTAAAATCGCATATCGTGTCATTACTCTGCCAAAATTTCTTCTGACCTTACTCGACTTCAAATTTTGGTATTTTGACGATTGCTGGTCTTTACACAGGTATAATGCGGTGCAATCTACACAAATCGCAGTCGATTTGTGCCCTAAATTAATGAATTCGGCCCTAATATAGAACCGAGACTTAGTTAGACAAATAAACTAATAAAACTAACTAATATAGAACCGAGACTTAGTTAGACAAATAAACTAATAAAACTAAGTAAAAAGTTGAAATCAAGGTTATTAGGTGCTTAGTAGGGTTGTTGCGAGTCTAATGACCCAAACCACGGTGTTTAATATTAAGATTGGCTCAAAATTTGAATTTCAATCGAACGGACAGTAGGTCATGCGATTGGACAACCGGATGAACTACAATCGCATGACTGAGCTGGACGAATGACTCAGTCGGCCGAATGAACAAGGCGTATGAGCTCAGTCGGCCGACTGAACCAGTCGCAGGCTCAGTCACCCGATTGAACTCAGTCGCATGATAAGTCACCCGACTGTATTCAGTCGCACGATTGAACAAGACTGACCTTAAACAGTTTAGAGTGAATTGCTTTCTATTATGTGCTGATCTAATGTATATATGTCTTGTGTTACAGATCTATGGCAGATCGGTGGACCATCAACACCAAGCACAATATTTGTGCTCATTTGGACGCCATTACTCGGAACGCTACCAAGTTTGCTGGCATAATTTCTTTTCTAAAGAGATCACGGATACATCGATCCATATCTACACCATGCACTCCCTATAGGTCTATATAGCAGGCCTTCTGGGAGGGTGCATCAGTTGACCGATCTCGTGAGCCCTACTGCATGAGGAGTACTATACTTGGGCAAGACATAGAGGTGACTGCTGCAGATCTTAGACGAGTACTTGACCTGGGTGATGATGCGGCTCACCCAACCAGGCTACACCCTCTGACTGTGAGGGGATGTTTCCTCAGGATGAAATACTTTGGGGACATCAATGCAGGTATGCTAAACAAAAGCAACCTATGTCCCCAGTTCAAGTACTTAGCACATGTCATCCTCAAGTGCATAGCATCGAGAAAGGGTGGATTTGATGACCTATCTGACCAAATCCAGAATGCCTACGTGGCACTGGTGCTGAATCACCCCTTCAGCTTCTCCAACATGACTTTTTCATACCTGATCGAGAACCTTGAGGCCAAGGCAAGGAAGGCTTCTATATGTACCCAGGATTCTTACAAATGATTATGAATGAGAAGCTTCCTTTGCTACCCAAATAGAGCCACGATGCAGTATCCCTCTAGATTATGGATGACACCACTCTCGGAAGGATGAAGGTTTACAGGGGCAAGCAAGTAAAGCCCCCTGTAAAGAGACTGTTCGGGCATCTGGCCCGGGAGGAGTATGTGGCGCCAGGAAGGCGTAAGTGGCGCCCCGAGGAGAGTGACTCAGATATTGAGCAAATTGCTCTTCCATCTGATGACTCCGATGATGACGACAGTGGAGCTGGTGGAGAGTCTGGCCCCGCTACTTCTAGGGCCACCACTGCACATGTTACACCTCCACCACCCACTCATGGAGATGCCACCACCACCAGTTTCCATAAGGATTTATGTCCTCTTGATGAGGAGGAAGAGAGTGATGAGGAGCTACTAACAAGGACAGTGGGCAGCAGGGTGGTTGCCACCGACCGAGGCATTCGGGAGGTTGGAGGACGTCCTAGCAAATCTGGAGAGACTGCAGCCGACCCTAGTTACACACCTGGTCAGCCCAGTAGCATCCCAGGGGGAGCATTAACCTCAAGGGGCATGAGGGGAAAAAGGATGGCTCAGCCCCATGGGATGAAGACGAAGAAAAGGAGGATGACCTTCGTCACCACCACCACCACATCCACCACCTCTACCACTCCTCCCATCACCAGTACCACCATTCCACCACCACCACTACTACTACTTCACCCACCATCACCACTACAGCCACTCCACCAACTATCTACACCACTTCCACCACCACTACAACATACATACCGCCACCCACTCATCTACCTCCACCCATATTCACCATAGCCACGACTACCACCTCCAGCCACCAAGCCAGTCCCTCATCCCATACCACATTCACCACTGGATCACCTTTACCTCTCAATGGGGTAGAGGAACAGCTATCGGCACTAAACCATATGGTGCTGAAGCTGTTAGCTGCCGATGACGAGAAGACTGCCCAGCTATGACAGCTGATGGAGCTTACTACTGCACAATCACAGCAGATCTCTCAGCAGGCAGAGGAGATCGCCCAACTCAAAGAGCATAAAGCCGAATTAGCAAAGAAGATTAAGAGTTGGAGTCATCGAACAGATCTATCATGCTCAAGCTTAAAGGATCCAAAGAAGAGCCTCTGAAGATCAAAGAAGATGATGACGATAGTGATGACGATGATGAAGAGGATGAGGATGACACAGAAGATGGAGGAGATGATGACGAAATAGGAGATCCATCTGCTTCAGGTGCCCAGGAAGCTAGTGAGAGGCGAACCAAAAGGAATCAAGATCTGGGTGCCTCGACATAAGCCCCGACAGTAGAGGAACACATGATTCAGGACAAAAGTAATGCATAGATGTTTGTGTAATTTAAATCATGTGTAATTGAAAATTGTATTAAACTTATGTGCATGAATATTTATGTATATATTTAATGTTTACTGTCTTAATTATTTACTCATGCATGATGTGTTAAATGTTTTAAATCAAGCAGATCCACATTATCAGCGAGATGACTACGATGTTGCTCCCCTTCAGCAGATCAAGTCTAAACTCACAATGATACTTGATCTACAAGGGATTATCAGGAGGTCAGTAAGCTATACTTCCGGAAGGAGAAATTATTCACAACCTCACTGATGAGCAACTGGCAGAAATGTTCCGGTTAAACCCGGATGAATTGGTTAAGGATGCCCCTACCGTCGATATTGCTAGTGATGACGAGCTCAATGATGTTGACGAGATAGAAAGTGAAGACATCACAACACAGTACTATCCGGAATATACTGATCGAGAGGGAAATGTGGTTCCAAATTTTGGTAATACACTTGATAGTGATATGCATGTTAAATTGGATATGATGGAGAGGGAGACCGAGAAATCAAAAAGCCAAGCCCAAGCCACGGACGCCGAGGTTGAAAACAAAAGGCTGAATAGCGGCTTGTTTTGCAGAAATCCGTGCCCAACACACAGCGCCAGCCGAGTACCTACGCCAAGCTCTACAAAGTAAAGAAGCATCTTAAGGTGTCTGGCAAAATTATAGTGTGGGCTTACTTTGAGGATCTGAATGTATATGCAGTGAAAAGGGAGAAGGGAATCAAGTACTTCAGATTTCCATATGATCTGAAGACTCTTCCTGGTTTTGAGCTCAACCAGTTGGCACGCCTGAACCTGCTGTATGCTGACCCTAGGAAGATGCCAGGCTGGTTTGAAGATGTGTTGAAGAGAGAATACCACACACAATGGGTTAATTTCAAGCCTCAACAACCTACAAGGTATATTCTAAGGTCGGAGGTGGACCCAAGGACTGGGAAACCCAAAGTGGTGTTGAAGTGGAGTCCTGCGCGTACTATGTCAAAGATCCCATTGAGGGAAGTGCCACAGGACTTCACTCCCCACTTCAAGTGATGGTATTATGACTGGCGTACAGGAGAAGCGGTCATAGTATTACAGAAAGAGCGCCAAATGGAGACCATCCGGGTATTTGACCCAATGTGGCTAACTAACCTGTCACCCAGTGATGTTTATACTTTATACATGTGGCCATTATTCTATGATCCGCAGGATATTATACAGGCCCTCTAGTTTCAAAACGTGATAAGACTCTGCTTTGCATTCGAGATACATGCTGGAGTCACAGTCGAGGAGAGGCATAAGAAGTTTGACGAGCTGATGAAGGATGCCATACAATGAAGGAAACTAGGTCCAAGGGAGAGTTTGTAGATCCATATGTACCTAGTTTACGATCTTAATGTAATATGTTTGTCATGTCCTAAATGTAATGAAACAAATGAGTTGAATGAAGCATATTATGTGGCTGTTGATCTTAATGTCTAATGTTTCAGTGTATGTTTTAATGTTTATTATTTATTAATGCATATTGAATCAACTATATAGGTTTGTGGTTGTTTGAATAGATCCTAGTCAAGTAATGATTGGGAAACATATTCAAACTTAGTCGTATGAAGTCTTCATGCGAATGGACCATGCTAATGGACCATACGCATGAACACTTTATTCTAATGGACCAGTCGCACGACTGAACCAGGAGACTGGATCAGTCGCACGACTGAACTTTCAGTGATGTGATTGACTCAGTCACATGCTTTAGTCGCACGACTGAACCATGCTAATGGTCCAGTCATACGGTTGACTAACCCTAACCTATAAATACCACGTAATTCGTGGAAAAACATAACACTTTGAAGAATTCGACTCCTACTCGTACCCTAGCCGTCCAGAACATCCAAGAAAGTCAGTCCAAGTTCATAGATCATTCTTGATTGATTCCTATTCATTCTTAATGTTTAGTTTAATATTATATCGATCGGGTTAACGTTCTCACTTATTGGATCGCCAATCAAATAGGATTCCGCACTATTTGAGTTGGTATACACGTGAATCAGTTAGTACTCCGTCCAGTATATAGGTTTGTGGTTATTTAAATAGATCCTAGTCAAGTAATGATTGAGAAACATATTCAAACTTAATCGTATGAAGTCTTCAAGCGAATGGACCATGCGAATGGACCATGCTAATGGACCATACGCATGAACACTTTATGCTAATGGACCAGTCGCATGACTGAACCAGGAGACTAGATCAGTCGCACGACTGAGACATACGAATGACTCAGTCGCACGACTGAACCTTCAGTCGTGTGATTGACTCAGCCACATGCTTTAGTCGCACGACTGAACCATGCTAATGGTCCAGTCGTATGATTGACTAACCCTAACCTATAAATACCACTTAATTCATGGAAAAACATAACACTTTGAAGAATTCAACTCCTACTCGTACCCTAGCCGTCCAGAACGTCCAAGAAAGCCAGTCGAAGTTCATAGATCATTCTTGATCGATTCCTATTCGTTCTTAACGTTTAGTTTAATCTTATATCGATTGGGTTAACGTTCTCATTGATTGGATCGCCAATCAAATAGGATTCCGCACTAAATGAGTTGGTATACACGTGAATCAGTTAGTACTCCGTCCAGTACACGGTTCCTAACATTCATAATAAGACGTAGTGAATATGACGGTGTCTAATTCTCCAAATTTCCAACTAAGGCAACATTTATCCATAAGTCACATGTCAATAATTATTCTCAAATACACATTCAAAACATGTCAACATAATATTGGTGAGCTCATGAGTTTATAACACTTGACCCATCATGACTAAAGTATAACAATCAATAATAATGAAAATGATAAATTCATTCTAAAATATACACCGTCAATTATGATAGAATTTAACATCTCTTTAACTATGTGTTCAATTCATTCTAACAATCAAGATATACATCCAAATATATATATATATATATTATATATATATATATATATAATATATATATATATATATATGAAACATATATACCAGCTAACACGCCCCCTTAGTATGAGCAATAAGGGATTG
Source organism: Flaveria trinervia (assembly GCA_025506515.1). NCBI lineage: Eukaryota > Viridiplantae > Streptophyta > Magnoliopsida > Asterales > Asteraceae > Flaveria > Flaveria trinervia. The sequence goes on from CM046452.1 coordinate 70,189,726, forward strand.
GATGTACAATTGGACTTGAACCGATTAAATAGCTGCCATCGTAGTCCTTTAGTGAAATATTTAGCATACTGATTGTCAGCAGGAATATGTAGGACTCGTATGGCACCAATGTGAACTTTCTCTTGAACAAAGTGAATGTCTATTTAACATGTTTAGTGTGTTGGTGCTGAACCAGGTTCTTGGAAAGGTATACAACTAAAACATATAAACAGTTTCATGCAACTCTCCATGCAAGAAATCATTCTTAACATCTATTTGACGGGCTGTGAGACGGTAAGGCTTAGAACAGTCCGAATGGTGGTAGGTTTGACGATTAGACTGAAGGTATCAAATCAATCTATGATAACCTATTACGCCTTAAGGAGCTATTTACATTAAATTTATGGCAAAGAAGCCACATACAATGAATAATATGTGCATTAGCAGGTCTAGGTACCAACTCCCATGTATTATTGTCTATTAATGCTCGGTATTTGGTAGTAATGGCCTTATGCCAATTGGGGTCAGTTAAGGCTGTAAGGTGGGATTTAGGCATGGGAGAGACAAGAAGAGGGAGGAGGTGTGGAGGTTGATAGGTATAAAGAGTTGGAAGTGTCATCTTATGAGCGGGTGATCATATTGTGGGTACGCGTGGGTGATGAGTTGGAGGGTGGGGGTGGTTGGGTGTCGAAGGAGGATGTTTTGGAACTGGTGGTGGGTGGCAGATATGGGGGTGCTCGTGGAAGCTTGGAGTGGCACTGGTAGTAATGTGGGAAGGTGTCGGATATGGTTGGTGGTGGGAGGTGAGACCGAGTGCTAATAGGATGTGGACTATGAGGTGTTGTGTGATGGTGAGAGGCAAGAGCGAAAGGTTGGTGAGTGGTGGTAGAATGGAACGTATCCGGGTGAGTGAAAATAAAGGAAGTGAGGTCAGGCTCAAGTAAGGAGTAATCCGAGGCATCGTTTCATCAAAGCTAACATGGAGAGAGAAGATTATCTTGCCGGTGGAAATTGAACACATGTCGGTGGTCGTAGGGGGGTTGCGAATATGTAGGAGGTAGAGAAGCATGTGTGAGGATGGTTATCAAATTCCCATTCTTTCTCACATTGAAAAGCTTTGATGGAAAGGTTAAATTGGGTTTTCATGTATGCATGAAATCTGGTGATGTGCTGACCATTTTAGATTTAAATTTAAGTGGATAGACCCAGGTGTAATTAGTAAAGTTGTCTATTAGAATCATATAATAATATGTAAGGCCCCGTTCCCGGAAAACCTCACAGTTGGTTAATCATAACGTAAAATCATTTTTAATAACCAAAACATTGCAGCGGAATTAAATAGATATTTATTTAAAACTTGAAAATCATATTGTACTCATACATTTGTCTTTAAATATAATAAAAACATAGTGCATAAGTCTAAAATTACAATAAAGATTGCATAAACGGGAATGACATCCATTACTCTCCAAGTAGCTCCCTGGTGTCATAACATTTACCTGCCCACTATTATGCATAAAAGTCAGCTTTGCTGAGTGAGTTCTACTTTTAGATAAATAAGAAAAAATAAGTTTTATCCTCCATATAATGACCACACATACATCATACTACATAACATTTCTTGCATCATAATAAGCATGTTCATTATCTTCATTCTTTCATTATCTTTCACTTGATAAATGAGATTGCATAAAGCAAGAGCTCTATGTTGATCGACAATGATGTCGATTCCCGTCGGTACACATCATCATGGTAGCTAACCTCTAATAGTTGAACCACACTGCAAGGCACATAGCCCGCTCATGAATACGGATCCATCATTATACGTCATACTCATATAAGTGAAGTCTATCATAGTTTTTGTTAGACTTTTCATCATCAAACGAGCTCGGGGTAACATTCGTTAAGTTTCACTTCTCATTAATCTTATCTTACATTTTAATATATAATACTTAACTTATTAAGTACATAACATACCAAGTACTAACCATCATAAAACATAACCGAACCTTCGTGGGACAACGGGGGTTCGGGGGCGGCAGCCCCTAACAACAGGGTCTAGGGGCAGCAGCCTCTAGTGGGGTCCAAGGGGCAACGCCCCTGGCTAGGGCTGGGCTGCCAGGTCAGCGCGAAATTTTTTTATTTTTAAACATTTATATAATACATTTCCTTATAGAGAAATCAATCTTCTGTTAAAACCTTATAAAATCTTGGTCATTTAAAAACGTATATTTAGTATACATAATAACCCCAAAACATGGAAAAACTTATAAATAAGGGGATCTAAAACTCACCTGGATACCATGAGTAACTTCTAAACTAAGCTTTCTAGGTTAGGATTACACTACACAGCCTGCAAATAAGTTAACACTTAAAGGGCTTAATTTCAGCCTAATTTCGCTAACAGATAAACGGTTTCACTGCTAGTTTCGCATAGCAGTTTCGCCCAACTTTTGTTGGAATTCCATGGTTGCGAAATTACCTGCAAAACTATAGTTTCTCAGAAGACTCGCAGTTTCGCAGCTTGAACACCTAGTTTCGCTGGATGCACAGACAGTTTCGCAGAATGCATAAAAATTACGAACCAGCCCATTTTTAACCCAAAATCGCAACTTTTTAAGTCCAATCTCCTAGTTTATCAACCATGAGGCTATATCTAAGTTTTTTACACGTTTTCATACGTAAAAATGTGACCTTTATGCGATTATTTGCAAATTTTCAAAACCCAAAACCCTAGAATCCGGGTTTGATCTACATAAGGGCTTAGAGGCTGATTCTTACCTGGATTCATTGCTTCTTTCTTATGTTTTGATTCTTCAACACCAGATCTTAAATCTCGTAACCTTTGAAGCTTCAAATATTGTGTTTTCTTCACTTTCTCTCTCTACTTTTTCTCTCTACGAATTTGGGTGGTTAGGGTTCAAATAAGGAAGATTATGGCTGGTTAAGTGGCTTAAGGGCTTATTATGAGCCTTTAATCCCTTAGGCTACTACCCAATAATACTATTTAGCCCATGGCCATTTCTCTTCTTTATTAAATACCCAATAATTAAGCCTATTATCCTTGATGACTCGTTTTGACTTTTCGGGGTATTACATAATATTTGTATCTGGCCTTACTAATGATAGGATAAGTCCATAAATGAGAGAATTCACTTATCAAACTTAAGTAAACTCCTTTGAGGTTTGACAAGCTAATCATAATAAACTAAATCAAATGGTAATAAAGTGGAAGAAGTATATCACGAAATAGGCAAACAGTTGCATTTTGCTAAGTGACAAGAATTGCAAAGACTAGGATGTCTCGTTTTATTACATGAAATAAATTGATAAAAACAAGCAAATCAAGAACATGTGCGTCGAGGTGACCCAAACAATCAAGCCACACATGAGGAATATAATATGCAACATGAGCAGAAGCTAGGGTTAGAGTAGGTGCAATGACAGGGTAAAAAGGCTTATCACTATTGTAGTGGGTTAAAGCCTTCCCAATCTTGAAGACCTTTATAGAAAAATTATATGGGTCAAATTTAACAAAAACACAATTATCAATGATTAATTTGTTTTCAGATTTAGGATTTTAATGATGTTGTGGGTGTAAAGGACATTAAGTTTAAGATGGGTTGAGGATTGTAGGAAAGTTATGTTATTAGACCCACCCACAGGCATTTTATGAACATTTCTAACAAATATGGACTTAATAAAACTACACATGGAAGGGTTAGAAACCAAACCTGGATCAATACTAAGGTGATCTGTTGCCTTTGTGTCAATGACCTATTGTGTGTCATCGTGGTCTAACGACATAGCATTAAGTGATTTAACCAAATTAGTTGGTTCCAGTAGGTTGTATTTAGAAACATTTGCATGTGGAGGTTGTTGGTTTGGGCCAGATTGCCGAGGAGGGACATGCCTAGGTGTCGGTGGCCACAGACCTTGCTTTCCAAGATGAAACCCACCCCTTGAGTGGGGTATGGGCCATAAGGAGTAGAGGCCCATGATGGGGCCCAACAAGGCTTCTAAGACGGGCCTAAAAAGGGTGACCAAGGCTGTTTGGATGAAGCGAAAATGGCCCATGATAGCTACTATGAATTAGGTCGGATGTTGGATGACAAGTTTTGAGACCCGCTAGGCCCGTGATATGAACTGAGTCTATGCTGTTGGGATGCACCCCTATTGGGTCTATTTCAAGTGGAAACAGGGTGCCAGGAGGTGGTTTGGTCAAGAGATCCAAGAGTAGGGGTGGCCAGGGAAGCAGACTTGAGGCCATCACGAGCTTTCTGACGATCTTGTTCCAACTAAAGCATGTTGGAGGTTGTTTCCTAGGATAAAAGAGTTTAATTGAGGTGAAAGGCCACATTGTCAAATTCTAGGGGCAAGCCACAAACGAGTTAAAGAACTAGTTGGCTTTCACTAACTAGGCTTTCCACATCGGAGAATTGATATGCTAGGGCCTTGAGTTTCTAGCAGTAGTCGGCTTTCACTAATGTAGCAGCTCTGATACCATGTAAATCTGAGAATTCTCAGGGATCAGGATTGGGAATGCTCAAGAAACAAAGGCAATAGTGGCAACAGTCGTGGGTGACTGCATTTGCGGTGATATTAGGGCTCAGAGCACGCTTGCTCTAATACCATGTAAATTTGAAAATTCTCAATAATTTGATTAAGCATAAACGATATACATATATACATATGAACTTAACTGACTTCCCTATCACTAAACCTTATCAATCTATAAAAGATAAATACAATTCAAGATATATACAAAATATACATCCGAATATATATGAAACATACATATTGGCTAATAGTTTCTAGAAACAAAAGTATCAAGAGATGGTTAGAACATAACCCTGATACAACAACCGATAAAACCATAATTTTAATATCCTAATTACTAGTGGTTTCACTAAACATGTCTGTAAAGTGGCACCCGCTCTTTTTGTTTATTCAAGACAAGAAGAACAAGGTTTTGATCCATTTACACCGTTACAGAAACTGACTCTTTCGTACCACATCCCGCAATGGAAAGCACCAACTCCTGGTGTATGATGAAGAAGCCAATGAAGAATAGAAGAAAAAACCAACTGAGGTTGAGATTTAAGAAAAAGAATGTGAAAACGACAAAAAGGAACGACAACCGAAAAAGAAATGAAGGTTCAAGTCTTGTGCGACCCTGATGGTTTAGACAAATGAACAAGTAGTTGCCTTGTGTAAGATTTGGGTTTATATTTCCACCTTCCCCGATACATGGTAATCAACAAAAAAACATGAAGGGTTTTAGGGTCGAGTCATTGATCATTACAAGCATCAACTTGGTGGAAGCTAACAAAGCACTCACCACTATATTCAAAATGAAAAACTTTAAAATCGGAAGATAAATTGGTACATTTAAACGGTACGACAAATTTTAAATTTTAATTTCTGTAAATTTAGTTTATGTTATGTGTTAAATATTTTTAAAAACTATATAGAAACAACTAGCTAGTGGATCCTTTGATATAAATGTGATGAAGAAGACGTTCAAAGATACCAAAAAACACGGGGTGAAAGGTTTTACCCATATAGATTCATGAGATATGGTATTATAAATAGACAACCATCCTATCGATGGTGAAAAGTTTTACAATCAATCTAGAATAAACAAAAAATCATTATATTCCAACAACTACACAAGTCCTAATGATTCTTTGGTAGTGAAATCATGAACCTTAACATAGACAGAACGCCTACTGGACTGACAAGAAAAAATATATGTCGAGCCATCAACCAAAAATGATTTGGCCAACACTATTGCTCAGTATTCACATATTGCTAGGTACACATCGTTAAAGAATGATCTTTTTAAACAAATTATGGACTCAAGAAAGAAAAAGGATGAGGAGATTATGAGTTTAGTGGATAAGGATGAGGGTATGGATGGATCAAGATTTGAAAACATTCATCAATGATCAAACCGCATGGCTACATGATTGGACCAATGTTGCAAATAATTCTTCAACAAAAATGGGAATGGTGAACCGATGGGTATGACATTATGACTTCTTATTAGTTAATAGAATGTTATTTTTTTGTGGCTTTCATGCAATTTGTTTATTTATTCTAACTAATGACATGTTGTTTTTTTGTGTTTTTAAATATATTAAATTAATTACTCACATTCAATAATTAAAAAAATAAGTTCGTTAGGTTGGGTATTCCTATCAATTTGAGTAGATTTAAAATAGATTTAGGATTTAAAATATGAGTAGGTAAAAGTAAAGTGGTACTCATTATTGTTTAATTAATTTGACTAGTTTCAACACAAATCCAACTATGTGATACTAAATTCATTACCAACAAAACATGATTTTTTGATTCATTTCATTATGTTTGTTATTGTTGTGTATTAAACGTTATCTTACAACCCAAAACGAAAATCAAGTCGACCCAAATTACTTCTGATTTTCATACCAACGGCTCCAAAATTTCTTGAATTTTTAACCAGCAAATTTATACACACTGGCGACCCAATTCCATAAACGTTAAAGACTTAAAAGTGTTAGAACTCACCAATTACATCAGAAGAAACGAAACGACTCAGATCCTTTTACAAGTCCCAAATACACAATTATAACTACACAAACAAACAGACGCAACAAAAGTGGTCAGATGGAAAGAAATCAAGGCGAGAAGAAGCCGTTAATGGTTGCACGACCGATGTTGGATTTAGGCTCATGAAGAACCAGCTGTTTCACTTTCTTGAACGGAGGCCTCTTGATCACCACAGTCGAAGGCTCCAGATCATCGCTATGATCACTTGATGACATCTTCTTCATCAGCTTCTCGTATTCTTCCGCCATTAGCATCGCAATATCTGCCATTTTGTGTTTCAAAAACTGAATTGATGATGGAATAGTGGAATTTGGATGATTATTGTGATTTGGGGGTGATGAGGATTGAGGGTTTTATAGGGAAGTGATAAAAGAATATTGTGGGAAAGGGGGAATGGATAGGGATGATGAGATTGCGTTTGTTTTCGGTGGGTATTCACTATTCATTTCAGATGTTCCCATAGGATTCTCCTTAATTCTCTGCAAACCTTTTTTTTTTTTTTTTGTTTTCTTTCTTCTTTTTTATTATTTTAGAGAAATGATTAACATTTTGACATTACACAATTTGAGTGATGCCAATGAGTTGATTGTGTGTATGGTAAAAGCACTGTTTAAAACTTTTAACATTTTTTAGAAGTTTTGTTTTTTAGATGCCAGGCTTTTGATGTCATCTAAAGCGTGATATAATTTAATTTGGTGTCACTTAAAAGTAATGTGATTGTTGCTAGAAAAAAACATCTATAACACTTTGATCACTTTAATTTCATATAAAAATAAGTAAACATATTAATAACTAGTAAAAACTAGATATACATTAGTACCTTAGATTATGAATTTAGTACTATAGTTTTTTTAAAGTAACTATTTCTTTTATTTTTAAAATGTCATCTAACCTTTTATTTTTAAGAATCTTAGCTTTATATTTTTTTATCATATCATATATTAGTAATACAAAACCATAAACAAATTATAATAGAGGGTAACAAAATCTATAATACAAACTTAGAGTAAATTACATGGACAGTCTCTGGATATGCACCTATTGCAATTTTAATTCTTACTTTTAATAAATTATAGATGTGGGCTTATACTTTGTATGGTATGTACACTGGTGGTCCCTGACGCTAATAGAGTTTAAGTTTCTCAGTTAAGTCAATATAAAATTACCAAGATACCCTTAAATAAAAAATAAAAAGATTCATATAATTTAAATAAAACCAACCCACCCCTACCCACGCCATTTCATCATCTTCTTCTATCTCTCTCTCTAAAAAGTCCATACCTTTAAACTAAATTACCCCAAACGACCATCTACGATCGCACTGTCACATTGCCACACCTATCACCACCTTCGGTCAACACCCACCTACGACCACCACTTCCGGTCAACACACAACTGTGACCACCACCTCCGGTAAACACAAACACCTGTGAGTCTACAACCACCAACTCTGGTGGTGGTGTGGTTTTGGGGATGGTTTTGCTGGTGGTGGTGGTACACGGAACGAGGGGAGGGGGGGGTATTATTATTTTTAGTTTTAAATATTTGTTAAAGGGTATTTTGGTTATTTTTTAAGACTTAACTGAGAAACTTAACCTCTGTTAGCGTTGGGGACTACCGTGTGCATATCATGCAAAGTATATACCCGTATCTGGGATTTATTGAAAGTAGGAATTAAAGTTACAATAAATGTATACCCAATGACTGTCCATGTAATTTACTCTACAAACTTATTAAAAATTGACGGAAGTCACTTGTTAATTGGTCATAGGACTATGATGTCATGTTAGCTAACATGTCACACATAATTTCATTGAAAATAACAAGCATCGTTAAAATTTATATATTAGTAATTATGAATTTAATTTGAGCATTAGAGTTGTATATATCTTATGCTTCTAACCATTGTATTTTTAATTGCGTCCTCTGCCTTTAGGATTTAAAACCCTTTCCCTTCACGTTGGTGCCATATGTGTTTTTCTTTCTAAAGTTAAAAAACAAAAGGAAAAGTCAAATTCACTCAGGTTTCACGAACGTTAATTTATCTATTACTTAAATTAATAATAAATAAAAAAAAGAAGGTCGGTGGATATGGATAAACATAAAACATGAATGGGGTATACCTATTAATTATTAGGTTTCGATGGTTTTGTATGCGGTGTTGGTTTTGCATCATTTTCCTCTGCACACTTCCCATTTGTTCTTTTTTTTCTGTCGTGTCCAACCCTAAGCCAATGTGTCTTTTTCTTTTCTCTTTCACGTAACCAATTATTTTATAACGTGATGTAAACTTTTTCCTTTTTTATCCTGTAAAGTTATATCTAACACGCTAATTATTCTACTATTTAAAATTAAACATTCTATTGGTGTAAACTTTTTCTTCTTTTTATCCTTTTGTTTTTGTCCCAAAGCCAGGTATTGACAAATAATTATCCTTTAGCATATATCACATATTCACATATATTAGTTTGGTGTAGTGAAAAAACTCCAGATCTTTAGTTCTAAAACCCGCAATAGGTTGTAGGTTCAAATCTTACGTTACGTTTTCTTTCTTCTTTTTTTATATTTATTACATCATTTTTATTTACAGTATTTTCTTTTCTATTACTATAATATTTGTTTACTATAATATTTGTTTCATTTAAATTACTTTTTGTAATTCTTAAGCCGCCCATAGCATAACGTAGATAACAATCTAACATACATGTCGCAACATTTTGTTAAATCATACTATTACTTTTTAAAATCAGACTTTTACGTACTTTTCGCGTTGATAAACTTTTCAATATAAATTATGTCCGAAAACGAATCGGGTTAAATAAATTAGGTATCATGTCTTTCTCAACCCACAATTGAGAAAACCCTGGTTCAACCCTAAACGTTTTTGCTTAGATTAAAACTTGAACTAAAATTTTACATGTCTTGAGTAACTCACATTAACTACTTGGGGTGAGGATTATTGGTTCCAAATCAAGCATCCAAGTTTTATGATTTTTTTTATCAAACTTAAATTACTAACTTGAAACTTACAGTTGATATACTTTACAAACTACCGATTGAAACTTAACCTTGTGAAAAAATTTACCTTAAACGAAACTACCATGGATCAACAGAACCATCTTTTTAACTTTTAAAGCTTTTAAGTTCTACTTTCAAACAATCAAACTTGATTATAACAATTACTTCATGTATCCATCTATCCGAAAGAGTAATTTACTAATATCAAACTTTTATTACACACATGATTCCACTAATTCCTCAAGAATGCCAAATGTTCTTTTATCGGATCAATTATATATGGAAACTTAATCCTTATGTCGTAAATCACACTAAATCATCTGCTTACAATAAAGAATCATAATAATTTAAAAAAAAATCCCTAGCAATACTGCATAAAACTTAAGCGAATCTTCATTTTAAGACTTGTTCTATAATAACAACTAACAAACAAGAGAGACATAATAATATATATCAAATATTTATCAAGACCAGCTTTTCACTGTAAAAAAAAATCAAAACCAAGATATCAAATTGATCAAGAAGTATCTACCTGTCGTTTACCATGCACATACAACTCAGTAACATTGCTTAGCACTTACACTTTGCTTTTATCGTAGCCCCCGACAGCTTGTGATCGCAAATGTTGGTCCAAATTGGGGTGTTTGCTTTGTTCCATCCCATGCTTATTCAAAAGATATCCCTCATATTTTTATATTACTAATTACCAACTTTGTTAAGCTTAAAGAGTTCTACACTATGCATAATAAGTTGTATTTATCTTTGTTTTTTTTAATCCTTAACTTTTTCTTATTGTAACTCAATACTTTTACACTTTTACAATTTGACCCCAATATTTTTATACTTTCAAATTTGATCTCTTATGTTTTTCATATTTTGTTAATTTTTTGTTTTAATGTTCGGTTTAAAATTTGTGAGTTAACTCATCGTAGCGTACATGTGTGGTTCAACGCTTTTACCCTTATATTTTTCCTGTTTAACGACCCCGTCGCAACATACTGATTATAGATCGACTTACTTATTGATTTATATGTTTTACGTTCCGCCTACGTTGTTTAACATGTTTACACCTACTTTTCGTTTTTTTTATTTTTATTATTTTTAAGATGAGCTTTTTTGATTTTAGTGATCATTGACGATGGTTTCATTTGTGCTACTTGATATGGTTTTACGCTCCCACTGCAACGCAAGGGTTTAAAATTAGTTTAGTCTATTAAGAATAAATACAAACATATTACATGCAAACAAATTCAATATTTGCTGATGTGGTACCACATGGACCCCAAGGTTCATCATCGGTTGAATCTAATACTCCTGCAAAATTTTCTCCTAATCAATCATGGTTTAGAACAAATTGTCAATTTGCTTGAGCATTGTTTAGAATAATATAGAAAAATTAACCATAAAGAACAAAATAAAACATACAGATGATTGATAGATGAAGGGGTATCACCCAAAAACTAACCGAACAAGAGTGATAAGAACAAAATTACACCCTCAGCCGCGGCTCAGAGGATCCATTCGGGCATGATAAGCCCGAACCGCGGCTTAGAGAGGACAAAAGCCCGAACCGCGGCTTAGGGAGGGCAAAAGCCCGAACCGCGGCTTAGGGAGGGCAAAAGCCCGAACCGCGGCTTAGGGAGGGCAAAAGCCCGAACCGCGGCTTAGGGAGGGCAAAAGCCCGAACCGCGGCTTAGGGAGGGCAAAAGCCCGAACCGCGGCTTAGGGAGGGCAAAAGCCCGAACCGCGGCTTAGGGAGGGCAAAAGACCGAACCGCGGCTTAGGGAGGGCAAAAGCCCGAACCGCGGCCCAGGGGAGGAGCAAAAGCCCACACCTCGGTTGGGTAGGTCACCACAGAAACGAATGCTCAATTTCGTGCGTCCCCATGTTCAACACTTGTGAAAATCCTCACGTAAGCGTGGTAACCAAGGAAGCCATTCATTAGTTACAAGAGAATAAGAAAGAAACACAAGATGACAAAACGAATAAAGCCAAAACATTGGCAGAAGGTCAGAGCAGCCCCCAAAATTCCCAAGTCAACTACAAAAACAAATGACATTAATTTCAGTCAGAAACCCTTTGCACCAGAAGGGTATAAAACCCCTAACTAGGGGATTTCAGGCACAGGTCATTGACCACAGGCTTCCAAGAATAGAACCATGTCATATCTTGTTCCCATACACAAATACTATAAATACTTCTTCCATTCCACAGGTAGAACACACATTCTCAGATCACTTTCACTACCAACTAGCCACTTATTAATCTCTCTTTCAAATACACATACTTATTCTCACGTCGGAGTGTGGTCTCGGGGAGAAAATCCCTTTTGCCCTAGGCGAGGCTCACGGTGTTGTTTTTGTCTCACAGATACTCTGCTCAGCCGAAGTCAACTCCAACTGCAACCCACTTCCTGACGACCTCCCGCCAACCGAAGTTCAAACCAAGTTCCAGCCTGATCCTTGGTAACGACCCCATTCTCGCATTGCTCCTAAGCCTTAATCCCTTGATTAAGATTTGTGTAGCACCATTTGGTGCCATCCGTGGGACTCATACGTTACCCAAAAAACTACCATGGATTCAGGTCAAGGAACCCCTCACCACAAGAACGCTAGCGATACTAAAAATCCACGCACCATCACCTACCCATTGGAAACTAGCTCAGGGGATGGCAATAACGGTGGTAATGTCATCACCCCAGAGTTCATCAACGAAAATCGAGAGCAAATCCTCTCCATGCTGGAATAGGAAGAAAGGGAACGACGCCTTAGAGAAATCCGAACATGTCTAGAATACGAAGAGACCCCAGAGGAAAGGAATCGTGAGGAGGGAGAAGGTAATCAAGGAGACAAAGTAAAGAACGTTGAAGACGATTCAAAAGCAAAGATGAGTCTAGGTGCCACCATAATCGAGAGAAGGTGGGAATCGACGATGATTTTTGCAAGCCATACCGCCCATCGACGGCACGAGCCAGGTTCAAGTTTATACCAAGAATAGCAGAATTCAACTTTCCTCCAAAACTCAAGATGCCATCCAATGTGGGAAAGTATACGACATGGGAGACCCAGACGATCATCTTGCAATCTTCATAGGCGCCGCCGAGGTAGAGCAATGGTCAATCCTGTATGGTGTCACATGTTTGCTCAGACCTTGACTGGTGCAGCTAGGGTGTGGTTTGATAGCCTTCCAGTCAGAGGAATTGGAAGCTTTGAGGATTGGAGGAGGATTCCTGAGGAATTTCTGTCACACCCTCAAAACCACTTGCGGAGTTTTACCGCGAGGCGTGTGAACAAACCAGGATCACAGTCAATAGTTACTCAGAACGACTCTAAATGCCATAATTTAAACAAAATCAACCAAAATACAAACTTTAACAATGCGGAAGCGTTTTGAAACAACCCAAGTCAATAAAGTATAACTATGGCAAAACAAGTGCCAACCCAAAAGAGTAAACTATAATTGTTAAAATGTCAAATTGTCTTGAAGCGTCGTGTCTTAAAATGCAATGAACCGTGCAATGTTCCTATGGCAAGCAAGCTAAGGACCTGAGAAAAGCATACTAAAATGTCAACACATAGGTTGGTGAGTTCAAGAGTTTGAGTTCAATAAACATGTAAACAGTTGTGATATATATAAGCAGTGTATGGTAATAGATAGCTAGTCTATTATCAGTAAATATTAATACATAGTGATTTTGCAATTGAAGCTGACTGTGATAGTTGTTGCCTCCTGTCTCGACTTACCATGTCGTGACAATGTTCAATAGGACAAATTGCACCCGGTTGACCTCGAGTCACACAGGTGGGGCTCGTCAGACCCAGTAGTACTACCCAAGTTTCCCCTATAAATATTAACAATTCAAAAGTGTGAGGACTTTTCCCATGGTAAACAGCACTATATTAATATTATACACAACTTAAATAATAAAAGCGTTCGTATAAATACCAGTATGCTATCTCCCCCAAAAGAGATTAAGTAAAGAGTGGCATGAACTCACCTGATGTATGCAAAGAGTACTTAGGGTTTATTTGAGAAACGAGAGGATAGCCAACCTTCAAGGTTACCTAGATCATGTGAGTACATAAGTACGTGTAAATAAAAGACATGCGAACCCTAATCATACCAAAACCAAAGACTCAAGCTTCCAGAAAAATAGACACGTTTGACCTAGTTGACCCGTTTGACCCGTTGGTGACATTATGAGTTATAATTCAAATAAAGCCAATGAGCACATACAACATACATGATTAACATTCAAATAGTATCATACATATGCTATATCAACCAGGTGTATCACTTAGATCATCATACAATCAAGTACTATACAAGTCATGCGAATCTAGACATTAACATATCCATTAGTTATAATACAACTAACATGTCACACAAAGTTCAACCATTCATCACATGCCATGTGAAGTCACTTACGACTTCATATCCTAAACCCTGCCAATCCTACTAAGTAGGGGCCTCAGATCCGCACGCGTGTATAATGATCATAACCATATTCTTTAAGCATATGCATTGCATTCACAACATCACAACAATCAATTACCAGTCCCAAGCATGATGTCCTACTACTACACAACATCCAAACCATACATGACACTAAAGTCCAAATATCACCCATGATTATCCAAGCATGCCATACAACTAATTTAACACGTTCTATCACACTAGAATTTATCCTTGAACATACTAGTAGGTTCCTATCATCCCAAACATGATCATAACATCATACTTCAACGTTTACACAAATAAAGTTTCCTTTTGGGAAAGACATCCCAAAATCTATCAAACATCCAAAGCATACAGGAATTCATCAATAATATACCAATTCAAGCTCATACTAACATCTAAGCATGATCAACCACATCCAAACATCATAATTCACCAATTCATATCCAAAAGTTACTATCTTTAGTAATGTATGAACTATAACATGTTTCTTGAATTTCCAATGATCACAACAACAATCTAACATCTAATTATCACCATGAACACATCCATAACATCATAACATCCATAGTTCAACATTCATGCAAATAAAGTTACTATTATTAGTAACCTATGAACATCAACCCTAAATCATCATTTCTTGCAAGATTCATGATTCCTAACATTCATACAACTTATTAATCACCACACATTCATCAAACAACCATCATTCACCATAATCATGCCCAAAATCGAATTAGGGTTTGACTAGAATCAAAACCCATGATTAAACCACTAAAAACATGTAATTCATCCATGATCGACGTTAACTAACATGTATCAAACTAACTAATATAAAACATCATCAATGATCAAACTCAAACCAAGAACACCAATTTTGTGATTAAGGTTCGGCCATAATGAAGAACATCACAAAACATGAAAAATCTAACCTTAAACGTGTAATGCTTGAAATTGATGCTTCCTAGTGTTATATGTCTTGTAATCGAACCAAAATCACACGAAAATGCTTGTTCTAGATCGAATTTCGAAGATGAGAGGGAGAAAGAAGCTGATCGCGGCCGAGGGGGTGAATTAGGGTTTGAGGTTTTGTTTTATTAATTTTAATTTACAATTTACCCTTTAACCCTTGTAATTTGTATTTTATAAAAACTAAGCTTTAAACTCTTTGTAAAGTGTTTTTAACTTCATAATATAAAGATATAAACTTATAAAATTCATTATATATCTATCTTTATAAAAACACAGACATACGAATAAATAGGCACGTTTCCGCGTTACGCGATAAATTCTTTAATTAACCGTTTATAAATGTGTAAACACATAAACATAACCCATACCCACATAATCACTTAGATTCACATCAAATTAACATTATTCATTATTATTAGGTCACCAACATTATACGACAACTAGTGTGTGCTCACGACACGTGTACACAAGACTTAACGGAACTAACGGAGTTTGATACCGGAAATTTACCTGATGTCACATTATCCCCATGTTGAAAGAATTTTCGTCCCAAAAATTGCATTACATGGTGAGAGTGTTCCATCACTGGTTTCCATCATTGGTCTACTGCATTGGCACACAGAAATCGAAATCGAGTGAGTTTTGGATGAGTTGTCACATCATCCCCATGTTGAAAGAAATTTCGTCCCGAAATTTTAAATCAATACCTTCGTTTGCTGGCATCGTCCCTTCGAATAGTTGAGGGTACTTAAGCTTCATTTGATCTTCCCGTTCCCATGTGAATTCCGGTCCACGTCGCGAATTCCAACGGATTTTAACAATAGGTATCTTGCTCTGCTTAAGTGTTTTCACCTCACGATCCATCACCTCAACTGGTTCTTCAACAAAACGCAATTGTTCATCCACCTGAATTTCTTCTAGTGGTACGACCGTCGTTTCATCAGTTATGCACTTCTTCAAGTTTGACACGTGAAATACATCATGAATTCCACTTAGCGAATCAGGTAGGGCTAATCGATAGGCTACTGGACCTATTCTTTCCACTATCTCAAATGGTCCAACGTACCTCGGATTTAGTTTCCCTCGTTTACCAACCGAACTACGCCTTTCCATGGTGAGACTTTCAACAAAACCTTGTCACCAACCTGAAACTCTAAAGGTTTTCGTCTCTTGTCAGCATAACTCTTTTGCCTGTCTCGCGCTGCAGCCATACGGTTCCGTATCTGTATAATTTTCTCAGTCGTCTCATGAATTAACTCGGGACCTGTTATCTGACTATCACCAATTTCTGCCCAGCAAACCGGTGATCGACATTTTCTCCCATACAACGCCTCGAAAGGTGATGCCTGTATACTAGTGTGATAACTGTTGTTATAAGAAAACTCCACCAATGCCAGATGAATTTCCCAGTTATTCCCGAAGTCAATCACACAAGCACGTAGCATATCCTCCAACGTCTATATAGTACGCTCACTCTGACCATCCGTTTGTGGATGATATGCAGTACTCATATCCAAACGTGTACCCAAGGATTTCTGCAATGATTGCCAGAAATGTGACATGAAACGAGCGTCACGGTCGGAGATAATTGAGATCGGTATCCCGTGTCTCGAAACGATCTCCTTGAGGTACAGGCGAGTTAACTTCTCCATCTTGTCGGTTTCCTTTATTGCAAGGAAATGAGCAGACTTTGTCAATCGATCCACAATAACCCATATCGTGTCACAACCAATACTAGTCCGGGGTAGCTTAGTAATAAAATCCATGGAGATTTGTTCCCATTTCCACATTGGAATCTCGGGTTGTTGTAACAGTCCGGATGGTTTTTGATATTCCACTTTTACCTTCGAGCAGGTCAAACACTTGCTCACATACGTAGCTACATCCGCTTTCATGTTAGGCCACCAATAGTGAGCCTTTAGGTCATGATACATCTTGTTGGATCCAGGATGTACAGAATACTTAGATTTGTGTGCCTCGCTCATAACTAAATCTCTCAGATTTCCATGAACAGGCACCCAAAGTCTATCCATGAAATACCAAATTCCATTCTCTTTCACCACTAGCTGCTTATCCATTCCCCTTAACAATTCAGACCTATATTTTCCACCTTTAAAGCTTCTATTTGTGCCTCCTTAACTTGTTCGGGCAGTTGGGTACTGATAGTAAGCTGTAAAGCTCGCACCTCGGGGTTTAGCTGTTTCCTTCCTGCTTAAAGCATCGGCAACTACGTTCGCCTTTCCCGGATGATACTTAATTGCGCAATCATAATCATTTAGTAGTTCCACCAACGTCGCTGCCTCATATTCAACTCTTTTTGCTCAAAGATATGTTGAAGACTCTTGTGATCGGTGTAGATAGTGCACTTGGTACCGTACAAATAATGTCTCCAGATCTTTAAGGCAAAAACTACTGCACCCAATTCTAAGTCATGGGTAGTATAGTTCTTCTCATGAACCTTTAGTTGTCTCGAGGCGTAAGCTATCACCTTGTCTCGTTGCATCAAGACACAACCCAATCCTTGAATGGATGCATCACAATACACCACAAAGTCATCTGTTCCCTCGGGTAATGCTAATATCGGGGCAGTACAGAGTTTTTGTTTTAATAATTGGAAAGCTAATTCTTGAATCTCAGCCCATTTGTATGTCGTTCCTTTGTGAGTCAAGGCTGTGAGAGGTTGTGCGATAGAAAATCCTTCTATGAATCAGCGATAATATCCTGCTAATCCTAGAAATTGCTTATCTCGCTTGGTGTTTTGGGTGTAGTCCAATTCTTTATCGCCTCAATTTTGGCAGGATCAACGTGTATTCCTTTCTCATTAACAATATGACCTAGGAATTGTACCTCTCTTATCCAAAAGTCACACTTTGAGATTTAGCATACAGCTGCTCATTTTTCAACAGTTCCAAGATCATTCGTAAGTGCTCTTCATGCTCCTCCTTGGTCCTAGAGTATATCAGTATATCATCGATGAACACAATGACAAACTGATCAGATAAGGTTTGCACACGCGGTTCATGAGGTCCATGAACACAGCAGGTGCATTAGTCAACCCAAAGGCATGACCAAGAACTCATAATGACCATAACGAGTACGAAATGCAGTCTTGGGAATGTCTTCTTCTCGAACTCTGAGTTGATGATAACCAGATCTCAAGTCAATCTTCGAGTAATAGCTTGATCCTTGAAGCTGATTGAACAAGTCGTCAATACGAGGTAAAGGGTATCGGTTCTTGACTGTTACTTTGTTTAACTCTCGATAATCGATGCACATCCGGAATGTGCCATCCTTCTTCTTAACAAAGAGTACAGGAGCTCCCCAAGGTGATGTACTAGGTCGAATAAAGCCCTTATCCAAAAGCTCCTGAAGTTGTGATGACACTCCTGTAGTTCGTTTGGTGTTAATCGATAAGGTGCTCTAGCAATCGGAGCTGCGCCGGGAGTCAATTCAATTTGGAATTCCACTTGGCGGTGCGGTGGTAATCCAGGAAGATCTTCTGGGAACACCTCCGGAAAGTCGCGTACTATGGGAATATCCTCCATTCTCTTTTCTTCCTTTTGCTTATCAGTTACAAGTGCTAGGATAGCCACGCGGCCCTTTCGTAACCACTTTTGAGCTTTCATATACGAGATGATGCCTATCACAACACCACTCCTATCACCTTTGACGGTAAGAACTTGGTCACCAACCGGGATCCGTATAATCTTCTCGTGACATATGACTTCCGCTTGCTTGCTAGAGAGCCAATCCATGCCTATCACAACATCAAAACTCCCCAGCGTAACAGGCATGAGATCTATAGCGAAAGTATGACCAACAAGTTCTATCCTACAGTCTTTAAGGATATGCGTTACATGGATTTGTTTACCGTCGGCTAATTCCACAGTGTATTTAAATTCTAAAGCAGAGGGTATATCACTTAAAAGACTACAGAACTTTAAGGACACAAAACTCCTATCGGCTCCAGTATCAAATAGTAACGTAGCAAAACAACCATTAACAGGGAATCTACCGTAACAGTTGTGGGATCATTTAGAGCCTCACCTGAGCCGATGACGAAGGCTCTCCCTTTGGCTCCATCTTTATTGCCGCCATTTCCAGTGCCATTTCCACCATTGTTTATTATTACCATTGTTGTTGTTGTTCCCATGGTTGTTGGTGTTGTTGTTGTTATTGTTGCCATTTCCGTTCCTCCTTAGTTTGGGCAGTTTCGCTTGTAATGCCCTTCTTTCCCACACTCAAAACAACCCTTGGGAGTTTCTTGAGATTGTTTGGCCTCCTCATTAGTTCACCACGGCAATCCTTCACAGCGTGTCCAATCTTTCCACAACGTTGACACTTGAAGCTATCACACCGTCCCACATGGTGGTAGCTACACCGTGGGCATTTGGGATGTCTGCCACCATAACCGCTGGGTCCTTGGTTATTTGGGGCAGTTTGGTTGAAATTGCGGTTATTATCGAACCACCGCTGTTGCTGCTAAACTGGCTGTTGCTGCTGTTGGGATCGTTGTTGACCGCCAGACGATGATGATGATGATTTGTTATTGCTGTTGCTGGGAGCATCCCACTTCCTTTTGTTGTTGGGCACGCTCACCACAACGCCCCGTTTGGGTAACCGCCCTTGCTCTACCGCCTGATCAGTAAGTTTATGGCAATTTGGATGGCCTGCTGAATCGTAGTCGGGTTAGAAGCTGTTACCATACTTTGGATTTCAGGCGCCAATCCTCATATGTAGTGCTCGATTCTCTTATGTGTCTCATTAACCATTCCTGACATAATGTAGCCAACTCATGAGTACGGTCGTGTAAGCCTCAATTTCTGAACCTTCATCTTGAGCTGCCAGAATTCCATCTCCAACTTTTGCACCTCGTTTCGAGGACAGTACTCCTCGATCATCATATCCTTGAACTCATTCCAGGGGAGTCCATTTGCCATCGCTTGTCCAAGCATCTGGACTTGCGCGTTCCACCAACAGAGCAGCACCCTCCAAAGTCCCGGTGGCAT
Source organism: Flaveria trinervia (assembly GCA_025506515.1). NCBI lineage: Eukaryota > Viridiplantae > Streptophyta > Magnoliopsida > Asterales > Asteraceae > Flaveria > Flaveria trinervia. The sequence continues at coordinate 70,209,756 of CM046452.1, forward strand.
ACTTTACTTGATCCGCCGGTGGACATTACATTTGGAGAAAACGGACTCAGTCTTCTCAAACCAGCGTACAAGCCCTACAGCACCCTCTGTACCGCTGTAGTGTGTGGTTTACAGTCCATGAAGGACTTGTATGTACACACTGGTGGTCCTGTTTTAACACAACACACATTAATCAAACATCCCCTACAGTTATAAAGGATATTAGATTTGTTTTTCTGTCATTGTTTACCTGCTGGCTGACCCGCGTGGGCAGGAGCCACTGCCGCCTGAACATGCTCATTATTAAAGCAGCCAATTCCGCGGGAGTCATGTTAATAGCACCACCACCCTGTTCTCCGTGCCACGTCCACGTCCGCGTCCACGACCACGTCCACGTCCACGTCCACGAGCGTCCATTCTTTTCACTTTATTTCACAATACAATAATGAGTAACATCATACACATTTAACTCATTGAAGCGTAGTAAACAGTAAATGAAAGAAATAACGTATCATCACAACCACAACATTCATAACAAAAATTATAACCAAAGTAAATAAATTGCAATAAGTCACAATGTATTTAGCAATGTCAAAATTGAAGTTTTGTCGTTCGTGTGGGGAAACAACCCTTCCCACATAGGTTTCAAAAAGAAAACACTACATAGTCTAAGTCATATAAAGAAGTCAATCGACAATGTCTGACCCATCACTATCATCCTCCATCTCCTCCGGTTCCTCTTCCTCGGGTCCCTCCTCATCCTCAGAGTCTGCGGCAGGAGCAGGAGCTATAGCAATCTGAAGTGCTGCTAGTTGAGCTTCTAAAAGGCAATCCTATTAACGGCTATGGCGTCCCGCTGTTCACGAGCAGTCACGCGTCCTTGGAGTGCCATAACACCATCTTGCATATGGTGACAACCGTTCAGTGTCTTCCCATGTTCTTCCTTGAGTTCGTCCAATTGATGTCTCAGGTTGTACACCTCTTGTTGTAGTGTACAGACATCACCCGTGAGTCGTCTTACACGATGCTGTTCAGTATCCAGTGCAACCATTAGTGCAGCAATCAGTTGCTCGTTGGACTGCGCCGTTCGTGGGAGTGAAAGCATGGGTTGATTGGCATTGTTCCTAGTCCTTGGCATTAGGACAGGTACGCGTTCCCTAAACATGATGTGGTCAACAAACCTAGGATAAGAACGCCAGTCTCGCGGAGGGTCACGCTTCATCAATGCGAACGGTTGATCCCAGTCAATCTCCTCTCGGGGATAAGCCAGTCGGGGCCAATCGAATCCATCATCAGGTACAGGTGCGGGAGGTGGGGATTCAGATCGTGTAGGTGATTCGGTCGTTTACCCGGAGCTCTTGAATACGATGCCATGCTGCAGAGAGTGTGACGTGTATGCCAATGAGTATACAGTAAATGGGAGTAAGGCCAGGTAACTAATTAACTGTGTGCGGTTATAGTCTAGTGTGTATGCAACCTAGTTCCCTATAACCAATGGCTCTGATACGAATCTGTCACACCCTCAAAATCCACTTACGGAGTTTTACCGCGAGGCGTGTGAACAAACCAGGATCACAGTCAATAGTTACTCAAAACGACTCTAAATGCCATAATTTAAACAAAATCAACCAAAATACAAACTTTAAACAATGCGGAAGCGTTTTTGAAAACAACCCAGTCAATAAAGTATAACTATGGCAAACAAGTGCCAACCCAAAAGAGTAAACTATAATTGTTAAAATGTCAAATTGTCTTGAAGCGTCGTGTCTTAAAATGCAATGAACCGTGCAGTGCTCCTATGGCAAGCAAGCTAAGGACCTGAGAAAAGCATACTAAAATGTCAACACATAGGTTGGTGAGTTCAAGTTTGAGTTCAATAAACATGTAAACAGTTGTGATATATATAAGCAGTGTATGGTAATAGATAGCTAGTCTATTATCAGTAAATATTAATACATAGTGATTTTGCAATTGAAGCTGACTGTGATAGTTGTTGCCTCCTGTCACGACTTACCATGTCGTGACAATGTTCAATAGGACAAATTGCACCGGTTGACCTCGAGTCACACAGGTGGGGCTCGTCAGACCCAGTAGTACTACCCAAGTTTCCCCGCTATTAAATATTAACAATTCAAAAGTGTGAGGACTTTTCCCATGGTAAACAGCACTATATTAATATTATACACAACTTAAATAATAAAAGCGTTCGTATAAATACCAGTATGCTATCTCCCCCAAAAGAGATTAAGTAAAGAGTGGGGCATGAACTCACCTGATGTATGCAAAGAGTACTTAGGGTTTATTTGAGAAACGAGAGGATAGCCAACCTTCAAAGGTTACCTAGATCATGTGAGTACATAAGTACGTGTAAATAAAAGACATGTGAAACCTAATCATACCAAAACCAAAGACTCAAGCTTCCAGAAAAATAGACACGTTTGACCTAGTTGACCCGTTTGACCCGTTGGTGACATTATGAGTTATAATTCAAATAAAGCCAATGAGCACATACAACATACATGATTAACATTCAAATAGTATCATACATATGCTATATCAACCAGGTGTATCACTTAGATCATCATACAATCAAGTACTATACAAGTCATGCGAATCTAGCACATTAACATATCCATTAGTTATAATACAACTAACATGTCACACAAAGTTCAACCATTCATCACATGCCATGTGAAGTCACTCACGACTTCACATCCTAAACCCTGCCAATCCTACTAAGTAGGGGCCTCAGATCCGCACGCGTGTATAATGATCATAACCATATTCTTTAAGCATATGCATTGCATTCACAACATCACAACAATCAATTACCAGTCCCAAGCATGATGTCCTACTACTACACAACATCCAAAACATACATGACCACCAAAGTCCAAATATCACCCATGATTATCCAAGCATGCCATACAACTAATTTAACACGTTCTATCACACTAGAATTTATCCTTGAACATACTAGCAGGTTCCTATCATCCCAAACATGATCATAACATCATACTTCAACGTTTACACAAATAAAGTTTCCCTTTTGGGAAAGAACATCCCAAAATCTATCAAACATCCAAAGCATACATGAATTCATCAATAATATACCAATTCAAGCTCATACTAACATCTAAGCATGATCAACCACATCCAAACATCATAATTCACCAATTCATATCCAAAAGTTACTATCTTTAGTAATGTATGAACTATAACATGTTTTCTTGAATTTCCAATGATCACAACAACAATCTAACATCTAATTATCACCATGAACACATCCATAACATCATAACATCCATAGTTCAACATTTCATGCAAATAAAGTTACTATTATTAGTAACCTATGAACATCAACCCTAAATCATCAATTTCTTGCAAGATTCATGATTCCTAACATTCATACAACTTATTAATCACCACACATTCATCAAACACCATCATTCACCCATAATCATGCACAAAATCGAATTAGGGTTTGACTAGAATCAAAACCCATGATTAAACCACTAAAAACATGTAATTCATCCATGATCGACGTTAACTAACATGTATTCAACCTAACTAACATATAACATCATCAATTGATCAAACTCCAACACCAAGAACACCAATTTTGTGATTTAAGGTTCGGCCATAATGAAGAACATCACAACATGAAAAATCTAACCTTTAAACGTGTAATTGCTTGAAATTGATGCTTCCTATGTGTTTATATTCTTGTAATCGAACCAAAATCACACGAAAATGCTTGTTCTAGATCGAATTTCGAAGATGGAGAGGGGACAGAAGCTTGATCGCGGCCGAGGGGTTGAATTAGGTTTGAGGTTTTGTTTTATTTAATTTTAATTTACACATTTACCCTTTTAACCCTTGTAATTTGTATTTTATAAAAACTAAGCTTTAAACTCTTTGTAAAGTGTTTTAACTTCATAATATAAAGATATAAACTTATAAAATTCATTATATATCTTATCTTTATAAAAAACACAAGACATACGAATAAATAGGCACGTTTCCGCGTTACGCGATAAATTCTTTAATTAACCGTTTATAAATGTGTAAACATAAACATAACCCTATACCCACATAATCACTTACATTCACATCAAATAACATTATTCATTATTATTAGGTCACCAACGTTAAACGACAACTAGTGTGTGCTCACACACATGTACACAAGACTTAACGGAACTAACGGAGTTTGAACCGAAATTTACCGGATGTCACAATTTCAGTCAACAAAGTTATTCGCCAAGGACCTGACAGAGTTGCATAACATCAAGAGAGGTGATGGTGAGTCCATCGAAAACTTTATCACAATATTCAAAAGAAAGCATGCAGGTATGAGGAGCCGGGGAAACGATCCGAATCTCAGCCTTCATCCACGAAATAAGAAATGACCAGTTAGTAGAAAGATTCCATGAACATCTTCCAAAGACGGTGGACGAGATGTTGGAGAGAGCGAAGGCAGTTTTCAGAGGAAAGAAGGCGTGCGAGCAATTGAAAGATAGGATGCCAAAGAAACTCGTGTCCCCTGTGTGGGACCCGCAAAAGAGACCGTGAGGCTCGAGGTCATGGGAGAAACCACGTTTCCAGCCGTGTTACCCACAGTGAAACCCATCTTTTCAACCTCGCTTCACACCCCTAATTCGGAACCCGTAGGGTCCTAATGTGACTTTCCCACCTTTGATTAAAACCCCAAGCGAAATCCTAGCTACAGAGAACATCCACTTCACCAAGCCCACACCATTGAAGCCAGGAGTAAAAAGAGACACGAGCAAGTATCATGAATTCCACAAAGAAAATGGGCATGCAACAGATGATTGTTTCTCGCTAAAACGACAAATAGAGCTGGAAATAAAAACCGGAAAGCTTGCACACCTATTAAGAGAGTTAAAGAAAGCACCTCAAATAGGAGATAAAAGGAAGGAGATTTCATGATGAGGGTCGCACAGTGTAGCGTCAAGCGTTATTCTAACCACATGGAGCCTTGGATGGCCCAAGAAATTTCATTCCCTCCGATACATGGCAGGAGCTTTGCCAACGGTCCTCTCACAATTTCAGCCATCATCGTAGGGGATCAGGTACACAGAATATATGTAGATAGCGGGAGTAGTTCAGAAATTATGTACGAACATTGTTTTTACAGCTCGATGAGGAAACTAAAAGAAACCTGGATACAAGGACACACCTACTCACTAGTTTTGCAGGAGAGGTAGTACAGACCCTGGGCCAGATACAACGGCCAGTCGCAATAGGTAACAATGCAGGATGGTGGGAGTTTACCATGACCTTCCTGATTGTGCGATCAGAGTCATCTCATAATGTCTTACTTGGAAGGCCGGGTTTGTGCATGCTTGGAGCAGTCGTATCCACAGTCCACGTCGCTATTAAGTTCCCCACCCCGACCGGGGTTGTAACTGTGTATTCTAGCAAAGAGTGCAAGGATGTCAAGGCAATCGCCCCAGGAACAACAACTAGAGAAGACAAGAAATATGTCCAATATTGGAAAAGTGGGTAATTAACCCTCTCTTCCCGGAACAGAAAATCACCATCGGGGGGAAATTAGGAGACACAGCTAAAGAATGATTTCATCATCTGCTACAACAAAATTGGATGTTTTTGCATGGCAGCCCACTAACATGGAGGGTGTTCCCCGTAACACGGCAGAGCATAAGCTGAACACCCGATCATCAAAAGAGCCGGTTGCCCAAAAGCGTCGACATATTGGCCTAGAGCGAAGTCGAGTTGTGGTTGAAGAAGTCAAGAAGCTGTTGGGGGGGGGGGGGTATTATCAGAGAGGTACGTTATCAAACCTGGGTGGCTAACCCGGTAATGGTAAAGAAGAGCGATGGCACGTGGAGGGTGTGCATCGACTTCAAGGATCTTAATAACGCATGTCCTAAGGATTGCTATCCACTCCTGGATATTGATTTGAAGGTGGATTCCTTGGTAAGCTTTCCTCTGAAATGTTTCCTGGATGCCTACAAGGGATACCACCAGGTGCAAATGGCACCTAAGGACGAGGACACGACAGCCTTTTACACAGATGGTGGCATCTTTTGTTTCACAAAGATGCCATTTGGCTTGAAGAATGCAGGGGCAATGTACCAACGATTGATGGATAAAGCTTTTTACTACAGAAGGAAGAAACATCGAAATCTATATGGATGATGTGGTGATAAAAAGTCACGACGAGGAGGCCCTGCTCGCAGATATCGTCGAAACTTTTCAAACTTTGAAAACAATCAACATGAAGTTAAACCCCAAGAAATGTTCATTTGGAGTAGAAGAGGGGAAGTTTCTAGGGGTGATTGTGACAAAGAAGGGGTTGGAAGCTAACCCTAAGAAGGTGGCAGATGTCCTCAACATGCCATCACCCAAATCCATTAAGGATGTGTAGACACTTAATGGACGCCTGGTAGCTCTGAACAGGTTCCTTGCAAAGCATGCTGAACGTGCTTTACCTTTCATGACCATTTTACGCAACTGTTTGAGCAAGAAGGATTTTGTATGGACGAAGGAAGCGGAAGCAACATTTCAATAAATGAAAGTATACTTAAGCAACCTACCCAGGCTAGTGGCTCCTTTCTGTAAGGCCCCGTTCCCGGGACGCTTACAGCTGGTAAATCATCGCACATAAAACGTATAATTTCATCATCTTACATAAAAACGTTGCAGTTGAAACATTTAAACAAAACATTCCATTTCATTATAAAGGCTTTTGCAAAACAATGCATCGTTATCCAGTTACAAAAATATATATTGCATTACATCACAAAAGCTTTATAAAAATGGATGCCATCCCAAAAGCCGAGTAACCGCCTCGTGCCATCCTCAGCAACTATTACCAGCCAACTGGAAACACATAAAAAGTCAGTGTTGCTGAGTGAGTTCTAGTTTTATAATAAAACATACTTTATCTTTCGTTTAAAACCGTACTTTACTTTCATGTGATCATATGTCATACGTACACATAGATAATGTTATAATTATCTTCATTATTCATTCTTTCTTTCACTTTTCATATCTTCCGTACCAATACCATGTGCTACACCCCAAACTATATGGCTACTGGGCCGAAGTCTATAAATAGACAGCTATACATGGTGCCACAGTACCGGGGTAAGCGGTAGAGGTTCTATACAAATGGTCGATCACAAAGAAAGGCCCCGATGTGCATCCTTTTGGGGTAGCGAACCCGCACACCGTTGGGTTAACACCTTACAATGGGTGTGTCCCTTCCATACATTTGCTTGCAAGCCTTTCATTTCTTTCGTTCATTTATGCACGCATTCTTTCATTTCATTCCCCTTTTCATTATCTTCCACTTTACAATACATAATACTTTTCGTTTATTCATTAACATGCAAGGAAAGCCATAGGACGACAATCAAACAAAACAAGGAACATAATAAATGTACAACATCATCATACATACATAACATACATCATGCATAAACATACAACATTATACATCATCATCATGCCCAACATAACCTCTAAGGCCTCAAAAGCATCTTACATGAACCCCCGGGAAACTTCCACGTTAAAACTTACATCTACATCTTTCCTGAAATTCTGTAATCAAACTGTGTTTTCCCCGAGTACACTAGCCCTACTTGGGCATATGGGCACCCTTCAGTCGCATGACCTACAGGCGACTGAACATCAGGCAAATGGACCAATGCGGATGAACACCTATGCGGATGAACACCTATGCAAATGAACACCCATGCGAATGGACCTAATGCGGATGGACTCAATGCGGATGAGTCCCATGCGAATAGAACTAATGCGGATGGACACTTAAGCGAATGAAACTAATGCGGATGAGCACTTATGCGAATGGGCCCTCAGTCGCATGACTCCCTATGCGACTAGCCCTCAATCGTGCGAATGAACCTTAGTCATGCGAATGAACCTCAATCGCACCTCATTTGGCCGTATGGCCTCCATTCGGTCGCCTAGCCCTAGCTGATGCATAATGTAGTTCATCCTGAACCCAATCTACCATTTTCAACCTCCAAGCTCTCCCAAACCCGTTCTAAGCCCAAATCAACCATCCTAAACCTTAGGAAAACATACCACAACACCATACAAGCACACACAAGCTCGAAATCATACATCACCCACACATACACAAACACATACACACAGGTCAAACACACACACAGTTTAAAACGATTTTCAGATGTGTTCCAGCCCAAAAATCATTCAAAAACGTGTAAAAGAGGGGTCCTGGAACTCACACAAACGACCACAACGAGAAGAGCTTCGATTAAACCCGCTACACTTTGATTTTGCACGCGTGAATCCACTCGAAGCAAGCTTTTTTTCTCCCTTTTCTCCCTTTTTCCTCTTCTCCTCTCTTTTGGCTGATTTTGTGGGTGTGGGGAGAGGGTGAGGGCTTCCCTCTCCCTTTAAATACCTCCACTCACCTAACTTTCTCTCGTTGGCGAGTTTGGTCCCTCGACTTCGAACTTTATTTATTTTTCTGCTTTCGCCGGCTTCAAAGAAAATATCTGGGTGTTACACTTTCCCTAAGGAACGACTAGTGGTATACTTGTCTGCGGTAGAAGAAGCTGTGAGCGTAGTATTAATGACAAACAGAGATGGAGAACATACCCCGGTCTATTTCATCAGCAGAGCTCTCAAAGACCCGGAAACCAGGTTTCACCTATGGAAAAACTAACTCTTGCTTTAGTGTATGCTTCCAGGAGATTGCGAAGGTATTTCCTGGCCCATAAAATTGAGGTCTGGACTAGCCAACCCATACAACAAATACTGAGAAGGCCAGAGATATCGGCAAGGTTAGCAAAATAGGCTATCGAGTTGGGAGTTTTCGAGATAGAGCACAAGCCAAGAATTATAATCAGGGGGCAGGTCGAATGAGAAAGTGGTACCACCCCAAAACTAACCGAAATATAGTGATAAGAACAAAATTACACCCTCAGCCGCGGCTCAGAGGATCCATCCGGACATGATAAGCCCGAACCGCGGCTTAGGGAGGGCAAAAGCCCGAACCGCGGCTTAGGGAGGGCAAAAGCCCGAACCGCGGCTTAGGGAGGGCAAAACCCGAACCGCGGCTTAGGAGGGCAAAAGCCCGAACCGCGGCTTAGGGAGGCAAAAGCCCGAACCGCGGCTTAGGGAGGGCAAAACCCGAACCGCGGCTTAGGGAGGGCAAAAGCCCGAACCGTGGCTTAGGGAGGGCAAAAGCCCGAACTGCGGCTTAGGGAGGGCAAAAGCCCGAACCGCGGCTTAGGGAGGGCAAAAGCCCGAACTGCGGCTTAGGGAGGGTAGAAGCCCGAACCGCGGTTGAGGGAGGGCAAAAGCCCGAACCGCGGCTTAGGAAGAGCAAAAGCTCAACTGCAGCTTAGGAAGGGCAAAAGCCCGAACCGCAGCCCAGGGGAGGAGCAAAAGCCCACACCTCGGTTGGGTAGGTCACCACTGAAACAAATGCTCAATTTCGTGAGTCCCCATGTTCAACACTTGTGAAAATCCTCACGTAAGCATGGTAACCAAGGAAGCCATTCATTCGTTACAAGAGAATAAGAAAGAAACACAAGATGACAAAATGAATAAAGCCAAAACATTGACAGAAGGTCAAAGCAGCCCCTAAAATTCCCAAGTCAACTACAAAGACAAATGACATTAATTTCAGTCATGACCCTTTACACTAGAAGGGTATAAAACCCCTGACTAGGGGATTTCAGGCCCAGGTGATTGACCAGAGGCTTCCAAGAATAGAACCATGTCATATCTTTTTCCCATACACAAACACTATAAATACTTGTTCCATTCCATAGGTAGAACACACATTCTCATATCACTTTCACCACCAACTAGCCACTTTTTAATCTCTCTTTCAAATACACATACTTATTCTCACGCCAGAGTGTGGTCTCGAGGAGAAAATCCCTTCTGCCCGAGGCGAGGCTCACGGTGTTGTTTTTGTCTCACAGACACTCTGCTCAGCCGAAGTCAAGTCAAGCTGCAGCCCACTTCCTGACGACCTCCCGCCAGCCGAAGTTCAAACCAAGTTCCAGCCTGATTCTTGGTAACGATCCCATTCTCGCACTGTTCCCAAACCTTAATCCCTTGATTAATATTTGTGTAGCAACAATAGACAAACTATAAATCATAAAGTATCATATATTTATTTCAATTTCAGCAAACAACAACAAATCCTTTTGGTTAGCAATAAGCTTTATATAATTGTTCAATTAATCCAAATCATAACACTCCATTTAAGAAATGGTATCATGCTATTTTAGCAAATTAATAATTAACATTTGATACAATCACAACCAAAGATAATGACTATCAGAAAGGACCATCGAAGCAATTAAAAAAAGGATTATATCTATAGGATTTGCCTACCAGAATATGTTCTTCTTCATGGTCTACTGTATACCTAAATAAGATTTATATCAAGTATTTTGTAAGATATTTACATCATAATGTTTGATATTATATCCTTACACATGAGAATAATATTGGACAATAGGGTTAACTATTTGTAGGTTATTAACAGTTGGGTGTTTCTAATTTATGAAGGATTATGATAAAGGGGCAAGATCTGTAAATTTTAAAAGTAGATCTAACCAAACAACACTTACTAGCTCAAAGTCTCTTCACCAGTTAAACCTCTTACTGGTGGTGTAAGGCCCCGTTCCCGGGACTCTTACAGCTCATCAATCATCGCACATAAAACATATATTTTTATTAACTTAAAGAAGACATTGCAACGAAAACATCAAAACAAACATTTCATTTCATTATAAAAGCTTTTGTAAAATAATACATCGTTATCAAATTACAAAATACTTGTTGCATTACATCACAAAAGCATTATAAAAATGGATGCCATCCAAAAAGAGCCAAGTAGCCACCTGGCGCCATCCTTAGCAACCTTTACCTGCCAACTGAAAACACATAAGAGTCAGCATTGCTGAGTGAGTTCTAGTTTTAAGATAAAACATACTTTACTTTTGTTTAAAACCATTCATTACTTTCTTTCAAATCATACTATACTTTCATACACGATCACACATCGTACGTACATATAGATAATATCATTATTATCTTCTTTTACTATTCATCACCTTCTTTCTTTATCTCTTTCTGGATCAGTGTCATCAACTATATCCCAAACGTATGCACAAAGCGGGTACTAGGCCAAAGATCATAAATGACTTCCATAACGAACATAGCCTGGCAACAGCACCGGGGCAAGCGACAAAGATCCCATCTATATACTACACCCCAAACGTATGCACAAAGCGGGTACTGGACCAAAGATCATAAATGACTTCTATAACGCACATAGCCTGGCACCAGCACCGGGGTGAGTAATCACTATAAACCATGTACTATATCAATGGTTAGTCACAATGACTAGACCCCTGCGTGTATCCTTAAGGGTTAGCTAAACCACACACATTTGAGCTTACGACATTTTAGAGTCATGCACCTCTGTACATTTTGCTTGCAAGCCTTTCTTTACTTTCTCTTCCATTAATGCATGCATTCTATCATTATGTTCCACTTTTCACTATCTTTCACTTTACGTTACATAATACTTTATCATTTCTTTCACAACTATAACACGTAAAGCCACGGGAAGGATAAACATAAATAATAGGAACATAAACATGAACGTACAACATCACCATACAAGGCACATCATACATACATAACATACATCATACATTCCATCATACATAAGCATCAATCATCAAATCGTATCATACATCACTCATCACATCTTCTTTGACTTCAAAAAGTCAACTTACATAGCCCCCGGGAACCTCCCAAGTCAAAGCCTACTTTTACAATTTTCCCTAAAATTAGAAAATATTTCTAATTCTTCAGGCGCATGAGACTATGCAGGCGCATGGCCTTCTGGGTGCATGGGGAACACTTAGGCGCATGGGAAACTTTCAGGCGTATTGGCAATATTGGGGCGCATGAGCAACACTTAATCTATTCTGGGCAGTTCTAGGCGCATGGGCACTATGCAGGCGCATGAGTGCCTGGGCGCATGAACCATCTGGGCGTATGAACACTTAGTCAATTCCAGCCTATTTCTAGGCGCATGAGTACTATTTAGCTGCATGAGTACTATTTGGGCGCATGGAACACTTAGGCAGTTATTTCTGTTGGGCGCATGGGCTACTGTTTAGGCGCATGGGCTATTATTTAGGCGCATGGGCAGTCTATGTCACTCTTAAACATCATAATTCAGTCCCCAAACATCACTTATGATGTTCTAAGCTTAAATCATACATCTAAGCCTTAGAAACACAATCAAAACACCATCAAACACATACATAGCTGTGATGGAGCTGGATAGGTAGACATCCGAGTGTGTTCTTGACGGAAGGAAACAAAACCAAAAACCAAGAGACAAACAATAACACAAACTATAATAAAATGGTTTCATTAATAAAACCTAATGATTACAAGCTCGTTACAACATAAGAATCAAGACTCTTGGCAAGGGGAGATCGAGCATGATCTCCCATCTCATCCGGCAGCACCTAGGCCACCGGGCACTATCCTTCACATTTCTACACAATGAAACTGGTATATATAGGCCTCAGCCCATATTAGATAAGACTAGGCCCATTAGTGCGATTGGGCCATGCGTATGGTTCAATCGTACGACTGGACCATTCGTATGGTTCAATCGCACGACTGTACCATATTTATGGTTCAGTCTTAAGAATGGCCCAATAGCATCTCTCAGTTGCACGACTGGTCCATTAGCATGGCTCAGTCGTACGACTGAGCCTCATTCGCATATGCTCCTGCGAATGACCTAGTTTCATGTGTTTACAACATATCAGGTGTATTACATTAAGTCTAGACAATCTGTCAAGCGACGGACACACTATATATGACAATATATGCTCCAACAAATTCCCCCGTGGACGTTGCTTGCGAATAGTAGATAACACCTCTTACAATCTTCAGTCAATCTTTGCTCTGGTTTCCAATATAATCAAAAGAAAAACCATATTAGCCAACGTTGCCGATCCGTTAGGTTGCTACAGTATCCCTGAAAATGAATTTAGGCACAACAGCTTTCGTTTACTTTGTAGAACACCATCATAGCAGCAAGATTCCCATATGACTGATTTTTCCAGATAATGACATAAACAGTTTTCCATTACTTCAATTTTCACATAGGCTAACCTGATTAACATTAACACCTACAGAAATTCCCCCTCAAATTCAACATATCCCAATATATAGACATTGTGCTCTCCTGGCGTCTTCATACGGTGTATTGGGAAAAAGGTAGAAGGTTCCAATCCACAACTGACAATCTCAACCAAATATCATGTTACAGTCATGCGACTGATTCAGTCTCCTGGTTCAGTCATGCGACTGGTTCATTAGCATGATGTAAGGCCCCATTCCTGGGATGGTCACAGCTGGGTTCTCATTGCACATAAAACGTATAATTACATTTGCATTTCATTAAATCGCAGCGGAAAACTAAAACAATCTTTCATTTCCATGTAAATGCTTTTGCAAATTAATACAACATTCATTACAAAATAGCTTGTTCGCATTACAATGAAAAAACATTAATCAAAAGAATGCCATCCCAAAAGAGCTGAGTAGTCGCCCGTGCCATCCTCAGCATTCATTACCTGCCAACTGGAAACACATCAAAGTCAGCGTTGCTAAGTGAGTTCTAGTTTTATAAACAAAACATACTTTACTTTACATTCGTTCGCGATCATACATCATACGTACATACAGATAATATCAGCATTATCTTCATCATTCCGTTCATTAACTTTGCTCATTCAACGTGTTACATTATCGTTCACTTCTCTATCTAGATCCGGTCAGACTTTACCCTCTTCGTGGCACTCAGCCATGATTACTGAGGTCGAATGACCAAGATCATGTTCTGTACGTTATACCGATAATTCATTTACGTTCATTCATACTTCGTTCTTTCATACAAAATCTTTTATTCATTTATACGTTCGTTCCTTCGAGTCTGTTGCGACAACAGGGTCGCTCACCTCATTAACAATCCCAACGAATTCGCGCTAACCGAGTCTGTTGCAACCATAAAGTTGCTCACCCCAATTGCCAATTTTAACGATAGCATGCTATCCGAGTCTCTTGTAACCATAGGGTGGCTCACCTCATGGCAACTTCACGATAACGCGCTGTCTGAGTCTGTTGCAACCATAGGGGTGCTCGCCTCATAGCAATCTCAAGGATTGCATACCATCCGAGTCTGTTGCAACAACAGGGTTTCTCACCTCATTGCCATTCTCATCGATGGCACGCTATCCGAGTCTCTTGCAACCATCGAGTTGCTCACCTCATATATGTGCTTGCAAGCCTTTCCTTCGTTCGTTCATCATTCAATAATGAATGAATTCTTACTTTATGTTCCTCTTTCATTATCTTTCACTTTACGTTACATAATACTTCATTCATTCATTAATATGACACGTAAAGCCACCAGAAAGATAAACATATATCATAATAAGGAACATATCATACGCAATCATCATCATCATACAGGGCAACATCATACATGCGTAACAAGCCTAAACATGCAACATCATCATCGTCATGCCCAACATGCTCTCTAGGGCCTCAATCGTCATCTTACATGCTCTTACGAAAACCTTTACGTCAAAACTTACGTCTGCCCTTTCTCCCGAAATTCAGAAGTCAAACTACGCTTCCCACGGGTGCAATAGCCCTATTCGGGCGTATGGACACCCTTCAGTCGCATGGCCTCCATGTGACTGAACATCATGCGAATGAACTAATACGGATGAACACCTATGCGAATGAACATCCAGTCGTGCGAATGGACAATGCGGATGGACCTCATGCGAATGGGATTAATGCGGATGAGCACTTATGCGACTGGACCTTCAGTCGCATGTCCTCCATGCGACTGGCCTTTCAATTGTGCGAATGGATCTTCAATCGTGCGAATGGACCCCAATCGTGCGAATGGACCCCAATCGCACCCTAATCGGCCGTATGGCCTCCATTCGGCCTCCAGTCGGTCGCCTAGCGCTAGCTGATGCAGAATGCAGTTCATCCCGACTGCAGCCGAGGGTTTTCAGCCTCCAAACTCATCTAAACCCATTTTAAGCCCAAATCGACCATCCTAAACCTTAGGGATGCATACCACAACACCATTCAAGCACACACAAGCTCACAATCAAGCCACAAATGCATCATACATACACATACACATACACAAATGGGTCAAACATACACACGCTCAAAAATCCGATTTCAGATGTTTTCCAGCCCCAAAATCGTATGAAAACAAGTAAAAGAGGGATCCTAGAACTCACACAAACGACCACGACGAGTAGAGCTTCGGTTTGACTCATTTCTCAACAACTTTGGCTACTCGAACCAACCCGAACCAACACTTTTCCTCTTTTTCTCTTCTTTCTCTCTTCTCCCCTTTCTTTGGCTGATTTGTGAGTGTGGGGGAGAGGGTAAGGGCTGCCCTTTCCCTTATATACTCCCACTCACCCGGCTTTCTTTCGTTGGCGAGTTTGGTCCCTCGACTTTGGACTTTATTTCTTTTCTTCTTTAGTCGGCTTCAAAATAAATGAATAAATAATCGGGTGTTACAAGTCCACCCCCCTTAAATAGGTTTCGTCCCCGAAACCTGTTATTCTTTGAACAGACGTGGATAATGCTGTCTCATTTCTTCCTCAGTCTCCCACGTTGACTCGGATCCCTTCTTGTGCTTCCACTGCACACGCACAAGAGGAACCACTTTATTTCTCAGTCTTTTCTCTTTTCTATCGATGATCGCCACTGGTTGCTCCACGTAATTGAGCCTTTCGTCTACTTCGATATCCTCCAGTGGAACAATCATGTCTTCATCCGCCAAGCACTTCCTTAGATAAGATACATGGAATGTCGGATGAATACACTTAGCTCACCTGGTAACTCCAATCTATAGGCCACCTCTCCTACTCGAGCGATGATTCGGAAAGGGCCTATATATCTTGGGCTCAACTTGCCCCGCTTCCTGAATCGGATGATACCCTTCCAAGGTGAGACCTTCAACATAACCCTGTCACCCGCCTGGAACTCAATCGGCCTGCGTCATTTATCAGCATACGACTTCTGTCTATCTTTGGCTGCCTTCATAAAGGCTTTGATCTTTTCAATCTTCTCAGTCGTAGCCTCGATTAGCTCGACGCTCCCCAATTCCTTTTGACCAATGTCACCCCAACAAACGGGTGTTCTGCATCTCCTACCGTATAACATCTCATATGGAGGCATGCCAATGCTGGCATGATAGTTGTTGTTGTATGAGAATTCGACTAACGGTAGGTGGTCATCCCAACTTCCACCAAAATCAATCACACATGCCCGGAGCATGTCTTCCAGTGTCTGAATGGTCCTTTCTGACTGACCATCAGTCTGGGGATGATAAGCCGTGCTAATTTGTAACCTCGTCCTCATAGCGTCGTGGAATTTCTTCCAAAATTTAGATGTAAACCGAGTGTCGCGATCAGACACAATAGACACCGGCACACCATGACGAGTTACGATTTCCTTGATGAACAGATCGGCCAACCTCTCAGATGAATACGTCTCGCGGATCGGTAGAAAGTGAGCACTCTTCGTCAAACGATCAACTATCACCCATATGGCATCGTACCCTTTCAGAGTACGTGGCAGCTTCGTAATGAAGTCCATGGTGATGTGCTCCCACTTCCATTCTGGTATATCCAAAGGTTGTATCTTCCCATACGACTTTTGGTGCTCTGCCTTCACTTGTAAGCAAGTAAGGCACTTACTCACATACTTCACCACGTCACGCTTCATACCCAGCCACCAATAATCTTTCTTCATATCATGGTACATTTTCGTGGCACCGGGATGAATGGAGTATCGAGTCTTGTGAGCTTCATCCATGATCTTCACCCGTAGATCCCCAAAACGAGGAATCCACACACGACCAAATCGGGTCCAAACACCGAGTGTGTTTTCACCCAATTCCCCAACCAGACCTCTCATTCTTTCCGAGTTAAGATGATCTTCTTTCATTGCCTCATCTTGAAACTCCTTGACTTGCTTCATCACATCAGAGGTCATGATTAGTTGATAAGCTTTCACCCGAATCGGTTCGGGCCTTTCTTTCGGCTAAGGGCATCCGCCACCATATTAGGTTTGCCCGGATGGTAATGGATCTCGCAATCATAATCCTTTATAAGCTCCAACCATCGCCTGTGCCTCATGCTCAGGTCTTTTTGCTCGAAGAAGTACTTCAAGCTCTTGTGGTTAGTGAAAATAGTGCACTTCGTCCCGTAGAGATAGTGCCTCCAAATCTTTAGTGCAAAGACCACGGCTGCTAGCTCCAAGTCATGAGTGGGATAATTAACCTCATGAACTTTCAACTGTCGGGATGCGTAGGCTATAACCTTCCCTCTCTGCATTAACACACACCCCAACCCTGAGTAGGAAGCATCAGAATAAACCACCAGATCTTCGCTTCCATCGGGTAATGACAGAACAGGAGCTTGAGTCAATCTTGCCTTCAACTCTTCGAATGCCTTCTCTTGAGCTTGACCCCATACGAACTTCACATCCCTTCGAGTCAGCTTAGTTAGTGGAGAAGCAATCTTAGAGAAGTCTTGGATAAATCTTCTATAGTAGCCCGCCAAACCCAAGAAACTACGAATCTCGGATGGCGTCTTTGGTGACCTCCATTGCATAACCGCCTCCACTTTCGCCGGGTCCACCATATTCCCGTCGGATTCACCATATGACCCAAGAACTGAACTTCGCGCAACCAGAACGTGCACTTGGAGAATTTAGCATACATTTGTCCCTTCTCAGTGTCTCTAGAACCTCCCGAATGTGACAACTTTGGCTCCTCGAACCAACCCGAACCAACACTTTTCCTCTTTTTCTCTTATTTCTCTCTTCTCCCCTTTCTTTGGCTGATTTGTGAGTGTGGGGGAGAGGGTAAGGGCTGCCCTTTCCCTTATATACTCCCACTCACCCGGCTTTCTTTCGTTTGCGAGTTTGGTCCCTCGACTTTGGACTTTATTTCTTTTCTTCTTTAGTCGGCTTCAAAATAAATGAATAAATAATCGGGTGTTACACATGAAGTATTCATGCGTATGGTTCATTCGCATGAGAACTTCACACGATTAAGTTTAAGCACGTTTCTCAATCATTATTGACTAAGAACTATGTAAACAACCACAACCTATATAGTTAGTTCAATATGCGTTAACACACAATAATCAATGAAATATTAAACATTATAAGCATAAACCACACATGTATTTCATTCATACCCATTCTGTTACATATTGTAAGACATGAAAGACATTTTACATTAGCTCATAAACTAGGTACATATGTATCTACAAACTCCCCCTTTAACCTAGTTTACTCTATTGTCTAACATTCTTCATCAGCTCTTCATATTTCTTGTACTTCTCCTCCCTTGTAACTCTTGCATGTATTTCGAATGCAAAGTAGAGCCTTATCACGTTTTGGAACTGGGGGCTTGTACAATGTCTTGCGCGTCATAGAACAATGGCCACTTGTATAAAGTGTAGACATCGTCAGAAGACAAATTAGTTAGCCACATCGGGTCAAATACCCTGATAGTTTCCATATTTCCATCTCTGTTCAGAACTATGACCGCCTCACCTGTTCTCCAGTCATAGTACCACCATTTGAAATGTGTAGTGAAGTCCTATGGCATTTCCCTTAGAGGGATTATTAACATCGTGCGCGGAGGACTCCACTTCAGCATTATGTTTGGCTTTCCAGTAATGGCAACAACTTCAGAGCTACTGATATACCTCGTCGGTTGTTGAGGTTGAAGTTGACCCATTTGGTGTGGTACTCTCTTTTCAAAGCAGCTTCAACCAGCCTAACTAACTTTCTTAGGTCAGCATATAACAGCTTTAGTTGGGCAGCTGTTGAGCTTAAATCAGGGAGAGTCTTCAGATCGTGTGGGAATCTGAAGTACTCGATTCCCTTCTTCTCCTCTTGATAGGATAAACATAAGATCTTCAAATAGGCCCACGCGATAATCTTGCCTGACACTTGTGATGCTTCTTCTTCACTTTATAGAGTTTGGTGTAGGCACTCGGCTCGGCTTGGAGCACTACGTTGGGCTCTAATCTCTGCAAAACATGCCACCCATTCAGCCTTTTTGATGTTGACATTGGCGTCCGAGGCTTGGGCTTGATCCTTATTCTTCTTCGACTCTTGCTTCATCTTATCCAGTGTTTCAAATGTATCACTAACAAGAGTCTCTCCCAGATTGGGGACTACATTTCCCTCGTTTTTAGTGTACTCTGGATAATGTTGGGCTGTGACGTCTTCAA
The DNA here is from genome assembly GCA_025506515.1 of Flaveria trinervia. Taxonomy (NCBI): domain Eukaryota; kingdom Viridiplantae; phylum Streptophyta; class Magnoliopsida; order Asterales; family Asteraceae; genus Flaveria; species Flaveria trinervia. The sequence continues at coordinate 70,229,138 of CM046452.1, forward strand.
TCTCTATCCCGTCTACATCATTAAGCTCATCATCACTATCCATGTCAACTGTAGGAGCATCCTTCACTATTTCATCTGGATTCAGTCGGAATATCTCAGCTAGTTTCTCATTAGTAAGGTCATGAATTATTTCTCCTTCTTCAGGAGTATAACTCACAGACCTCCTGACAATCCCTTGCAAATCAAGTATCATTGTCAGTTAAGACTTGATTTGCTGAAGGGGAGCAACATCGTACTTATCTTGCTAAGATGAATGATCTGCTTGATTTAAACACATAAATACATCAATCATTAGTCAATAATCAAGACAGTAACATATTAACTAAATATAAACATTATGCACATGAGTTTAATACAATATTCAATTACACATGATTTAAAATTACATAAACATCTAGGCATTACGTTTGTCCTGAATCATGTGCTCCTCTGCTGTCGGGGCTGAGGTCGAGGCACCCTGATCTTGATTCTTCTTGGTTTGCCTCTCACTAGCTTGTGTGGCCCCTGATGCAGATGCATCACCTTCTTCTTCATCATCTCCTCCATCTCCTGCACCTTCATCATCTTCTCCCTCTATTTATCCTCATCATCATCCTCTTCATTATCATCCTCATCATTATCGTCATCACATCGTCATCACCATCCCTTTCTCTTATCTTCAGAGGCTCTCCTTTGTTCCTTTAAGCTTGAGCATGATGGTCTTTTTGGCAGCCTCCAACTCCTCTATCTTCTTTGTTGATAGAACTTTATGCTCCTGGAGTTGGGCAATCTCTTGACTTTGAGCAGCCATCTGTTGAGCCTGATCCTCTATGAGTTGGCCTGCTGAGCAATTTGTTGTGCTTGGGCAGCATTCTGCTCCACAAGTTGTCTAATTTGTGCTAATCTTTCCTCGTCAGCAGCCCACAGCTTCAGCACCATCCTGTTAAGTGCTGCCAGCCAATCCTCTACCCCAACAGAAGGTAGGGAGGATCCTGTAGTGAATGGCTAGTGGAACGATGGTCCAACTGGTGGCTGGTGGTAGTGGTGGTGGTTGTGGTGAATTTGGGTGGTGGTATATGTTGGGTGGTGATGGGTAGGTTGTAGTCGTGGTGGAAGTAGTGTAGATGGGTGGTGGAGTGGTTGTAGTGGTGATGGTGGGTGAAGTGGTAGTAGTGGTGGTGGTAGCTTTGGTGGAGGTGAAGGGGAGAGTGGTAGTGATTGGTGGTGTGGTAGTGGTGGTGGTAGCAGTAGTGGCTGAGTGGTGGTTGTGGCTGTAGCAGAGGTTAATATAAAATTTAGTCTCTTCCCCTTCTTGTCATAGGGTTGAGCCATTCTCTTCTTCCTTGTGCCTTTAGGCACTGTGGCTCCCCCTTGGCTGCAGGATGGGTCTGGGGTATATGATGGATCTGTATCAATAGCAACAGCATCCCCGGACTCCTCTTAGCGTCCACCAACCGCCCTTATACCTCTCTCTGTGGCTACGACACGGCTCCCCACCGTTCGCACTTGAGACTCTTCCTCAGACTCCTCCTCCTCCATCTGAATGTCAGGGTGAATAGGAGCAGGTTCGGTTCCACCCTGGCCATCCTCTCCCTGATCAGCATCATGATCATCACCATTGGAGTCATCGGAGGGAAGAGCAATCTGCTCTACATCTGAGTCACTGTCCTCGTGACGCCACTTTCGCCGAGCTGGCGCCACATAGTCTTCTCTAGCCAAATGCCCAAATAGTCTCTTTACAGGGGGCCTTACCTGCTTGCCCCTGTATACCTTCATTCTTCCAAGAGTGGTATCATCCATGATCTCGATAGATACAACATCATGGCTCTCCTTAGGCAAAGAAGGAAGCTTCTCGTCAATGATCATCTGCAGAAATCTCGAGTACATGCAGAAGCCTTCTTTGCCTTTTGCCTCTATATTCTTGATCAAGTAGGAGAAAATCATGTTGGAGAAGCTGAAGGGGTTATTCAGCACCAGTGCCACGTAGGCATTCTGGATTTGGTCTGATAAATCATCAAATCCACCCCTTCAAGAAGCAATGCACTTCAGGATGACATGAGCTAGATACTTGAACTGGGGACACAGGTTGCTTTTATTGAGCACACCTGCATTGATGTCCCCAGTGTACCTAATCCATAGAAAGCATCCCCTTACGGTAAAAGGATGTAGTTTGGTGGGGTAAGCATCATCATCTCCCAAATTAAGAACACGTCTCAGATAAGCTGCTGTGACCTCAATCTCCTGGCCAAAGATGGAGCTACGTATATTGTAAGGCTCAGTCGATCGGTCAACGGAAGCACCTTCCTAGAAGGCCTGCTGTATCGACCTATAGGGTGTGCAAGGTGTAGATATCGCTCGATATATCCTCGACCTCCTTAGGAATGCAATAATACTAGCAAACTCGGTAGCATTCTGAGTGGTGGCATCCAAGTGAGCACAATATTATGCTTGGTGTTTATGATCCGCCGATCTGCCATGAATCTGTAACATAAGACACATACATATTAGATCAGCACGTAACAGAAACCATTTCACTTAAACTGTTTGAGATTAGTCTGGTTCATCGTGCTATTGAATCATACGATTGAGTTCAGGCTTTGATTTGGTATGCGACTGACTTTAGACTGGTGACTTAGCATGCGACTGGGTTTCAGTCGGGCGACTGAGCTCATTTGCCTCATTCATTTGCCTCGTTCATTCGGCCGACTGAGTCATTCGCTCAGCTCAGTCGTGCGATTGAAGTTCATCAGGGTGTCCATTCGCATGACAGACTGTCTGTTCAATTCAAATTCAAATTTTGAGCAATACTTAATGTTAGACGTCGTGGTTTGGCTCATTAGTCTTGCAAGAGACCGATATAAGACCTAATAACTTTCAATCTCACAAAATACTTAGTTTTATTAGTTTATTAGTCAACTAAGTCTCGGTTCTATTTTAGGGCTGAATTCAATCATTTAGGGTACAAATCGATTGACATTTGAGTAGATTGCACCGCACTGTACCTGTATAAATGCTGGCAATCATCATAATAACAATTTGTAGTCAAGAAAGGTCAATTGAAAATCGGGTAGAGTAACGGCACTAGCGGGTGATTTTAGGGCGAATGAGGAGTGATGAATATATGCGACCAACTTTAGCCCTATTTATACTGAATCTGGTTTCAATCGGGCGACTGGATCCATTCACTCTTTTCATTTGCGCAATTGGATCTCAGTCGTGCGATTAGTTCAGTCGGTCATATTCAGTCGGCCGACTGGGTTTCAGTCGGGCGACTAACTCATTCGATCAACCCCATTCAGGCGATTGGCTCATTCTTGCAAGCCAATCGTGTGAATGGTTCATACTCAAGCTCCATTCGGTTAACTGGTTCATAAGTATGGTCCAGTCATGCGAATGGGCTCTACTTATGATTTTGACTTTTTGATCATTTGATGCTTAACCCTTTTAACTATAGATAAAACATTTTAAGCATTCTATAGTCACAAACATGACCATTTCAACTTCAAAAACTTTTGATCACCTCAGACCTGATCCTTTTAACATTTGAAAACCCGTTTTGGTCACTTCAGACGTGACCCTTTTTAGTGATTAGATCCTAGACAGAATTCCAATACGTAGTCCACATTTGACAACTAAACTAATAGAACTAAACAAATGAAACTACTAGAACTGAAAAACAGAAGTAAAACATATTTTTGTAGGTTTTATGAGAGGTGGAAGCCCTAAGATAGATATCTAACAGATTTATTTCTAGAACAATCAGCTTCAAGTTATTTTGACCATAAGTGGAACGATTCATTATGGAATCATACAGTAATCAAATCATTCGGGACTTGTCATCAAAACCTTTTGATGCTCGATTCTTGTTTTCATCGAGAGTCATTAGCAAGTCTAGGAAATCATACTAGTACCACAAGATGCACATAGTGGTGTTGACTTTCAGAGTTGCAGCCACGATGATTGTTAGTACACTTGTCCCCTTAAATCCATACATGGAATTTTGACACAAATTAGTGATGGTTTAAGTTTTATTATTTCAACAAGCATTTGTGGATCCCATGCTTATATGGTAACCAACATTCCTTAGGAGATTTTTGAGCAGTCTTCGGATAGTATTCAAGAAGAAACTATTCTTAGAGCTTTCAAAGAGAATTCAAGCCTCAGGTCAATGCCACCGCACAGCAGAGAGGTGGCAAACAACAATGAATTCTAGATTATCTAGGTTATGCGTATCCTCAGGTCAGTGTCACCGCACAGCAGAGAGGCACACCCTATCTTCTTGTTTGAGCAATTTATTCTTTTTGCATAGATCGCACCAACAACATAGGTTATTAGCTTGATTGGTTTTTGCATTTTTCATCATGTGTTTTCTCATATTATGGTAATCCGCACACAATTGTGGCGTTTATTTTGCTCGTCACCCCTTATTAGAACTCTATTGATTGTGTTAACCAGGGATAAGATGATAACCCACAGCTTGTTGAACAACTTAGTTTGATCTTGAGATCACCAACGAGATCTACTTATCTATGTAACACCCGTTATTCTTTAAAAAGGAAGAAAAGTAAGAAAATGAAGGATAAAGGAGGAAACATCAATAAACCCAAGTTGAGGGGTTAAATGTGTAAAAAGGACTAAAGTACAAATAAGTTGGTGTAAAGGTGGCATGCCCGCCCACCCTCACTTCCCATCACCTTTTCATCGGGTTTTAGAGAGAGACAAAAGAAGAGAGCAGAAACTCTCGATTGAAGAAAAGAAGAAGAAGAGAATTGAATTCAAGGTAAGAATTCGAAGTTTTAAGTGTTCATGTTGGGTTTTTGTCTCGGTTACATGCTTATGTGCTTATGTGCTTATGTGCTTATGTGCTTGTGTGTGTGTCCGTGTGTGTGTGTTTTTAGGTGTTCAAACTCATTTGCAAACGGTTTAAGAAGGAAAACACCAAAGTTGCACCAGGTGAGTTTCTAGACCCCGGTTTTACTTGTTAAACTCTTTGGGGCTGAAAATGTATTTAAACGATTTTACAATGTTTATGTATGTATACCCGTATGTATTATGAATGTTTGATGATGATTCTTAGATTCTTATAGGTTGTTCATGCTTAGAATAGCTTTGGTAAGCTTAGAACAGATAGGTTGATGTTTGGATTCGAAATTATCCTAGAAATATGTTGAACAGAAGGTTCGTGCGCCTAAATAAGGCCCATGCGCCTGGAAATGCCTTAGAATAATTAAGAGTATCTCATGTTCCTAAATAGTGCTCTCATGCGCCTAGAAAATTAGTCAGACGCCTAAGTGTAGGGCCATGCGCCCCAATAGTACCCATGCGCATGAATAAACCCCATGCGCCTAAGTTCCATACGCCCGGATAGCTCATGCGTCTAAGTGTCCATGCGTCCAAATGGGTCTACGCCAAATAGTGTCCATGCACCTGAAAGGTTCATGCGCCTAAGTGTTAAAGTAGTTAAATGTTGGCCTGATGCGCCTGCATAGTGATAAAGTGCCAAAATAGGGCCCATGCGCCCAAATAGTGTCTAGGCACCTAACACTTAGAATTTATTATAGAATTCTTGGGAGTTTGTGCTCTTAGGGTTTTGACCGAGGTGTGACGAGGGTTTATTAATGATGGGTTTCATGCATGATTATGATGTTGTATGATTGTTCGTTATTATTGTTATTATTATATTATTACTATTAGTATGTGACTTTACGTGGTGTGCTTATAATCATAACGTAAAGTATTACTAATAATAAAGTGAAAGAGCAATGAAGAAGAGAAGTGGAACTTAATTAAAATGTTAACAAGTCTTGCAAGCTTACAGGAGGTACACGGCCATGAGGTCGTCAGCTCAACTGTGATGTGGGTTAGCTACCTTCAGATGCTCACGGGGCCAGTCAATTGAGACTGGCGGACCTTTGCAGCATACCCTAGGTGTCTGGGCCAGCCTTGTATACAGTTTGTAGAGCCCCTTGTGGGAAAAGAGGACCCAGCACCATTTCCCTCACGCATATAGTTTAGGGTATTGCTCATTGGTCCACATAGACAGAGAAAGATAAATATAAAAGTGTACAGAGTAAACAAGGCATACGGTAATGAGATAGCATTACCTAATTGTATAGTTAATGCGTGCTCACGTGTAAAAGATGAAGTTTTCATAGAAAGAGTATTTTCGTATATTTACCTACAGAAGTATTTTTTACTTTTAAAACTAGGACTCACTCAGCAACCCTGACTTTTGTACATTTTCAGTTGGCAGGTAAATATTGCTGAGGATGGAACTAGGGGGAAGCTACTCGGCAGGAAAAGACTGACATCTACTCATACTTATTATTACTGTTGTTTTGTAATGCAATTAAACAGTTCTTTTGTAATCAATGAAACAATATTGCTTAACAACAGTGTTTTAATGAAATGAAAGGTTTTTGTTAAAATGATTCCGCTGCTTAAGTTTGTAAATTTATTACATTTAATGTATTTAATGCTGTGAATGACCAACTGTCAGGTCTTCGGGAACGGGGCCTTACAAGTTGGTATCAGAGCCAAAGTTTAAGAGAATTGAGTTAAATAAATTTTTGAAACCTAAACTTAAACTGAAAATGGGGCAATTGGAGGGTGTCCGCCCGAGTAGCTACGTGTCATCAGGTATGTCTTTTCTTAATGTTAACCGGTATTATGTGTGCATGCTATTTGATTTATGTGCTCTTAGTAGATTTAGATACTGATTAAGTCAGGATAGGAAATGCTGGGGTATGAATAGTAAAGTAAGTAGCTAATCACAACTGGCCATTGTAATTAGGGACTTACTATACTTTACATAAACTGAGTTGTTACCTTGAATGACCGTGTTAGTGTTTGAATCTTATAGCGTGCTAGAGGATGGTTGGTCGGAAATCTTCCAAGACTCCTATAGGCAAAGGTCGTCCACGTGTGACCAGGAGTAGTGCTAAGGCTCCTGAGACGACCCATGAGAACCCTGAGGTTCATGGTCGGAGCGAGGAGAACGAGAATGCTCGCTTGAATGCCTCAGCTAGGGAGGCGATTGTTGATGAAGTACACCAGGTCATGCAGACATTCTTACCGTTTGTGGTGACTGAAGTCATCAGGGTTGTGAGAAGCGAGGAGAGGAAGGAGAAGGAAAATAGAAAAGGATCAACGGGCAAGGGAAGCAGAAGGGAGTAGGAACAACCAGAGCCTGAGACTATGTTGTTCGAGGAGGAGGAGGATGATGTAGTGGGGGTAGCAACCAGAGGATGCAGTTATGGGGCGTTCCAAAGGTGTAAGCCCCCGACTTTTGATGGCAATGGCAATGCTGCTGCTGCTCACTGCTGGGTGAGGGAAATGGAGGCAATTTTGGAGATCAATGAGTGCTGCGAGGACCAAAAGGTGAAGTTCGCGACTCACTCTTTCGTTGATTCAGTGTTGTGTTGGTGGGACAATATTGTCCAAGCTGAGGGTGCCAGAGCCATCAGGAAAATGCGATGGTAGGAGTTTAAGCAGCTGGTGATCGAGGAATTCTGTCCTCACAAGGAACTCGATAAAATCGAGAGGGGGTTCTTGCAACTTGAAGCAGGAACCATGAACCACCAGCAGTACACCGCTAAATTCAATGAGATGGCAAGGCTGGTGTCGGATCAGGTGACGCCGGTGTCAAGAAGATCAAGAGGTACATCCGGGGACTGCTGGCTGACATTCGCAGGCACCTGATTGCTGCTCAGCCAGGTACCTTTCGATCGGTGTGTGGATTTGGCGGGTAGATTGTATGATGAGCGAGAGGAGAATGTGGTGGAGGTGAAGAAGACGAGTGGGGATGGTAAAAATTGGAATGGAAGAGGTTTGGACATGGTGGTTTTACTCCAAACAACAAGAGATGAGGGTGTTGACCGTGGGGTGTCGTCAAAATCAGGGCGGAATAAGTGTGTGTAGTTGTGGAAGGGAGCATACCGGTGAGTGTAGAATCGGAATGAATGTATGCTTCAGATGTGGCAAGCCTGGCCACATCGCTAAAGACTGTAGGGTGCTGAAGTGCTATAACTGTGGCGGAGAGGGCCACGCGACCAGAGACTGTAAGAAGCCGAGGGCGGAGAGCTCTGGAGCAAAGAAGAAGCCGAAGGATGGAGGGCAGAGGCAGGTACTAGAGCTTATACCATGACCCAGGAGGAAGCCAGAGCTGATCCGATGTTGTGTCAGGTATGTTTCTAATAAACCAAACTTGTGCCTCTGTATTGTTTGATTCGGTGCTAGTAGGAGTTTTATTTCCACTATTTTCTATGCTAAGTTGCCTATTAGTAGTAGAAATATCAGTGAACCATTCGATGTAGAAACTGCTATTGGCAAGTCCACGAGAATTACTGATGTGATAGAGGACTGTGCTATAGAACTAGAAGGTCATAGGTTTGCTGCTAGGTTACACGTGATGCCCCTAGGTGGATTTGATGTAGTACTAGGGATGGACTGGTTAGCAACCTATAAAGCAAACATCATATGTCGCAAGAAGATGATTCGATTAGTTGCGCCCGATGGGAGTTTGGTTATGATTTATGGAGATCACGTTACTACGATCCCGAAGGTGATTTCGATGGCGGTGGTGGGGAAGTGCTTGAAACGTGGATGTAGCGCCTACTTGTCATACGTAAAAGATGTGCATGCGTCGTACCGCAATTATCTGAGGTACCAGTGGTGTGCGACTTTCCGGACGTATTCCCGGAAGACTTACCCGGCGTGCCACCGGATCGCGAGATTGAGTTCCAAATTGATTTGATACCCGCTGCTCAACCCGTTTCCAAATCACCATATCGATTAGCTCCAACTGAGATGAAGGAACTCATGAGCCAATTGCAGGAGTTAATGGATAATGGATTTATTCGACCGAGTATCTCTTCGTGGGGTGCTCCGGTATTGTTTGTAAAGAAAAAGGACGGAAGTATGCGAATGTGCATTGACTATCGAGAGCTGAACAAGTTGACGGTGAAGAATCGGTAACCGTTACCAAGGATTGATGACTTGTTCGACTAGCTCCAAGGTGCTAGTTGGTTCTCGAGGATAGATCTACGATCTGGCTACCATCAATTGAAGGTGAAGGAACGAGACATTCCTAAGACAACTTTCCGTACGCGTTATGGACACTACGAGTTCCTCGTTATGTCTTTTGGTCTAACTAACGCGCCAACTGCCTTTATGGATTTGATGAATCGAGTGTGCCGACCGATGTTGGATAGATCAGTGATTGTGTTCATTGATGATATCCTGATCTACTCGAAGAGCGAAGAAGAGCATGCCGGTCACATTCGGGAGGTGTTGGAGACATTAAGAAGGGAAAGTTGTATGCCAAATTCTCCAAGTGCGTGTTCTGGTTGCGCGAAGTTCAATTCTTGGTCATGTGGTGAATCCTGACGAAATCATGGTGGACCCGCAAAGGTAGAGGCGGTTATGCAATGGAAGTCATCGAAGACGCCATCCGAGATTCGTAGTTTCTTGGGTTTGGCGGGCTACTACAGAAGATTCATCCAAGACTTTTCCAAGATCACTTCTCCACTAACCAAGTTGACCCGAAAGGATAAAGTTTATGGGGTCAAGCTCAAGAGAAGGCATTCGAGGAGTAAAGGCAAGGTTGACTCAAGCTCCTGTTCTGTCATTACCCGAAGGAAGCGAGATTTGGTGGTTATTCTGATGCTTCCTACTCAGGTTAGGGTGCGTGTTAATGCAGAGAGGAAAGGTTATAGCCTATGCATCCGACAGTTGAAGGTTCATGAGGTCAATTATCCTACTCATGACTTGGAGCTAGCAGCCGTGGTCTTTGCGTTAAAGATTTGGAGGCACTATCTCTACGGGACGAAGTGCACCATTTTCACTGACCACAAAAGCTTGAAGTACTTCTCGAGCAAAAGGATCTGAACATGAGGAGAGAAGGTGGTTGGAGCTCATAAAAGATTATGATTGCGAGATCCACTACCATCCAAAGCCAATGTGGTGGCTGATGCCCTTAGCCGAAAAGAGAGGCCCGAGCCGATTCGGGTGAAAGCATATCAACTGATCATGACCTCTGATGTAATGAAGCAAGTCAAAGAGTTTCAAGATGAGGCACTGAAAGAAGATCATCTTAACTCTGAAAGGATGAGAGGTCTGGTTGGGGAATTGGGTGAAAACACACTTGGTGTTAAAACCTGATTTGGACGGGTGGATTCCTCGTTTTGGGGATCTACGGTGAAGATTATGGATGAAGCTCACAAGACTCGATACTCCATTCATCCTGGTGCCACGAAATGTATCAAGATATGAAGAAAGATTATTGGGGCCGGTATGAAGCGCGATATGTGGGTTATGTGAGTAAGTGCCTTACTTGCTTACAGGTGAAGGCCGAACATCAGAAGCCGTATGGAAGATCCAACTTTGGATATACCGAATGGAAGTGGGAGCACATCACCATGGATTTCATTACGAAGCTGCCACGTACTCCGAAAGGGTACGATGCCATATGGGTGATTGTCGACCGTCTGACGAAGAGTGCTCACTTCCTACCGATCCGCGAGACATATTCATCTGAGAGGTTGGCTGACCTATTCATCAGGGATTGTAACTCGTCATGGTGTGCCGGTGTCTATGTGTCTGATCGTGACACCCGGTTTACATCTAAATTTGGAAGAAATTCCACGACGCCATGGGGACGAGGTTACATATTAGCACGGCTTATCATCCCCAAACTGATGGTCAGTCAGAAAGACCATTCAGACATTGGAAGACATGCTTCGGCATGTGTGATTGATTTTGGGGGAAGTTGGGATGACCACTTACCGTTAGCCGAATTCTCCACAACAACAGTTATCATGCCACATTGGTATGCCACCCTATGAGATGCTATACGGTAGGAGATGCAAACACCCGTTTGTTGGGGTGATATTGGTCAGAAGGAATTGGGGAGCGTCGAGGTCTACGAATGAGAAGCTTGAGAATATTAAAGCCTTCATGAAGGCAGCCAAAGATAGACAGAAGTCGTATGCTGATAAACGAAGAAAAGTAAAAAATGAAGGATACAGGAAGGAACCATTAAAACCCAAGTTTAGGGGATTAAATGTGTAAAAAGGACTAAAGTAAAATAAGTTGGTGTAAAGGTGGGCATGGCCGCCCACCCTCACTTCCCATCACCTTTTCATCGGGTTTTAGAGAGAGAAAGGAAGAGAGCAGAAACTCTCGGTTGAAGAAAAAGAAGAAGAAGAGAATTGAATTCAAGTAAGAATTCGAAGTTTTAAGTGTTCATGTTGGGTTTTTGTCTTCGGTTACATGCTTATGTGCTTATGTGCTTATGTGCTTGTGTGTGTGTCCGTGTGTGTGTGTGTTTTGGTGTGTTTTTAGGTGTTCAAACTCATTTGCAAACGGTTTAGAAGGAAGAAACACCCAAAGTTGCACCAGGTGAGTTTCTAGACCCCGGTTTTACTTGTTAAACTCTTGGGGCTGAAAATGTATTTAAACGATTTTACAATGTTTATGTATGTATACCCGTATGTATTATGAATGTTTGATGATGATTCTTAGATTCTTATAGGTTGTTCATGCTTAGAATAGCTTTGGTAAGCTTAGAACAGATAGGTTTGATGTTTGGATTCGAAATTATCCTAGAAATATGTTGAACAGAAGGTTCGTGCGCCTAAATAAGGCCCATGCGCCTGGAAATGCCTTAGAAATAATTAAGAGTATCTCATGTTCCTAAATAGTGCTCTCATGCGCCTAGAAAATTAGTCAGACGCCTAAGTGTAGGGCCATGCGCCCCAATAGTACCCATGCGCCTGAATAAACCCATGCGCCTGAATAAACCCCATGCGCCTAAGTTTCCATACGCCCGGATAGCTCATGCGTCTAAGTGTCCATGCGTCCAAATGAGTCATACGCCCAAATAGTGTCCATGCGCCTGAAAGGTTCATGCGCCTAAGTGTTAAAGCAGTTAAATGTTGGTCTGATGCGCCTGCATAGTGATAAAGTGCCAAAACAAGGCCCATGCGCCCAAATAGTGTCTAAGCGCCTAACACTTAGAATTTATTACAGAATTCTTGGGAGTTTGTGCTCTTAGGGTTTTGATCGAGGTTTGACTAGGGTTTATTAATGATGGGTTTCATACATGATTATGATTGTTGTATGATTGTTACTTATTATTGTTATTATTAATATTATTAATATTATTACTATTAGTATGTGACTTTACGTGGTGTGCTTATAATCGTAACGTAAAGTATTACTAATAATAAAGTGAAAGAGAAATGAAGAGGATAAGTGGAACTTAATTAAAATGTTAACAAGTCTTGCAAAGTATTTTATTACTTTTAAAACTAGGACTCACTCAGCAACGCTGACTTTTGTAAATTTTCAGTTGGCAGGTAAATATTGCTGAGGATGGCACTGGGGGGAAGCTACTTGGCAGGGAAAGACTGACATCCATTCATACTTATTATTGCTGTTGTTTTGTAATGCAATTAAACAGTTCTTTTGTAATCAATTAAACAATAGTGTATTGCTTAACAATAGTGTTTTAATGAAATGAAAGGTTTTTGTTAAAATGATTCCGCTGCTTAAGTTTGTAAATTCATTACGTTTAATGTATTTAATGCTGTGAATGACCAACTGTGAGGTATCCGGGAATGGGGCCTTACATATATTGTGTTGAACCTACCGACACATCATCTAATGGTCTAGCAACCTCTAGATCTACTTTCTCCGTGTGACCTTAGTAGTAGCTAGTTTTACTATCATTTTTTCATTTATTTTTGCTTAGACTTCTCAGACTTATACTTCGAATTTTTTATTTTAAATAGTTTCTTCTTTTAAAGTCCCAAACTATATGTTTCTGTGTACTATCATTTTCCATAATCATTGAATCAGTATCACAGATACGATCTCATTTCTTTTAGCTTGCCTGTTCTCCTCCCTCGTTTTTTTTTTTTGAAATTAAATGCTAACTTAACCAATCCTCCTCCTAAAATTCTAAAACCGTAAAAGATTTGCGTTTTTATGATTTTAGTAGGCGAAGAAATAAAAATAAAATAAAAGAAAAATAAAATAAAAAGAATTAAAATAAAATGAAATCTACTTGTCGGACTGAGTATTGTCATCATCGAAAATCACATCATTTTTCTTTTTAATGTCGTTGACCTCTAACAGATATAGAAAACATGGTTTATCAAAGGCTTTTGTGTAGAGGTCAGCGCGTTGAAAATCTGTATTAATTATAACAACATCGATTAAATTCTTTTCAAAACAATCACGTATAAAGTGATATTTAATGCCGATGTGTTTAGTCTTAGGATGTTGGGCCGGATTTTTAGTTACGGCTATTGCAGCAGAATTATCAACAAATATAGGAGTGTTAAAGAATTGCAAACCGTTGTCCCGTATTTGCTGTTGAATCCAGATGATTTGTGAGCAGCAACTTGCATGACAGAGCAACCGAGCTCTGCTTCTTACACTGCCAGGTCACTAATCTCCTCCCAAAGAATTGACATCTTGCTGATGTGGACTTGTAGTTCATTTTGCAACCGCCGTAATCTGAGTCACTATATGCTGTAAGCTTGAAGTCATCATCATGAGGACACCACAATCTTAGTGTTGGTCAATAAGATGGTTGACTTTCGGTTTCACCTGATATCTGGAGCATAGACATGTCGCGTACATGATATTAGGTCGTGAGGCTATGAGATACATGAGGGATCCGATCATTCCTCGGTACATGATGGCATCAACCAGATCGCCACTTTCGTCGGGTGCTACATCGTGTTTTGTAGCAAGAGGATTTCTAGCTGCCAAAGCATTCTCCATATCGAACCGACTAAGATATCGCCTACATACTTGGTTTGATGTAGGAAAATTCCCTTAGGTGTCTGATCCACCTGTAATCCGAGGAAGAACTTCATTTCTCCTATTGCACTCATTTCGAACTCTGCTTTCATTACTGCTTCAAATTCTTTACATAACTCTTCGTTTTTGGATTTGAAGATTATGTCATCAACATAGATCTGTACAAGCAGCAAGTCACCATCTTTTTCTTTGATAAACAATGTACAATCAATGACTCCTCTTTGAAACCCGTGTTTCACAAGATGAGTCGAGACTTTCTCATACCAGGCTCTGGGGGCTTGATGAAGCCCGTATAGAGCCTTGTCCAGCTTGTAAACTCTGTCCCCATGATACCGATCCTCGAATCCCTCGGGTGACTGACATACACTATTTCTCGGATTTCACCATGAAGGAATGCACTTTTCACATCGAGCTGATAGACTTTAATCTTCATATACAATGCATAGGCTAGGAAGATATGGATTGCTTCCATTCTCGCCACGGGTGCAAACACTTTGTTGTAATCGATTCCCTCGACTTGTTGAAATCCTTAAACTACAAGCCGAGCCTTGTTTCTAATAATGACCCCTTGGTCATCCTTCTTGCATTTTAAACCCATTTAGTGCCAATGACCTTAGCACCTTTAGGTCTGTCCACCAGAGTCCATACACCTAACTTCTTGAATTGAAGAAGTTCTTCTTGCATGGCACTCACCCAAGCCTCATCGTGTAAGGCATCACTTACATATTTTGGCTCAAATTGAGACACAAAACATCGATAAGCACCATCGTGAAGGTAGACTTTTTCCATGACTGAGGCATAATTAGCTGAATATAGTTGATTTCTTGTCTGTACTCCTGATTGTACATCCCTTATGACATTGTTCGGAGGATGGTAAACATTTAGACGAGATCTAGGAGTGGTGGGTACAACTATCTCATTATCTAGATTGTGAACCACAGTTTCAATATCTGAGGCAGTGGGAGTATGGGGTTTCGAAGTGTCAGAGGCATCAACCTTTGATGTGTTGTACTTGTAGTAGTTGGAACCTGTTCCTCTTGATCCACCTAAATGTTTTCCACTTCTTCATCATCAAAAGAGGAGTCACTAACCTCCAGTGCTCCCCCTGAGTTACTAGAAGACTGACCTTGGGATCCGGATGTTGTTGAGTCTACGGGCAGTGTGTTTAAGACCTCATACATCATCTTGGTAGCTAACTCGTCTTCAGAAATGGAGAAAGGGATGTGGAACGACTTAAAGAATCCATCATAATCGAAAAAGAATGTGGTTCCTTTTCCAGCTGGGGGGTGGTGTATCTCTGAATGTCTATGTTACACCACACATCTACTTGACCCGTTGAGTTATAGTAAACTCTCATATTCGGTATGTTGTATCCTAGGAAGATTCCTTCTTCAGCCTTCTCGCTGAACTTGCCTTCCTGAGTTTTCTTCAAAAGGGTGCAAGGTGCGTCAAATGGTTCGAGGTACTCTAGATTTGGCTTACGTCATTGAAGTAGCTCATAACATGTCTTACCATGACGTTTTACCACCAGGACTCGATTTAAAGTGTAACACTCATTGGCAACTGCCTCATTCCAAAATTGGATGGCCAGTTTTGAGTCTGCTAGCATTTTCCTGCTGTCTCTATCAAGCTGCGATTCTTTCTCTCAGTAAATCTGTTCATTTGTGGGGTGTAGACAGAAGTGAACTGGTGCACAATTCCTTTTTCTTTGCAAAAAGCCTCCATCCACTGATTCTTGAACTCAGTACCATTGTTTGAGCGTACTTGTCTTACCTTCAGCTTGTAGAGAGACTCTAAAGTAGTTACTAACTCTTTGAATGACTCAAATGTCTCAGATTTAGATTTCAGAAACATTACCCATGAGAACCTTGAGTAGTCATCAATAACTACATAACAATACAAGTCTCCGGCGATGCTCCTTGTGCTGACTGGACCAAATAGATCCATGTGAAGAAGCTCAAGAGGCAGTTCTATGGAATAAACTTTCTTTGCCTTATAAGACTTCTTAGTCTGTTTTCCTTTCTTGCAAGCGACACAAAAATCCGGTAGTTGGAAGTTTTTGACGTTTACTCCTTGCACTAGATCATTCTGGATCAAGTGGTTCATCTTTCGTGGATTGATGTGTCCCATTCTCCTATGCCAGGAGATCGAATCATTCTCAGTAGCCTTGGACAAAAAGCACTGAACTTGATGATCCGTAGTGGAGGCCTTTGAGAGATCCAAGACATAAAGGTCGTTATATCTTGAAGCTGACATTAAGACTTGGTCCTCCGGGATCACGTAGTCCTTTTTCAGAACATAGCATTTTTTGTTGTCGAATACTACTTTAAATCCTTTGTCACAGATTTGGGAGACAGAAAGAAAATTATTTTGAAGTTATTGAACATATTTTACCTTGTTAAACTTCACTTTCTGATTCCCCACTTCCCCTTGAGTTGTGATATAACCTCCTTTGTTTCTAGCAAATGAAACATGACCTCTTTTTATTTGTTTGACGTTTGATAGGAGTGCCCGGTTCCCAGTCATGTGCCTAGATGCTCCGCTATCTACAATCCAAGTGTTTGTTTCAGCACTATAGCGACCACCCTGCACATTCAATTGAAAACATTAGTTAAGGTTAGGGACCCAAGCCTTAACCGGCTTGGGTGTCCCAAAGGCATCACACATCATAAATTCCACCCATTGTCCATTAGAGGGTGAGGGAAGATCATTCGTCTTCTTGTTCTTATTACCAGACATTGAACTAGACTTTTCTTTCCATAAGCCAGTTTTATGTAATGCCTATTTGTGATAAACAGACGCTTGGCTTATGGTTTGAACTTTATGTTCACTAACTCTTCTTGGTGGAGTCATGGAGCTCCTTTTAGAAGAACTGGGTTTAGGATCATGAAGTTCAACTTTCTTCCTAGGTGTCTGATAGTAAGGACAGTTAATCGTGATGTGTCATACTTTTCACAGTTGTAGCAAGATCTACTTTCGACATGCTGGTATTGTTGTTTCTGTGGAGAAGTGTGTGACACTCGTGTGACTTTGAATTGGTTGATTTTTGACACTTCTTGTTAGATTTTTATCTTTTTTAACAAAATTAATTTTTTGAACCTTCTTAACATCTTTACTCTTTTGTTTATCCGGACTTAGACATGATGCACGTGTTTGGTTAACTTGTTTAGTCTTTTGGGTTCTGAAGTAGACGTATTTGAACCAGACTTTACCTTAACCTTCTTAATTTGTTCATCCAGATTAACAATAGGCATTTTACCTTTTGCCTTTAAAGTGGTCTCCTTTTGTTAATGACAGATTCAATGGGATTACTTGTGGAATCTAGATCACTTACAAGAGGAATGGACACCACATGATCCTTGATTGGGTTGTTATTAACTGGTTTGCTTTTAGCATTCAACAAGGTGTGCAGTTTTTGTTTTAATGATTTACTTCGACTTTCAAAAATGCTTCTTGTTTCTTAACTTCTTCTAGGGAGTGTAGATAGAACTTAATGTCATTATCTTGGCTAAAAGCCACAACTTCAGTTTCCTTAAGTTGTTTATTTAACAGTTCTATTTTCTCTTTGTAACTGTGCTCATTTAATTTTAAAATACGATTTGCTTCAGTGCACAATTGCAGGTCCTTTACTAGGCTATCAATGTGATCTAATAACCTAGAAAATTTCAAAGCTATGCTTTCCCTAAATTTATTATAGTCAAAACAAGCATGATTATTGAAAAGTTGATTAGTGGAACTTACCTGAGAAGGTTCTGCTGAATCAGCCATCATCGCAGAGTTTGACTTTTCTGGTGCAGGTGATTCTGAACATGTTGAACTTTGGCCTTCATCATTTAGGTGATTTACCATATTTATAGTTTCTTCATTATTTGACATCACGAGTTCAACTACTATATCTCCTTCGCTTGCAGAATCGTCATCCAAATCCTCAACGCATGCAATGTTGGACTCTCCCGGAGAGACAAACCGAAAGCTCCAATCTTGCCCTTCATCATCGTGAGCCGTCAAGGCTTTAGGATCCTTGCTTGATGATGCAAGACTACTTGTGGGTTTATCTTGCCGATTAAAGGATGAGAATGGATTACCTTTTTCTGTCTTCCTGGGCTTCACGCACTCACGCTTGAAATGCCCCTTCTCTCCACAGTTAAAACAGGTTACTTCGGTTTTGTCAAAACCAAAGGTTGTATCCTTTGTGGCAATTAAGTTTTGTCCGTCTTTTTAACAAACTTCTTAGCTCTCCGGACAGCACTCGCCAATGCCCACATGATATCCATCCTCTCTAGCTCAGTCTCATCTACTTGTTCGTAGTCTTCATCTGCCAGATGGCAGTTTCCAATCTTCCCCGGACTAGACCGTCATAGGAATGAACGATAGCTGCTAGGAAATCCATATTCTCCTTTGCTACCTCTATGGTCACATTATCGAGATTCTCGGTCTTCAATCTGGTAGCATTGGCTTTAGGTGCTATGTGTTGGGTGCACGATGACCCTGACGTGTCAGATCCTGAAGTAGTAGCTTGAGATGGAGCGGCTGAACTAGATACGAACGCCGTTTGAAGTGGTGCTCCAGACATTTTTGCTTGAGGAGTGGAGTTGTAAAGTGACGAGTTTTGATCATATGACGCCTTTTAAGACCTGTACTTGATCCTCACCACTTCCTCTCTCAGCTTCAGAATGAAATCGTTGATATCCAACTTCACCAGCATATCATTTTGCCTGAGGTTTGACACAAAGGAGACCCACTTATCTGGCAATCCATCTGCAAAATTCGATACTTTTCTTCCATGGATGTAACAACTCCATGAGTGTGCAGCTCGCTCATCAAGTGGTAGAAACGGTCGATAACGTCATCCAAGCTCTCCTTTCCCATCGACGAGAAGTTATCAAACTCCTTTTTCAACGCTTTAGCCTTTAGAGCTTTTAATGTGACATTCCCTTCATACCGTTTTTCCAGAGCATCCCATAGCTTCTTTGCTTGCTTGTTTTCAGAGAGCTGATGGAATATATCCTTAGAAATGGACTGAGTTAACAGAACATACACCTTCTTCTCTGCATTGTACTTAACCTTTTGTCCATTAGTCATCCCTCCTAAGGTAAGTTTAACTCCATCTGCACCAACCGACATGCTATACCCTGTCTCTATTGATTCCCACAGATTTGGGTCTACAGCATTTAGGTAGATCTCGAACCTTAGCTTCTATTGTGGGTAGTCATCTAACATTATGAGCTTAGGGGGCTTATTGTGATTCCCCACTTCATTTTCCAGAAGCAATAGATTCTGGATCCATGAATCTCTACCTACGGTGAATGCTGAATACTGATCTTCCATTGCTATTTACTTTAGACTTTAGAACAAACTATTGTACTTGTGCGAATGAAAAAGTGTTATTGGGCTATTCGTGCGATTGACCAATATGGATGGTTCAATCGTGCGACTGAACTAATGCAGAAGGTTCAATCGGGCGATTGGACAGGTGCGGCTGAACAATGCGTACAAAGATCTTCAGTCGTGCGAATGGATGGACGAATGAGCCAATCGTGCGTATGAGTGGTGCGAATGGGTTCAGTCGTGTGATTGAGTCAATCGGGCGACTGGAGCTGCTGGTTTTTGAAAATTCGAGGGTTTTAGGTACTTTGACGCAAGAACACGAATTTTTCACTAACCCTAATTGTCGTATGCCGGAAAAACGTTAACTTTCTGACCTGGAGACGTTGAAAACATTGTTTGACACAAAAAGATTACGCTTTTTAGTGAAAAACGTGATTTTTATATCAAAATCGATTGAATCACACGCAAATCAAGAGCCAAAGCTCTGATACCACTTGTTAGGACTGTTTTCGGTACAGAGTACTAACTGATTAACTTGTGTATCAAACCAAATAGTGCAGAATCCTATTTGATTGGCGATCCAATCAGTGAGAACGTGAGTAAAATCAATCCAAGAATGAAACTAAACATTAAGAACGATAGTAGGATGATTTACTGCGATCTATGAACTTGGAACATGTGTTCTGGGGTCTCTGGACGGCTAGGGTATGATTTAGTGCGTAGGGATTCGAATTGTTTTGTTTTTCCACGAATTAAGTGGTATTTATAGGTTAGGGTTTTTCATTCGTGCGACTGAGCCATTCGCATGGTTCAGTCGTGCGATTGAAGCAAGCGGTTGATCCATCCACACGACTGAAGATTATGTCGTGCGACTGAGTCAATCTTATGTTACAGTCGTGCGACTGATCCAGTCTCCTAGTTTAGTTGTGCGACTGGTTCATTAGCATGAAGTATTCATGCGTATGGTCCATTAGCATGGTCCATTCGCATGAGAACTTCACACGATTAAGTTTAAGCACGTTTCTCAATCATTATTGACTAAGAACTATGTAAACAACCACAACCTATATAGTTAGTTCAATATACGTTAACACACAATAATCAATAAAATATTAAACATTATAAGCATAAACCACACATTGTATTTCATTCATACCCATTTTGTTACATATATGTAAGAGATGAAAGACATTTTACATTAAGCTCATAAACTAGGTACATATGTATCTACAATAGCCCATAATCAACCCCACCCACAACATACACACATGCACACATACGGGTATAAAACCCATCTTATAAAAACGTTCATACATGCATTTCCAGCCCCAAAATAGTTTAAAACAAGTAAAAATGAGGTCCTAGAACTCACCTTTGCAGCCTCTTAGGTGTGGCTTCTTCCAACCCGTTTGCAACTGAGTTCAACCGCCTAGAAACCCACCTAAACACACACTTGAACACATACAACATACATAAGCATACAACCGAGGATAAAGCCAGTTAAGAAACATTAACACACGAATTCCTACCTTGAATTCGACCTTCTGCACTTGTTCTTCAAAATACCTGAAAGTTTTCTGCTTCTCTCTCTAAAATCCGATGACAAGTGAGGTGTGCGACATATGGGCGGCCATACCGCCTTTATTCACCACCTTTTAAACTTTTGTCCTTTTTGGACACTTTTTACCCCTTAGCTTGGGTAAAATTGCATTTCTTTCTTTTCCTTCACTTTATTATTTTGTTTTGAGTCTTTTAAAAAATAACCGGGTGTTACAAGTCCACCCCCTTTATATAGGTTTCATCCCCGAAACATGTTATTCATCAAACAATCGTGGATAATGATGTCTCATTTCCTCCTCCGTCTCCCATGTAGACTCAGATCCCTTCCTGTGCTTTCACTGTACATGCATAAGAGGAACCACTTTATTCATTAACCTCTTCACTTTTCGATCAATGATCACCATTAGTTGCTCCATATAATTGAGTTGTTCATCTACCTCAATATCTCCTAGTGGTACAACCATATCCTCATCTGCTAAACACTTTCTCAGATGAGATACATGGAATGTCGGGTGAATTCCACTTAACTCATCTGGTAACTCTAGTCTATTGGCCACCTCTCCTACTCGAGCAATGATTCAGAAAGGTCCTGTGTACCTTGGGCTCAACTTGTCCCGCTTTCTGAACCGAATGATACCCTTCCAAGATGACACCTTTAACATAACTCTATCGCCTACCTGAAACTCAATCGGTCTGCGTCGTTTATCAGCATACGACTTTTGCTTATCTTTAGCTGTCTTCATAAAGGCTTTGATCCTTTTTAGTTTCTCAGTCGTAGCCTCGACCACTTCGACGCTCCGTAACTCTTTATCACCAATATCACCCTAACACACGGGTGTTCTACATCTCCTCTCGTATAGCATCTCATAAGGGGGCATACCAATGCTGGCATGATAAGTGATGTTATATGAGAACTCAGCTAACGGTAAGTGGTCATCCCAACTTCCTCCAAAATCAATGGCACATGCCCGAAGCATGTCTTCCAGTGTCTGAATGGTCCTTTCTGACTGACCATCTGTCTAAGGATGATAAGCCGTGCTAATATGTAACCTCGTCCCCATAGCATTATGAAATTTCTTCCAAAACTTAGATGTAAACCGGTTGTCATGATCAGACACAATAGACACCGGCACACTATGACGAGTTACAATTTCTTTAATGAACACATCTGCCAACCTCTCGGATGAATATGTCTCGCGGGCCGATTGGAAGTGAGCACTCTTCGTCAAACGGTCCACTATCACCCATATAGCGTCATACCCTCGCGCAGTGCGCGGTAGCTTCGTTATAAAATCCATGGTGATATGCTCCCACTTCCACTCCGGTATATCCAGCGGTTGGATATTTCCATACGGCTTTTGGTGGTCGGCCTTCACTTGAAAACAAGTAAGGCATTTACTCACATGCTCCACCACATCGCGTTTCATACCCGGCCACCAATAATCTTTCTTCATATCTTGATACATCTTCGTAGCACCGGGATGAATAGAGTATCGAGTTTTATGAGTTTCATCCATAATCCTTCCACGTAGATCCCCATAGCGAGGAATCCATATCCGGCCGAATTGGGTCCTAACACCGAGTGTGTTTTCACCCAATTCTGCGACCAGATCTCTCATTCTTTCAGAGTTAAGATGATATTCTATCAATGTCTCATCTTGAAACTCCTTGACCTGATACATGACATCAGAGGTCATGATCAACTGGTAAGCTTTCACCCGAATCGGCTCGGGTCTCTCCTTTCGGCTAAGGGCATCCACCACCACGTTGGCTTTGCCCGGATGGTAATGGATCTCACAATCATAGTCCTTTATGAGCTCTAACCATCTCCTCTGCCTCATATTCAAGTCTTTCTGCTCGAAGAAGTACTTCAAGCTCTTGTGGTCTGTGAAGATTGTGCACTTCATCCCGTATAGGTAGTGCCTCCAAATCTTTAGCGCAAAGACCACGGATGCTAGCTCCAAATCATGAGTAGGGTAATTAACCTCATGAACTTTCAACTGTCAGGATGCATAGGCTATAAACTTTCCTCTCTACATTAACACACATCCCAACCCCGAGTAGGAAGCATCTGAATAAACCACCAAATCTTCTCTTCCATCGGGTAACGACAAGATAGGAGCTTGAGTCAATCTTTTCTTTAACTCCTCAAACACCTTCTCTTGAGCTTGGCCCCATACGAACTTCTCATCCTTACGGGTCAACTTAGTCAACGGAGAAGCTATCTTAGAGAAGTCTTGAATAAATCTTCTGTAATAGCCCGCCAAACCCAAGAAACTACGGACCTCGGATGGCGTCTTTGGTGACTTCCATTGCATCACCGCCTCCGCCTTTGTTGGGTCCACATGATCCCCTCGGGATTCACTACGTGACCCAAAAACTGAACCTCATGCAACCAAAACGCGCACTTGGAGAATTTAGCATACATCTCCCTTCTCAACGTCTCCAACACCTCTTGAATGTGACCGGCATGCTCATTCTCGCTCTTTGAATAAATCAGGATATCATCAATAAACACAATCACTAATTTATCCAACATCAACCGACACACGCGATTCATCAAGTCCATAAAGGCAGCTGGCGCGTTGGTCAAACCAAAAGACATAATGAGAAACTCGTAGTGTCCATAACGTGTACGAAAAGCTGTTTTAGGAATATCATGTTCCTTAACCCTTAGCTGATGGTAGCCAGATCGAAGATCTATCCTCGAGAACCAACTGGCACCCTGAAGCTGGTCAAAAAGATCATAATTCTTGGTAACGAGTACCGATTCTTCACCGTTAACTTATTTAACTCTCGGTAGTCAATACACATCCTCATACTACCGTCTTTCTTCTTCATGAATAAAACTGGAGCACCCCAAGGAGAGATACTCGGTCTAATGAACCCCTTATCGAGCAATTCCTGCAATTGCTCCATCAACTCTTTAATCTCAGTCGGAGCCAACCGATACGGTGCCTTAGCTACAGGTTGGGCACACGGTATCAAGTCAATCTGGAACTCGATCCCGCGGTCAGGTGGCACTCCTGGTAAGTCTTCGGGATTCACATCTAGAAAGTCACACACTATCGGTACGTCGGCCAGTTGTGGTGTTGGCGTGTCCACATCCTTCACGTAGGCCAAGTAGGCACTACATCCACGCCTCATGCACTTTCCCGCCACCGCCATCAAAATCACTTTCGGGATCGTCGTGACTCGATCACCATAAACCGTCACCAAACTCCCGTCAGGCACTGTTAATCAAATCATCTTCTTGCGACACACAACATTCGCCTCGTAGTCCGCCAACCAATCCATTCCTAGGACTACATCGAACCCACCCAAGGTCATCACAAAGGACCTAACAGGAAACTTGTGACCTTTTTGTTCCACGTCACAACCTTCTATCATATTGGAAATCCTGATAGACTTACCTATGGTAGTTTTTATATCGAAAGGCGTATCTATATTCTTACTACTAACAGGAAATTTAGCATAGAAAGTAGCAAAAATAAAACTTTTACCGGGACCAGAATCAAATAACACAGAGGCTAAAGTTTGGTTTACTAGAAACGTACCTAACACAACATAGGGGTCTGTCCTAGCCTCCTCCTGCGTCATGGTGAACGCTCTGGCACTTGCCCTCTGCCCTTCAGTCCCGGTCATCTTCTTCCCTACACCAGAACTTTCAGCCCTCGGCTTCTTGCAATCCCTGCTCATGTGCCCCTCCTCGCCACAAGTATAACACCTCCTTACCCCATAGTTCTTTGCCATATGTCTGGTCCTCCCATAACGGAAACAGACATTGGATCCCACTCTACATTCCCTGGTGTGCTCTCGTCCACACTTAACACACCACCTCGACCCCGCATCGGATGTGACCACACATCGGTCATCCACCT
The DNA here is from genome assembly GCA_025506515.1 of Flaveria trinervia. Lineage (NCBI taxonomy): Eukaryota > Viridiplantae > Streptophyta > Magnoliopsida > Asterales > Asteraceae > Flaveria > Flaveria trinervia. Next base: position 70,253,719 of record CM046452.1, read on the forward strand.
GTGCACCTTTGTTGCTCGGAGCAGCTCTACCACATCCAAATTGCTTCCCATTCCAATTCCGGTCACCACCACTCCTCTTGTTGGCGACTGCCACCACCACAATCCGCTCATCATACAACCTTCCCGCCAAATCAACCGCCGACCTAAACGTGCTCGGTCGGGCAGCGATCATGTGCCTGCGAACATCCGCTGGCAAGCCCTGAATATACCTCTTGATCTTTTGTGACAAAGGCGTCACTTGATCCGGCACCAGCCGTGCCATCTCATTGAACTTGGTGGTGTGTTGTTGATGTGTCATGGTTCCCGCCTCCAGCTGCATGAATTACCTTTCCACCTTATCCATTTCCCTATGAGGATAGAACTCCTCGATCACCAACGTCTTCAACCATGACCACTTCATTCTCCCAATCGCCTGGCTACCCTCGGCTTGGACGATATTGTCCCACTAGCACAAAGTCAAGTCCACAAACGAGTGGGCAGCAAACTTCACCTTTTGGTTCTCTCAGCACTCGCTGATATTTTGTATGGCTTCCATCTCTCTCACCCATCAATGAGAAGCAGGAGCAGTGCCATTACCATCGAAGGTCGGGGGCTAGCATCTTTGAAATGCCCCATAGTTGCAGCCTCGTGCCGCCTCCGGTGTAGGCTCTTCCTCCTCATCTTCTTCTTTGTCATCAGAGAAAACCGTCTCAGTCTTCGGTTGCTCCCATCCTCCAGAGGACCTATTCCTCTCCCTTCTTTCTCCTTCTCTTACAGCCTTAGTCACTTCAGTTACCACAGACGGTAAGATCGTCTACATGACCTGATGCACCTCTTCCACAACCGCCTCCTTCACTGAGGCTCTCAGGTTAGCACTCTTGTCTCCGCCCTCTGGATGAGGGGTCTCGGGTTCTTCATGAACCACCCTTTTGGCTCTAGGCCTTCCTCTCGTGACCCGTGGTTCAGCACCACATCCACCACGACCTCCACCACGTGAAGCCTTCGATGATCTACCACCGGCCATCCTTTGACACACTATAAAATTCAAACACTAACACGGTCATTCAAGGGAATAGCTCAGTTTATATCAAGTATAGTAAGTCCCTAATTACAGTGGCCAGTTGTAATTAGCCACTTACTTTACTCTTCATACCCCAAGCATTTTCTATCCTGACTACATCAATATCTAAATCTACTAACAGCACACAGAACAAATCACATAACATGCGCACATAATGTCGGTTAACATTAAGAAAATACATTATGGCATGCAGCTACTCGGACTGGCATCCCTTCCCTTTCCATCCCATTTTCAATTTAAGTTTAGGTTTCTTTTGAAAAATACCCGTTTCACTTAAACTTTGGCTCTGATACCAACTTGTAAGGCCCCGTTCCCGGGACGCTTACAGCTGGTCAATCATCGCACATAAAACATATATTTTCATTAACTTAAAGAAGATATTGCAACGAAAACATCAAAACAAACATTTCATTTCATTATAAAAGCTTTTGCAAAATAATACATCGTTATCAAATTACAAAATATTTGTTGCATTACATCACAAAAGCATTATAAAAATGGATGTCATCCACAAAGAGCCAAATAGCTGCTCGGTGTCATCCTCAGCATCTTTACCTGCCAACTGAAAACACATAAAAGTCAACGTTGCTGAGTGAGTTCTAGTTTTAAAATAAAACATACTTTACTTTCGTTTAAAACCATTCATTACTTTCTTTCAAATCCTACTATACTTTCGTACACGATCACACATCGTGCGTACACATATATAATATCGTTATTATCTTCTTTTACTGTTCATCACTTTCTTTCTTTATCTCTTTCTGGATCAGTGTCATCAACTATATCCCAACGTATGCACAAAGTGGGTACTAAGCCGAAGATCATAAATGACTTCCATAACGCACATAGCCTGGCACCAGCACCGGGGCAAGCGACAAAGATCTCATCTGTATACTAGACCCCAAACGTATGCACAAAGCGGGTACTGGGCCGAAGATCATAAATGACTTCCATAACGCACATAACGTGGCACCAGCACCGGGGTGAGTAATCACTATAAACCATGTACTATATCACTGGTCAGTCACAAAGACTGGACCCTTATGTTATCCTTAAGGGTTAGCTAAACCACACAAAGTTGAGCTTATAACATTTTAGAGTCGTGCACCTCCGTACACTTTGCTTACAAGCCTTTCTTTACTTTCTCTTTCATTAATGCATGCATTCTATCATTATGTTCCACTTTTCATTATCTTTCATTTTATGTTACATAATACTTTATCATTTCTTTCATAACTATAACACGTAAAGCTACGGGAAAGATAAACATAAATAACAGGAACATAAACATGAACGTACAACATCACCATACAAGGCACATCATACATACATAACATACATCATACATTCCATTATGCATAAGCATCAATCATCAAATCGTATCATACATCGCCCATCACATCATCTTTGACTTCAAAAAGTCAACTTACATAGCCCCCAGGAACCTCCCAAGTCAAAGCCTACTTTTACAATTTCCCCAAAATCAGAAAATATTTTTAAGTCTTTAGGCGCATGAGCACTATGTAGGCGCATGGCCTTCTGGGTGGATGGGGAACACTTAGGCGCATGGGAAACTTTTAGGCGCATTGGCACTATTAGGGCGCATGAGCAACACTTAATCTATTCTGGGCGATTCTAGGCGCATGTAGTGGCGGAGCTTGAACATATCCGTAGGGGGGCGGGGGCAAAATGAATTTATTTTAGGGGGAATTTTATATAAAAATTTACACTACCTGACCAAAAATTTACACTACCGGACTAAAATTTAACACTACCGGACTAAAATTTAACACTACCGACAAAAAAAGAGGGGGCGGTGGCCCCCCGGCCCCTTAAATCCTCCGCCACTAGGCGCATGGGCACTATGCAGGCGCATGAGTGCCTGAGCACATGAACCATCTGGGCGTATGAACACTTAGTCAATTCCAGCCTATTTCTAGGCGCATGAGCACTATTTGGGCGGATGAGGTTTTGACGCATGAGGTTTTGGGCGCATAGGACACTTAGGCAGTTATTTCTGTTGGGCGCATAGGCTACTGTTTAGGCGCATGGACAGTCTATGTCACTTTTAAACATCATAATTCAGTCCTCAAACATCACCTATCATCTAATCCTTAGAAACACAATCAAAACACCATCAAACACATACATAGCCCAAAATCAAACCCCACCCATAACATACACACATGCACACATACGGGTATAAAACCCATCTTTATAAAACGTTCATACATGCATTTCCAGCCCCAAAACAGTTTAAAACAAGTACAAGGGGGTCCTAGAACTCACCTTTGTAGCCTCTTAGGTGTGGTTTCTTCCAAACCCGTTTGCAACTGAGCTCAACCGCCTAGCAACCCACCAAAACACACACCTGAACACATACAACATACATAAGCATACAACCGAGGATAAAGCCAGTTAAGAATATCATAGACACACGAATTCTTACCTTGAATTCGACCTTCTGCACTTGTTCTTCAAAATACTCGAGAGTTTTCTGCTTCTCTCCCTAAAATCCGACAAGTGAAATGTGTGACATATGGGCGGCCATACCGCCTTTATTCACCAATTTTTAAACTTTTTTCTTTTTTGGACACTTTTTACCCCTTAGCTTGGGTAAAATTGCATTTCTTTCTTTTCCTTCACTTTATTATTGTGTTTGAGTCTTCTAAAAAATAACCGGGTGTTACAGGTGGTTCAATACTTACTCGTAAAATTTGGAAATAAGGTTGCGGTAATTAAATAAAATATTATTAATCGGGCACACTACATAGAACATATGTTGCATCTTTAGGTAATGATATCATATTTGTTCAATTGAAAATAAAGATAGGGTTAATTCTTTGCCCAATGATAGCATTATATACAAATGTCACATTTGTCAAATCCACAAAACGTTGTGAGGATTAGTTTTATAGTCTTGTTATGATCTACACCACATACTGTGTTATCATGATTGGACAAACCCACAAGATCTGTACATCTTATAAAATTATCGTTATTTCTTCAAATGACGAATGAAACATGTGTGTTTCTGGACGTCATTGTTCCATAATGGCGGATATCAATTCGTTGTCAATCCTATGATTGCCACGCTCAATGATATCGAAAAACCAACAAAAAGAATAAACCACATCATGTTTTCTCCAATCTCCAATTGGATGTGATCAAATATACATCTAAAACTTCATATCTCCTTGTTGTATTCTTAGCAAACCACCATTAAGATCTTGAAAAACTATATATATATATATATATATATATATATATATATATATATATATATATATATATATAATATATATATATATATATATATTATATATATATATATATATCGAATGTCTTGAAAAACTGTATATACTTTGTGTTGTGTGCTTAAAAACAATAAGTCTTCAACAATTAGAACAATAAGTAAAACCACCACTTAACACATTTTTTATCATAAAAGAAAAAATCATTATAAGTAGATAACATTATGAGATTGAAAGATTTTGATCGTTTTACTAATGACAAGTTGTTATATGGACTAAGCATGCTCCTATGACTTGAGTGCAACTCTCATATCTTAATGCGGTGTGTGTTTGTTGTGATGGTGATCTAATGATTACATTGTCATCATCATTGTGATAGTGGCAACTTTAAGCATTATAACTTTTATAACCTACCTACCTAACTAGTCGCAATTGGAGAGAATGATCATTGTAAAATTTTCACAGAGAAGTAGAAAGCGTTGTCCAACTTATCGTCAATGGAAGTGTTGATCTCTCACTCATAACCATTAACAATCGTAATAACTACCAATGTTAAAACTTTCGATTAAAATAAGAAACATTGATGATTTTTTATAATAAAAATCACAAAGTTATCGTCAATAGAAGTGACGATGACCTCATCCGTGAAACAAACACAATACCAGTCCCATGTGAAGTTTTTCTTAAATTAGCCCTACTTTGTAAAGACAATGCAATATATATATATAGATGACTACTTGAAGCTATCCCCCTATGATACCTTGTCTTAAAGTCTAAAGATTCTACAAAATTGAACTTTTGGGGCAAGAAGTCGAAACTTTTCGATTGTTTGAACTTGGAATTGAAATTATGGTCGCCCGAAAGTTCATCGTCCATCATCAAGATTCCAACTTTGATGTCGATTACGACACTGAAGATGGTTTTGAAGTCTTCAAATTCCAGTTGTTTTCCCTCACTGCAGTTCCTCCAGATGAGCAAAAGGTCGATTCTCTTCTCTTGAATACCAAATTAGAATCTTTATGTTTATCAAATTGCACGTGTTGATGTCTGATCCGATTCATTGTTTCAAGATATACGGTGTTGACGACGATCGAATTGTGTCCGATGACTCCGATCTCGTTGCAATATCCGATAAGCTTCGGTTGGTTTCGATTAATGACGAAAACCCTCAATTGGATTCTGCCACATTGAAATCTGATGAAGAACTTGCTAGAATGTTGCAGGTATAGAAAGAACGTTATTTAGTTTTTTGTAGATATTGTTTTTAATTTATGCAATTTTTCTGGTTATAGGAAGAAGAAGAGGCACTTATGTTTCAACAATTTGCTGTTAGTGAAGATAATAGGCAATTTGAACAGAGAATTAGGCCTTATGTTGATCAAGTTCTTCAGGTAAGTTTCACTCTATTTGGATTTATACCAGATCATGTATGATGTTGTGAAATTATAACATATCTGTTGTAATGTTCGTGAAGTATGAAGACCCGCGTAGACAAGAGGCAGCAAGGAAAACAGTACCTGTGGAGAAGCTTGAGGAGAAAACATTGGTTGCTTTGGCTAAGGTTGAAATTTGCATATTCTCATTGTCAAATGAAATAAACCTTGAATTCGTGAAGCTTAATTGTTTTGCCTATATGGATGCCATTTGTATTCAGGAGGGGAACTTAAATCCATCCAAAGATGAGGTTGATCATGCGTTCTTGCTGCAACTTCTTTTCTGGTTCAAACAGACATTCAAGTATGTTATATTTCATTTCCAGAAGAAAAATGCAATTACATGTGATTGTTACTTTGAAAAGGGGTGTGACTATTTGTGGAAACAGTCATGTAAGTCACGCATTCAATTTTCAGGTGTGTCACTATATAGTTGTTTGCCCCTGAAGAGTTGAATGTGTGGCACGTGGACTGGATTCAACAATAGTTGGTTGGTTATACCCTTTTCAAAGTAACGATTGCATGTGATGGTACTTTCCTTCTAGAGTTTGTGAAAGATGTCATGTTCAAGGAGTCTCGCGCTACCATGAATGCCAATTAATCTTATCCTTACATTGTTAAGCTATGTTACTTGAGTTTGTAATTATGGGATTTAATGAATTTAGGTGGGTGAACTCACCTCCTTGTGAAGGTTGTGGCAATGAAACTACCAATCAAGGAATGGGCGTAGCAAATTCATCAGAGATAGCTTATGGTGCCTCTCGAGTTGAACTTTATCGGTATGGAGAGAAGATTTATGATCTGTCATTTATAAGATTTTACTCTAGAATACCACCTTCTGATTTCTTTGGATTGATTACCATATATGAGTTTTCATTTGCATCTGTATTCTGCATTTCTAGGTTATATGCTTCTTGTGGCAGACATAGAAAATACCTTCTTTTTATACTTTTGAAAATAAGATTGTGATTTATCATTAGGGTATGTAAGCAAAGCTTAAACTGGTGAGAAGCTAGTAATTTGAAATGGATATGCTGGGTGTAATTGGTTGTATACTTCCCATTCCAAAATAATGCAATGTCTAACTTGGCAAATAGTTTAAATAAACCGTTTGACCATTTCTGAAATTTTGAAAACTACAGGGACATAATGAAGGAAACTTGTGGACCAAAATCAAAGTTATCCATTCTATGTAAAAAAAGCTCCTCCAAAATTGGATCATGACTCATTTTAAATACTATGTGGGTCATTTCATTCTAGATTGGTGTATTAATTTCCTCACTGACCTCATGATTAGCTATCGAAAATTCTTTTAAGCTATTCTTCTAATCATCATGTAGTATTAGAATATGAGTTCAACTTTCTTCATTGAAAATTTTTCTTGTTTACTCTTTCTGGTTTTCTTTAATTCTTATATATTTTTCTTAACTTGACCAGTTGCAACACATGTTCAAGAACCACCCGTTTCCCACGGTACAATGATCCTATAAAGGTAAGCAATATTTTTTTTCCTTTCAAGAAGTTTCTGAATATTAAAACTTATTGAGCATCCTTTAATGATGTAGCTTCTTGAAACAAAGAAGGGGCGTTGTGGAGAGTGGGCCAATTGCTTTTCACTCTATTGCTGCGCTTTTGGCTATGATACTCGTTTGGTAAGACATTTATCTGCATTACTTATATGTTTGCTCATGAAGCTTATTGTTGGTAAAGCTGATCAACTTATAAATTTTAGTCCTTTATTAAGAGTTTTGGCCTTTAGAGAATCCTTGGTAATTGTTAAAAGAAGTTAAATGGCTATTTGCTCTTAGTCAAAGATGTTTTAATGCTTGCCAATTGGTCCTAGAAACTTTACTAAGCCTCTTAACTTTAAATAAAGCCTAAAACCTCTGAATTATACAATTCTCTACCTGGAAGCATTAGAGTGTCACAATACCACCTTGTGGAAATATGATTTATTTTGCAATGTTTTTCTTTTTCTTAAACATAGATCTTAGGTTGAGCCCATATCAAGTTTTCGTTTTTCATTTACATATTTTGGAATTGTGTTCTTGAAGTACAACAAAAATCCGTGTAGAGTTTTAGACGTGATAAGCATTTTCTTCCACGTAATTGGTTCCAAAGTTGTCATATCATCTTCGACATTTTTTTTAAATTAATTTAGTGAATAAGATAGGTAAATTTTACAATTTAATGGTTTTTAACTTTTTATGGATATGTAACCTGCTGTTGTTAAATGGGGATTTACTCTATAAAATATAGAAGTTTTAAATTACCCATTTATTCCACTCTAAACTAATAATTATTCATGGTCCTAACTAAAGATTTATAAGGTTTAATTGTGTTACAATTTTATAAGCTTAGGTAGTTACTTATTAAGGTATTTTGTTAGAGTTAATTAATGTACCATATAAATTTGTGCAAATTGATGTAGACTATTTAATTGAAGTTATTAGTTCGGGTTATCTTCTTTAATTATTTGATTAGAGATAGGTAATTTAGGTTCTTAATGTATGATTCAGGTTACATAGTTAAATGGTTGTTTGGTAGCCTCTTAATGATTCCACTAAAGGCTACATCTGAACCAGATGTAGAGTTTGTTTGGTTCACTTAAAAAACACCTATTAGTGGTTCATGGAGCCTCTTAATGGGTAAGTTTCAGAAACATGCTGATACCTCTTAATTAGTCAGGCCTCTTAATGGCTCAACACAAGGTTACCAAACAGCCCCTAACTTTTTGCAGTTACATTTTTGGCTAAACTTGATTTCTTGTAAACCATGTTGCATCTAGTTTTGTTCAAGGGCTTTAATTTCAATGAAAAGTTTATTTTCCTACCCTAAATCTGCACTATATGGAACAAGTAAAAGAGTTATTTTGTTCAGATTGTAACTTTCTGCTAAGAGTATTCTTCTCAGATACTGGATTTCACAGATCATATGTGGACGGAGTGCTATTCAGTGTTACTGGAAGGTAATTTCTCACGAAGAATATGGATTGTCTAAATAACTTGTAATCTTAAGTTTCCATTTGTCTCTGTTACAGATGGATGCATCTTGATCCCTGTGAAGGAATATATGATACCCCATTGCTATACGAAAAGGGGTACTTTCTTCATTTCATTATGATCTCATACGAATCAGTAGAGGTGGCAAGATGGGCTAGTTGGGTAACAGTTGTAAACAATATCTGGTTGAAACGGGTCATTTTTTTAGTCATGGGCGGGTTGGGTTTACTTACAAACACCTTTTTTTCCGATTGTTTAATTCATGATGAATGTTTTAGTTGTGATTTTGAAAACAATATCATCACAAAAAAATAATAATAATAACCTAAGTAAACGACTCTGTTTTACTGGTCTCCCATATACTTAGCTTTTTGATTGGCTCAGTTGAGACAAAACACAACCCAAATCTAGTCGGTTGAAATTGCAACCTCTACAAATCTGTATCTTGTTATGCAAAAGCTGAACTGTTATCATGGGCAATGTATTTTCCCCTTGAAGGTGGAACAAGAAATTGAACTATACTATTGCTCTTGCCAAAGACGGAGTCTATGATGTCACTAAACGTTACACCCGAAGTGGCATGAGGTAAGTCCACGTTAACTTTTTAATCATTATCTTCAATCTGCTGTTTTGACCAACAGGAGACAAATTTCATTTTGAAGGTTCTATCTCGTCGAACCTTAACTACAGAGTCTAGTGCATCTACTGTTCTTGCAAATATAACAAGAGAACTTAGAAGGAACTTGACGTCTGTGATATCTGCACTTGAGGAACGTGACCGTAATGAAGTCAAAGAGCTTGAAAAAAGTCAACATTCTCAAGAAAATGATTCTTTGTCCTTACCAGGAAGATTAAGTGGTGACAAGGAATGGCGCACATTAAGATCTGAAATTGGGCCTGATTCTTTAAGTTCTTCTTCTTGCCCAGTTCGTGTATGTGCTGATGAGCATGTTTCAAGAATCTATAATGCATTCTCTCCTTTAATATCTCGTTTAGCGGAATTTTCTTCCAAACATAAAGCTCTCGAAGCTCTACATTTTATCAGAACGGTTTTGATAGATCTAAAGAAGAGTCCATTTAAAACAAGAAGGGTTGTTATTGGTTCAAATTTAATCCGTGAACTGTTGCCGTCTTTCAATCCAATGCTCGATGCTCTTTCTTTAAAAAGTAAGGTTGAAACAAATGGAAAAGTTGAAATTTGTTTAGCTGATGATAATCCTGTGAAAGCATCCCTCGCATTGCCTGTTGTGTTCCATGCTTTGGATGATGTCAGCTATAACATAAAACTCTGTGACAACTTAAGTAAATCTCATCTTTCATGGCCTCTGCTAAAACTAAACAGAATATGTTGTGGGTCCGTTCTTGCCAGCGGGGAGGAGCTCCCTTTTGGGATTGTAAGTACCTGAGGCACATCTTCTGTTATTTTGTTATGTTGGTTAATGAATATCCTTTGATAAAATTTTGGAAACTTTGCAGGCTACATCTGCGTTTGATGGGACCCGCTTGTCAAAATGGGAAGAACCAAATGGCGCGAAAGGTATATTAGATGATTATGTTGTGAGCTATTTACTCGAGCACCACATGATGATACAAATAGACATACAGACAATAGTGTATGTTTTCTTGTTGTCTCAGCTATCTTTCATGCTAATTGAAGCATTTAATATTGCAGGTTGTTGGTTAATATATAAAGCTATGGGTGCACAGGTCTATGAACTGTGCTCATATGAACTAATGTCAGCCAATGATGCTCCAGAAAGAGATCCAAAGGACTGGTAAGTCTGTTCAAGAATGTGATTCTAGGCAAAAATGCCCTTTTTTAACACACAACATGCATTGTGTGTGCATGTGCGCATTTTATTGAAAGTGGAACTAGACGCTTAATTTAGCACTAAGATCATTTCAGAATGCATGTTCCGGATGATATATGTTGATTCATGTAATATTTATGTATCTATGCAGAAGACATGCACTTAAGCAAGTTTTGGTAATTGGCAAAGGACCAATTCATCTTGACTATATAATAATTCTATTCTCTGCCTACTGTTTACATAGATAGGAATATGTGATATTCTGAATGTGGAGTAATGAAGATGTGACCCACAGTCGTATAGAGAATGTATAAAATGACAGTTAATTATCTTTCAGGGTGGTTGAAGGTAGTGATGATGGCGGTTCCAGCTGGCGTGTTTTGGATGAACAAACTGGCCAAGTTTTTGACAATCGTTTCCAGCGAAAAGCATATAAAGTCAAGTTGCAGGGATATTTAGCAAATGTATTTAGGTATTATCTCTAGACCCTTTTAAGATATATCTTTGTGTTAAAGTGAGTTTTGCTATTGTACCTTCTGTTTCATTCACCTGACCGCCGGTCCTGCATGAACAAAACAACACTGTGTTTGAGGACCGTTGATCGTGTTATAATTTTGATTTGTGGGTTCCATCTGTTAAATGGCAGGTTTCGGTTCTTAGCAGTTCGTGATGGACAAGCAACTCAGCGGTTTCAGATAGGTAGCATTGACCTATATGCAAGCAGCAACGCGAACCAAAGCCTTTTTTCGTGATCCAGCCATTGTCAAAATCGTAGTCAATATTACTGAAGGCTCATAGGCATGGCGGCATTAGGGTGCCTTTACATTAAGTGTTTGAAAGTTCAAGTCTCGTTTGAGACAAAGGTATAGGATTTAGAGTGTGTGTGAGTTGGTAAAAGATGATTTTATTGTATTTGACACAGATTTGACTACAATTAGGATAGAAGAAAAGAAATACAAATGTGGTGGTCTATTAAATTGTCTTGTTGAATGTTTAATCCTACTAAGTAAAAGTTGAATACTATGATGACCACATATATTAGCCCTTTCACTAGTAAGAGCATTTATAGAGTGGTTAGTTATCTCACACATTAGTAACACACAAACAACTCTGCAAACTTTGTTCAAACAATGATTTTCATCCCACAAAAATGCTTATGATTTTTTAGATCATCGCCTTCTACACCAAGTCAACCACAACACATCCGTAGCCGCAGACAATAGCATCAAAAACATCCTATAGACATGGCCGGGCAATGGGTTAGTTGTGTGCCACATGCTCATGTGGATTCACATGCGCTTGAGGCTCTTAGGTGCCCTAGCTGCAATAAGAATGGTTTGATTAGGTGTGCCACCAAAAAAAAAAGATTATGTACTTACAAATGAATGGTTGATCGATGAATCTAGGATGTTTATCGAATCGGATAATGGATTATTTGGTTTTGTTTAGATCGAATATTCGGATTTGAAAATTGTATGACCCTATTTGAAGTCAAATTCGATCCGATTTAGTTAAGAGATATCTTCATATCTCTATCTGATCCAAATCTATGCAACTTCAATTCGGATCAGATTCGGATTAAACTGAATAACACTTTTTACAACTTTTATGTTTCTATTTTTTTTGCTAATTTTTATTCTTTTAACATTTTACTAGTTTAGAATCACAATAAAACATATAAACCTGAACATTTATATTAATCTTGAACACGAATTCAAAGTTTAAACATAATGTGTAATTTTAGGATTGAAGATTAGAATCCTTAATATAAAACAACAATCAATTTTGTGTAATATTGAGTTAGAAACATAATAAGTAGTTAGATAACAAGTATTAAACTAGAAATACAATGCGCTCTTATTTGATTTAATCAAATATATGAATAATTCGAATAAAAAAATTTTGATATCCGAATAAAGAATTTGGATTTGAAGGAGATCCGATGCTAGTATGTTATGGGTGTTTATAAATTCACATTTGATGTTGAAGATTTTTTAGTGATTAAACATTATTTAACTAATATTAGTTTTAATTTTTGTTGGCCACTAAAACCAAGATGGTTGACTAATTGAATATTGGAAAAATGTTCAAATAATGATTGGCAACTTATTGTATGTGAATTTGTAATAATTAAATAGTTGCATCAATCACACGTAACATGGTATTGAAAATTGCAATTATCCTTGGAATTAAGGAACCAATAGAAAACAAGCCACATGAAAAATTGAAGAAATAAATGAACCCAAATGAAGCCGCCATGCCTACACCTCACGAAACTTGAAATCATTTTACCCATGAATTCACTAATACCCACATGGATTCAGTAATGGAGTTCTCATCTCAATCATTCTATCATCATCCTTGTTGGAATCGGTGTTCTCGGAATCATACAATCACTGCTCTCCTAATGGTACAATCATATTCAACTTAGTTCATGTTCATTGTGCAAAGCAAACTACTTTTTCAAGAAATTTACACTAAAAACGACATCTCATTGTTTTGTTTAGGCTTTTTCTTTCAAATTGTTGTAGTTCGTTGATTAATTCACATAATCACATTTGATCTTGAAGAATTTATGTGGAATTTGAATTTGTAGCTTATTTTGACAAAAAAATTGATAAATTTTGAAAATATATTGAGGTGTGGGTGGGGTATATTGTGAATGCATCTGGGGTACTTGGTGCATGCTGTATTTTGATACATTTGTGTTCTATATTTGGTAAAAAAAGTTTCTTTTTTTGTCAAAAAAAATCTTCAATACCTCAAATGGAATTGGCCTAAAGTTCAATTAGTATATTTTTTCCCTTTATAGAATTTTCTCCAATCTGTTATATTTTTGTTCCTTTGATTGATTGATGTATGTATAGATGATATTACATTATAACATAACTACAGTTGTAACAGATATGTTTCACCCGTTTTAGTATTCTGTATTTGTGTTAATATATTATCAAAAGTTGGATTCAAAAGTTCTTACCATGAGGAAAGATAGAGCTCATATACTTATGGGTTCCTTCACCTTGAGGGGTACCTAGTACTATAAGCTGCATTTTTATTGTTAAAATTGCTAGTAATAATTACAGATTACAGAAAAAAACTATGGTATGTTGAATTAGTTGTTCGTCATGTTGCACTTGATTGTCACATATATGCTATGTTAAAGACAAATACTACATCATAATGCATGTTAAATTACATACTTATTCCTAAATACCAAAGTACTCTTCTGTCACACAAAGAAGGCGTTAATTGTGTGGAAAATAGTGTCTGGTAATCTTGCTCATGTCTCGATCTTCATTGTGTACTGTCATTTTACAGTTGTAATATTCGTTTATAAGTATACCTGACTTGTTTTACAACCAAACATCTAAGGCATTGAGTTGTGATGTATGGTCATCTTATTAGACTTGTAATGATAAATAGTTCCTTCTCAACTGTAACCATGTTCCTAATAATTTTTAAAGTTAAGTTGTTTCTGTTGTGATGTATCCATATGAACCTGTCAAGTGAAAACACCTATAGGGTATAACAAGAATCCAATGTAATATTTTGCTTTAAATCTATTCAATTACATACTTAAAAAAAGCTGTTATATAAAAAGTAAAAAGGAGTCAATAACTTTTGGCCACACATGAGCAATGCTGTTATATGGATGGAAAAAAGAAGAATTACCATCTTTATGTTTAACAAGTGTTACAAAATATTCTTATATCACTACTTGCATTAGTACAAATTTATGCTTCTGTCTACAATATATCAAAAGATGTACATTCATTATCAATTTCTTCTAACTCTGTAATTGTATTTTTCTATCTTTTTGAAGCAATTACCTTCCATATGTGACTGATTCTTTGACAATGAAGTTGCAGTTACCTTTATCAGCTTCAAAATTACATGATATTGACATCATGTCAAAGGTACTGCAACTAGATCTTAAGTTTGTCAGCACATTCTGTTAGTTTGTTTGATTATTCATAAAGTCTGCAGATACTTTTAAAGATTTTGTAAATCATCTGCTTTTTTTTAGCTCTCGAGCGAATGATGCGGACACAAAGTATCATAATTTGTCAACGAAGGTGCATATATATTTTCCTTTTCTACCGTTATGTAGTTTTGTAAATGGTGACAATTTTATACCCTTTACTTACAATTTTAAAAATGGGTCGATTTGGGTTTTGTTTTATCTTTAATGAGTAAAACCAAAAAGTTAGCATAACTGAAAAGGGAAAATGGGTTATGGGTCAAGCGGGTTGAAAGTTACCCAATGTGTATTTTTAATTCATAATACCTCCTTGTCGTTTCATTTAAAAATAGTTTCGAATAATAACAAATTTGTAAAGATTGTAAATTGAAAGAAGACTTCGTTTTATAAAAATATTAAGTTTTTCTAATAAATGGATATTTTTTAATAAAAAAATCATCATTGCCTTGTTTTATTTTTGTATGAGTCTGCTGTTTATGCTTATGTTACTTTTTTCAGTTGTTATTTGCATTAATTTGGTTGTTATCCCTCTGTTTCAACCCTCATCTTTCTGTTTATTCTTTGTAGCTGAGTTATTGACACCAACCACACAAATCCAATGCATATTGAAGATGAAAGGCGATGATCTAGATGAAGAGACGAGACCTCAAATTGAATCTGAAGGTGTTGAAAGGTCTTCACAAACACCCAAAAAAATATGACCAAATATACTAGGCATCTTGCAAAAACATGACCATAGTACTGGTAACTTACTGCATCATCAATGAGCTTGTGTTAAATTAATGACAAAACATATTCGTCATATTTTTTCTTCTAGCAAGACTGTTTTAGACACAAGAAATCTGAAACTTAATGAATATTACTGTTTTAGGAAATCATTGGTTCATGCAATAATTAGACATGATTTGCCAACTTCTTTCTTAAAATATGGAGATAGAAATATATCCAGATATTGGAACCAAGTGTTACTCATTTTCTAGGAACACAGTCTGATGCTAGAAAGTTGTATGAACTTAAGAGTAATAGACTTTACTTTGTGGTGAGTTCGAAGATCTCCTAGTAGAATAATTCTAAAGGTTACTTGAGTAGGACCACCACCATTCTAACATTAGAAAGTTATATGAAAGCGTGAAATGCGTCAAGGGCTATGAAGTACTTAGATAGAAAGGATAGTCAATGTTGCTCATAAAGGTTTCTGATGCAAGATGTTCCTACCAGGTAAAGTTCGACCCATAGAATGTTTGTAAGCGTGCCTTATCATTGAATATGAAAGGATTGAGAAGATATTTGGTTTTCTTAAAGTCTTTTATAAAGTGACCCGGAAATTATCTAAGCCACTTCAACTTTATGCTTCCCTAAAGTTTTCGAATTTACTTGAAGTTGGTTTGTTTAGATAGTCAGGATCAGTATATGAAGACAGCTAATGAAATGTGGGTGAAGTTTAACAAATATTGGGTTGATTATAATATTTTATCAGCTATAGCTGTGGTATTTGATCCTCGATACAAGTATTACTTTCTTAAGTTTGGTTACACAAAAGGTCTATAGTAACGATTCACCGCCACTGTACACACGTTTTGGGCATTGCAGTGAAAATATCAACAAGTTTATATAAGTACTTTCAATTTATAAAACTCAATTCTTTGTCACATTTGCCTTTTCAGTTCTTTTATCAGTTTAATTAACTTGTATTCATTCCTTGATGTAATAATAATAGATTGATTGATTTGTTTGATCGTGTTGAATCTGTGGGTTTGGCTAAAAAAGGTTAAAACATAATGGCTTTAAAGATCGACAAAGATGAAACGGATAATTAATATGCTAATAAAAGTTAACTTGGTGTTTGGTAAGTTTATTAAAGCCATATACTAGCTATATAACTCTTATAAAATAGCCATATAGTGCCATTATATAATTTGATTGAAGAATATAAAAAATACGATGTACATGATATTATGAAGCTGTTTGGCTGGACCTTTGAAAAATTCTTTTTGTTTTTTTGGAGGGGTAAAAAAATAAAAATACTCCTCCAGAAGTTTAGAAATTATAACTTCTATTGAATTCTGAAAGGGTATTTTTGTCTTTTTACCTTTCCAAAAAGTCAAAAAAAACTTTTCAAACCTTACCCAAACATGCACTATATTATACAGTTGGAGGATTGATGAGTTATGTATTTGATTGGAGAAATCTAAAATTGTATAAAACTAGTGTTCCATGCCTGCACCATATCACACGAACGTGAGGGTTAAACGCATAGTTTGAGAACGTATGATAAATAAGTGTGTTGTATGTTGTTACAATCAAACGGTTGTTTGTTTTGAAACGTGGATCTAAAATGAATAAATTTTAGGAAAGAAAAAAAGACAATAGAAAATGAAACACTAAATAAACATAGGGGTGTGTGAGTGACAACCACTGGTCGGTTAATCGGCCGCACAAAACCACCAATTAAATTTAAGTACTACTCATTCAAAGTTAAAATGCATTAATTAATACTAGTAAAAATACCACTTGATGTGATGGGTTGTCGTACATGTACTTTCATCTATGGCTATCTTTGGGTTAAAAATAAACACTATACAAACTGAAATGCAAAACGACTTGTTTTTTAATGAAATGCATACCTATAAATGTAGTTAAAGCTAATTGTATTTTTTAAAACAGTTTAGTTTATTAACTTTGTTAACAACATTCTAAAAAATATCAACTCTTTTCATCTCATGACATTGTCCAAATCATAATATTATTATTATTATTATTATTATTATTATTATTATTATTATTATTATTATTATTATTATTATTATTATTATTATTGTTGTTGTTGTTTTTGTTTTTGCCCTCCTGCTAACAAAGAACTAGTTTCTTTGTTTCTTAAGATATTAGTACCCATAAACATTTTAAAAGAGAAAAACTAAGACAGTTAATAGAACATCAACCACCCCCTTCTACATTTCTAAACCGCAAACAACTAGAGGTGTACAAACCGTTTTTTTGTTCAAACCGGTCCGGGTTCAAACCAAACCGGTTTTTCTTACCAGTTTAATCGGTTTTTAACTTTTAAACCGGTTTTGAGTGTGTGGCTAGCAAACCGGTATAGAAACCGATGGTTTGGGTCAAAACCAGTTTTCTTTGAAACCGGTTCCGGGTATTTTGTCTGAAGCAGTTTTTGAACTAGTTTTTTTGTCCATCTCTACAAACAACGCAATCACCATTGTCGAACTCCACCACCGTCCACCACGAGCACCAAAAACCTAATCTAGATTGTACCACCTCCAATAATACCCCATAACCCAAACCTTCATCTTCTGGCCCATAGCTCACATCCATACTATCATATATGAATGTTGCGTCACCATTATTTTACCCAATGGAAAAATATGTTAATTATAAATTCCTTTGATATAATTGGGTCCTTAAGAAAGTGAACATTTTAATTGGAGAGTAAATATAGATTAAGTTGCAATTTTAGTTGCCTCATCACATAGAAGGGTGCGAGTTGAGAATGTTATTTGCAAGTTATGTGGGGGGAAGGAGGAGTCGTTGAACATCTTTTCACCTCCTACCCTTTAGTTGATTTGATTGGAATCTTATTTAGTAAATGATGTAAATTGCCTTTAATTTTTGCTTTCTTTTTTAAGGGTTTGATGGAGCTACACAAAAACATTCCGAGAGATAATTGCAAACAAATAATAGTTAATGTTACAATGCTCGTAACTTATTGGTGTATTTGGAAAACACGAAAGTGGTTTCTCGTCAAAAAGTCATAGAGGAGATCAAGGTTTTGGTATTGTTATGGGTGAAAAATAAGATGCGAACGTTCGTTGGATCACCCCAGTTATAGAATTTTTTATAGACGACTTGATTGTGTTAATTAATTTGTAGGTGTTTGTTGTTTTTTTAATCCTTTGTATTTGGTTTATAGGATTTTTTATCTTTTTTTAATCCCTTTTTAAATAAAGTTATCTTTGATGTGAAAAAAATTACACTTATAGCAAAGTATGTTTTTTTCTCTTTCATAATTCACTTCTTTAGCAACATTAACTAGTCGAAGACATCAATTTTAAATTCTCTCTCCAAATCCATAATAAGTAGCCAACATTAATCGGTTTATTTACTTAATTTTAGATTATTCTAGAAACCACCTTAAACTTACTCCCAACATAGTAAGGTACATCGGCTGATGCACAGAGTACAACCTCTAAAAACCCTAATTCCCCCCAATTTCTCCAACTCTTTGATAAATCGCAAACAATTAGGGGGAGAAACGAAAATATTTCAGAGGCAAAATCGATCCTCAAAAAATTTCATTTACGTTCTTCCCGCTGTTCATCTTCATCTTCTCTCTCCCGATCCAATAATCTCAACAATTCACTCTGTAAGTTGTAATTTCCCCCATTCGATTGTTTCATCATTTGCTTTTTCAATCGCATTGTACATTTTTGGTGTATGAAGATTGGTTCTATGCACTTGAACGTATGTTTTGGTATGATTCTATCGTTTATCGATGTATTATCGTAAAATTTCATCTTCTGGGTTCGAAAATGGAGTTTTGCTGTTTAATCAGTTCTAGGGTTTTTTTTTCGCTTAATTTGGCTGGTGTGCGGGAATTTGTTTACATGAATGCATAAATTTTCATCGGATATGATATTGTGATGTTTTATAAGTTATTGTGACTTGTGATTGTTGGAAATGGGTGCTTATGCAGTTGTGCGGTGTTATTAGCAGGTGGTTGATTTTTTTGACTTGAAATAAGAAGCAGGGATGTGAAGTTAAGTGCAATTTGAACAGTGTTGTTGCTGTTTGTAGAAATGTTTTGATGTTTGATGCTGGATTATGTTCTTACTATGATGGGCTTAGTTGAACTGCTTGAGATCTATGTTTTGGGGGTACCATGTTTTGTTGTGTTTGTTGACGATAAGCCGAATTCATGATTAGGTTTTTTCAGTTTTGTAAGAAATAATGAGTGTTCATCTCTACTACTTGTTAATATGTTGCTTCTGTTTTGTTATTCTTCTGCTTTGGTCATTGATGAGCTAATGGAAGATGTATATATGATATATGGTGGTATGCTTGTTGTCATTGATATATGAGTTTATGTGATTTTTAATGTTAGGCTTTTGAGGTCTGAAAAGCTACCATGGATGCAAATGTATGGGTATTGCAGGGTGATGAACTGTTAATCATATGTTTATTCATTAATCATTATTGGAACCCATAAAGTTAATTTCACGGTTAAATGTTTGTCGATAGCATGACATCTTGGAATAAAGTAATGCATGATTTCCCAGGAATTGCTAGTTAGATTATATTATAACTGAAGGTTGAAACTGGTATTGAGTTTCCACATATGTTTTGTGTTTTCAGATTGGAATTTGAAGTGGACTGTGGAGAGGGAGATCCTGTGATTTTGTGATCCCTTTATATTATAATAGAATGTCATTTTGGTTTTATTATAAATGAGATATTCTGAGTAGTTTATATTCGTAGATCATAGTGGCAATGGAGTGTAACAAAGATGAGGCTCACAGGGCAAAGAATATTGCAGAAGAAAAGATGGCGAAAAATGACTTTGAAGGGGCACGGAAGATTGCATTGAAGGCCAAACATTGTTCCCTGGACTAGATAACATTTCCCAGCTGGTTACAGTTTGTGATATTCATTGTGCAGCTCAAAAAGTGATATATGGTGCTGGAAAAGATTTATATGGAATTCTTCAGGTTGAAAAGGTAGCCGATGAAACAACCATCCGGAAACAATACCGTAAACTTGCCCTTGCACTTCATCCTGACAAAAACAAATTTCCGGGAGCAGAAGCTGCTTTTAAACTTATTGGTGAAGCAAATATGATACTTTCAGATAAAGAAAAAAGGTCTATTTATGACATTAAGTGTCGAGAGCCCGCCAGACCTTCTGTTCCAAAGGTTCAAAACCGTCAAGGAAATCAAACTTCTTATGCAGGTCAACAGAAAAATTTCAAAAGTGGCTCGAGTTCTCAGTTTAATGGTGTGAATCATGGTCAACAATCAACAGCAAAGCCGAGCATACCATCAACATTCTGGACATACTGTCCGTTTTGTAACATTAAGTACGAGTATTACAGAGAATTTGCAAACAGACCTTTGCGGTGTCAGCATTGCTCAAAACTTTTCATTGCTCTCGACATAGGTTCACAGAAGCCTGGTAAAGGGGCCAGTTTTGTGAACGGGAAGGTGCAGAGTGTAAATCTTGAATCCAAGCCTGTTTCGCAACAGAAAGAGGCTGGACTAAAAAAGGATGAAAGATTCCTTCTAATTTTGCACATAAGAAGACTGAAGATACTAGAATGAAACATGAAGGGGTCACAAAGCCAAAGGTTAATAGTGTAATGAAGCCAATGGAAACGGGATCTGCTAAAGGCACAAACAAAAAGAAAGGAAAAAATATGGAAGCAGAATCTAGTGAAATCAAATTTGATAGAAAGGAGGCGGCAGGTGTTGGAGTTAGTGGTGGTCCTGGTGCTAAAGGCACGAACAAAAAGAGAGGAAGAAAGAGGGCAGCAGAATCTAGTTCGACTAGTTCTGATGACGTAGAGGCTGCTGCTGGTGGAGTTGGTGGTGGTCCTAATGGTGACAATCTCAATCAGAGAAGATCTTTTCGACAAAGACAAGAAGTTTCATATGGGGAAGATGGTAGTGGTGAGTTTAGTCCTGAAAAAAGATCAAAACCAAGGAAATCATCTAATGACATTGAAGATACGAAAAAGGAAGATGCTTCTGGTTGTGTGGATAAATCTGATGCGGCACCTACTGAAGTCAGCACACCAAATGGCAAGTCAAAAGCGAACATAGAAGAGGCTGTTACACCTGACATTTATTCTGAGTCTGATTCAGACCCGGAGTTTGTAGAGTGTCCAGATCAAGAATTTACAAATTTTGACAAGAATAAGGAGGAACATTGTTTTGCAGTTAACCAAATCTGGGCATGCTATGACTCTGTTGATGCCATGCCAAGATTCTATGCACAGATTAGGAAAGTTTATTCCTTGAAGTTTAGGCTGCGATTCACTTGGTTTGAATCTGACCCGGATAACGAACTTGAAATTAAATGGGCAGAAGAAGGATTACCTGTTGGTTGTGGGAAGTATGTGCTCGGGGAAACCGAGGAAACGACTGATCGTCTTATGTTTTCTCATCAGATAGTAGCTAAGAAAGGTGCGAGGAAATCTTCATATGTCATTAGTCCCCAGAAAGGGGAAATTTGGGCTCTTTTTAAAGACTGGGATATTAAATGGAGCTTGGATCCAGAAAATCATAAAAAATACAAATTTGACATTGTAGAGATTTTAGAAGTTCATAACGACTATATATCTGTTGGTTTCTTGTTGAAAGTGAAAGGGTTTATTAGTGTGTTTCAGAGATCAATCCGGGCAGGAGCTGTTGAACATAAGATTCCATCTACTGAGCTGTTTAGATTCTCTCACTGTATTCCATCAACAACACTTACTGGTACTGAAAGAGCTGGTGTACCTGCTGGATCTTTTGAGCTGGATATGGCTTCTCTTCCAAATGACTTTGAAGACTATTGTTCCTATTCCTCTAATAACAATGTAAATACCGCTTCTGAATCACATGAAGAAAAAGTCAAACCCACTAAGAATATGGCAAATACTCCAAAGAAGCATATGAATGGTCTTGACAAGGATTTGCTTAAGCCTCGTCGGTCCCCGAGAGGTTTAAAGAGCCCGAAACAAGAATAATCCAAATCTTGAAAACAAGGTCAGGACCCCCCATTCTAGTTATGTGAACATTAGATTTTGTCTTCTGTAGATTACATGATATTAACTTGATCGTGCAGCGTTGATATGCGGCTTTTCTTTGCTGACATGGTGGCAGGATTTTGGGAAAAAAATTATTTTAAAAAACTATTGATTCTTCTGTTAAGTTCCATTAATCTTGACAGTAGCATTACAGCAGTGAGGGCTTGTGATGAAGCTTCAATCTTGACAAACTAAGGCCGGCTAGCTTTCTGGGCATTTTTAAGTCATTAGTTATGTAAAAGGGTTCAGAGAAATGCCAAACTCGATAATTTTGAAGTTAATAGTTTATGGTGTTAGTATTACCATTAATCATCCTATAGCAACCTCATGATTTGGTTATCCGTTTAATCTGACTCGAGGTAGGGTTTTAACAAGAGTTTTATTTGATCAAACCTTGTTATGAGCATCGGTTTTTTTTCTTCTAATGACCAAGTAGCATCACACTTACAAACCTTTGTATGTTGAGTTTTGATCCAAATCATGTTTCTTGTTTGGTCCAAAAGCCATGGTTTTTGCACCAATGGAAACATAAATCACCATCGACATAAGCTTGTGAAAAGAATGAACTAAAAGGATCATTAGAAAATCAATTTGTTATTCGGGTTATTCATGTCTGTTTTATGGTTGAGTTATAACTTATTTGTTAAAATTAAATTATCGCATAAACATCACATAAAAAAGTCGTATAAAGTGTTCAAATCACTTGTATATTTTATGAACAGTAACTTTGTATAGTTGGATAGGTTGTGCTTAATGACATTAAAGAAATTTCCACTTTTTAACAACTAAACTAACTGGATGGTTTGTGACCAACCGTTGAATTATTAAAATCTAAATCCTAAAACATTGTCAACCAGATTTAGATGTTTTCATTTCGATTAAATGGCTGTATGTCACTTCTATTTTTAAGTGATATGGGCTCAGGGATATATGCTGTTATTTTGTTTTATTGTTGGGCCGAAGAGTTAAACATCCCTGCTGGTTGTGCGAGTCCAGGGTAGAGGTGTACATTTTGGTTTTTCCTTGAATCGATTTGTGTTCAAACTGGTTGTGTTCGAGTCCACAATGGTTAAAACTGGTTTTTGGTGAATCGGGTTTGAGGTCAAAGTTCAAACTAGCCTTGTCTAGGTCATGTTTGAAGTGAAAAATGACTAGTTTTTGAAGTGAAAAATGACCGGTTTGGTTTGTTTAACTAGGTCATGTTTGGTTTCAGCCAACACATGCGTGATGATAATAAAATAAGAGAATTATCAAAATGCTCCTTATTCATTTGCTTTCCCCGAAAATGTCCCCCCTTTCATCAACTTTATCCCCTTGTAAGGAGGGGTGGGGTCGACGCTGATCGAATTGTTTGGTGACACGTGACCTTTATGCTCGCCGCCTATACGCTTGTGGGGACGGTGCCTGCACACGTGGACAAGTGCCGGTGCCTCTATGAATAAACCCTTGAGGTGGCCACACCTTGTTCACAGTTAGCTACCCACTAGGGTTGCAAACGAACTGAACAAACGCGAACAAGGCTTTGTTTGTGTTCGTTCGTTAATAAATAAATTTGTTCATGAACACTTACCGAACAAGATTCTTTGTCCATGTTCATGCATTAGGAAAATAAATATGTTCATAAACTGTTCACGAACACTTATAAACACAAATGAACATAAACAAAAGCAAACTAACACAATTGTTTATGAACATGACCGACAGAAAGAAGTTCATAAACACAAACGAACACAAACAAACACAAATGATTATAAATATATTTTAGAATAAAATTTAAATTTTTTATTACAAACATTACTCAAAATTATTAAAAAATAAATAAGTAATTAACATAAATATAAGATAATACTTGATATAATAGCCATAAACATAGCTGACACAAAAGTTAAGAATATAAACTAACACATTAATGAACATAAATGAACAGATTATTTAACATTAACTAACAAACGTTAACGAATATAAATGAACACATCATCTAACGTTCATGAACATAAATGAACAAACACAGCTTTGTGTTTATGTTCATTTGTTTAACTAAACGGACACAATTTTCTTGTTCTTGTTTGTTCATTACTAAACGAACGAACATAAATGAACTTCCCACCGAATGGTTCACGAACAGTACGCTGAACGTTTAGTTCATTTGCAGCCCTAGCGCCACCCAGTGTTGCAAAAATCAGGATTAATCGCCGATTAATCGGGAATCGACCCATCACCTAGGAATTTTTGCCTAATCGGGCAATTAATCACTAGGCGATCAACGGAGGTCAAAATCGGACCTAGGCAGTCTTAATCGGCCAAAAACCTGTAATTCCGGCAAAATTCCGGTAGGGTTCCGGCAACCTTCGCCGGAAGGTCAAAAATTCCGGCCAAATGTGTTAATTTATATATAATACTCAACTTTTTTTAAATTAATTTTGCATATAAAAATATGTGTATTTATATTAAAACTGAAAATTATATATAAAACTCCTAATCTGATTAATCTCGATTACTCCCGATTAATCGCTAGTCCCTATCTCGCTGCCCGACTAGCGCCTAGCGATTTTTACAACTTGCGCCTACCTATACAGTATAGGTGCCTTTCTGTGCATGTGCTTCTATAGGCGGTCGCTCATACAATACAGGTGCCCGCTTCAAGCCCTCCACCCTTTCTATACATATTGGTCTTTAATATTTTTGTTTTTAAATTGTTTTATTTCTGTTTTAGAAAAAAATTATATCTTTAAAAAAATATAAATCAATGGTTTTTTTTCCTTTAATTTGACTCAAACCTCCTAACATTATTTGCAAGTCATTTTCACTTGAGAAAATTATTAATACTAATCAAATTGTGCTAAAAACTTATTAACACTAACCATGTCCGCTGTGTGTATAGCACTTACAAAAAATGCTTGCAAATGCTTATTGCTAATAATTATAGAGTATTGAATGTGGTTAATAAATGTGCATGTACCTGCCTTTGAGAGTTGGTTGTGATTTCTATAGTGATTTTATTATTTTATGTCTTATGAGTAAGATATGTTCAATCGAATATGTAATATATAATAACATTACTGATAATCTTAAAGGGTCACATGAATTTTCTTTTTAAAAATAGGTTTCATGAATAAGAATGCCTCTTTAGGTGCTGTTTGATGAAGTTTTTCACAAATGAGATTATCAAAGGTGATGGATTGTATTAAAAAATAAGGTGACTTAGATATGTGGTGTGTTTAGTCACGAACTCAATATATATCTCAATATATACAAAAGATTTTAAACTATCGAATCAAAATTAACACTAACAATAAAAAAGGGAAGTGCCAATGGCCCGCTCCGGCCCTAGAGAAGCTCTGGCCATGAACGTGTTGTTGCGTGCCCAGGAGCAGTCATCATTTGTAGTACCGATTAGTACATTTGTGTAAGAACCATCATTAATAGCCAATTGATGTCTTGTGACTTCAGCTGTCATTTTTTTCTTTTCTCCAAGTATGAGGCTATTTGATAACTTCTGAATGATTAAGTGTTGTACCAATAAGAGGGAACCATTAAGAGGTCTGAAACATTAAGAGCTAGTATATCGTTTAACTATTCAAAAACAAATGTCTGATCAATTCAGATAATTTAATCATTCAGCATTAGACCACTTAAGCATTCAGCATCAGTATAATGCTTAACTATTCAGAGGTAAATCTTTTAACCATTCAGACATCTGTTCGCGAAACAAACAATCTGAACCCTTAAATGTTGAACCATTAAAAGATTGAATATAAAACTACCAAACAGCCTCTACTATCACATGTGATTTTTCTAAAAAATAATTACTTATAGGTTGTGGTTGTGGTTGTCGTCAAATGGATTTGATAAAATTGTACCGATTGGCATTACAATGGTGGTCTCCCCTTACAAATGGTACTCTACAACACGTCACATATTTTTTAAATACAATCCATTGCCGTTACAAACGGTGATAACCCCACTTGTGAAAGACTTCGTCAAACAGCCACTAAAGTGAAGTATTCTTACGCATGAAACTCATTTTTTTAAAATATCCATGTTACACACTAAATAACTTTATTGAATACGCTTCGATGCAAACGTTAAACCTTGCAAAGGTTAAACATATTATCATTTTGGTGAAATGATAACTAACATTGTAATAAATCTTTAATATTAACTATTATCATCTGATGAAATAATAATAATAATAATAATAATAATAATAATAATAATAATAATAATAATTCATATAAGTTGTCAAGTGTAATCCAAGATTTATAATTGAGATTTGTTGCAAGTTAATTAAACGTCACTCATTCGTTTTAGTTATTTTTTAGTTATTTTTTGAACAACAGTGACTCGAACACCCTGACCACCCTAGCAAATGAATCTTCCTTTCGTCCAAAGAACAAACGTGTTGACCTGACTCACCCGTCAGGTGGAAACCCACTATAAAAAAAACTCACTGACTCAATCCAATTTCAAAACAAATTGTATACTCCAACAACTCATAAAATCCTATTTGGAAAATAATGTGACTACTACTTAATCAGAAGGCTAGATGATATTTATTCGTGTTAATAGTTGGACATTTATATGGTCATATGATTTTGTTATATGATTTATGACTTCATTTGGTTAAAGATATATAGTTTAATGTTAATTAAATTTATATTGAAACTAAAATAGAAATAAACATGCCGTAACAATAAATTATTGCATTGTTATGAAAAAACACTTGGGAAATATATTATGTTTAACCACTGGGTTATTGCCGAAAGTGGCGCAAGATTAGTTTTGAATAAAATTAAAGGAAAATGTCACAGAATAGTAACCAAGTTTCAAAAGTGTTTTAATTTAATCGCTCATGCATATTTTTCTTAAATTGGACCTACAAACGATCAAATCGAGTCATTACCAAATTTTATTATTACAAGAAAGTAATGATGGAAAAGACATGAGAGTTAGAATTTTCAATATATAAAGTTATATTTAAAAATTAAAAAAACATCTTAATTATGAAAAAAAATAAAAAAGTGCCTAAAATTTACGTCAACGTTCTATATCAGCATTAAAAGATAGAAAAAAAATATTTTTAAATGAATCAAAAAGTATAACATGTTAAAAAATATGTTATGACTTTTAATTTGTATAAAATATAAAAATGAGTGATCTAATTGGAACACTTTTAAAACTTGAGTTACTTAATTGAAACACTTTTGAAAGTTGGTTACTATTTTACAAAGTTACCCCTAAAATTAATATCAAAATATAGGTAGAAGTAAGCACGCTACAACAGTTCATTTGAACTTATAAAATTTATGTTGTGAATGGGTAGGGTGTAATAAAGTTTATATCAAAACATAATAAATAAGCCCATCACAAAACCACCATCTTTTATAAGTTTCAAGATAAAAATAAAATTCTTCTAAAATAACTTTAATATTAAAATAATCAAGCTTCAGTTTGAAAGGCTTATGCTATCGTATTGTGTTTTGGTTATTGCAGGGTCGGTTTTGTCACTTAACACTTGGTTTTTCTCTCAAACTCACTTAAGTTACATTCAAATCAGATGAAGCAAAGTCTATTCTAAGAGTTGATAGTAATATAATGAGTAATAAAGAACACAAAGATAATTTTCAAGATACTTATATATATTGCTTCTTAATTCAAAGTGTTACAAGACTCATACAAGCATGAGATTATGAGTTACAATGAGAAACTATATATAATACTACCTATAGCCGGATACTTTGATACCAGTTGAAATCCTCTAAATAAAGTAGATACTACAAAGCTATAGTTTAAGGTATCTTAGATAAAGTCTTATTTAAGATATGGTAGTCATGACATGTTCATAACTTAACTTTTATCACTAACTAAAGTTGATAACTTGTACTAACATAAAATGTGAACAGTGGAATAAAATATAGCCAACTACATGGCATTTTGAGAAAACGCCATGTAGTATCAGAGGTTTGCAGCAAAGTGTCAGAGACCATACTTATGTCCACTAGTTCATAGCAGTATCTTCCGAATGTTAAATGGCTTCGGAAGAACAAGTACTTCCGAAGCCACTTATACTTCGGAAGATGCAACTTCTTCTGAGGCTTGATGGACTTCTTCTGTTCTTCATACTTCGGAAGTTCAGTTCTGTTCTATTCTTCTTGATCTACGGAAATGAGCACTTGTCTTCTGAAGTAGAGTTTGTCTTTGGAAGTAAAACTGTTACATTGTCTTCGGAAGAACTCTATTTTCTTTGGAAGTCCCATACTTAGCTTCGAAAGTTCTTTGTAAGTTGCACCAAAATTTGTATAAGTGATTTGGTTTTGGTTGCACCAGCCTTTCTTTTGATCCAACAGTTACTTTAAAATCTATCATGCTTGAAATCTCTTTTGTAAAAATTAAGCATGTGAAATTATGCAATTATATAATTCAACATGCTTTAATCTCTACAAAGATTTCAAGCATGTACAATTATATATAGTTTCTTTATCTTATGTACTTCATATTAGCTCATCAAAAACTTATCAACGCTCCGCATTACGTTGATTTAATGTAAAAAACAAACACCACGAACTATTAGTTAAATAAACAGTTAAATAATTTGTTAAATTTTGCTTTTATACGTTTTCTGAAATATTATATTTCAAAGGTAGTAAGAGGGAAGATTTTTTTTTTGGAAAACTGAAACCTAAAACAGTTAAAAGATTATTATAAACAAATCAAATATTATCTATAGTAGTCTGATTAGAGATCCATCTTAGATAACATTTATGATAATAAATATTAAATAAAAAATAAAGAGATAATCAAGAGTTGGTACAATATAAATTCTGTCTGTCTACAAATATACACCAGAATGTATCCAAACAGTGAGCATCCCATGAACTCATATCAGAAACTCTTCATCTGATTTTGAACTCCAGGATCTCTTTGTTATCAATCAATATATTTAATCACAAATCAACTGATTTTCTTCTAAATCAACTAAAACTTTGATAAAACTATCTCTCTCATGAATTCTTCAGGTGCTGCAGCAAACAAACAAACATAGAAGCAATGTCTCAGATATAAAACACAAAACAATATATTCTTTGTGGTTTGTTTTATATGAACTTTACTCCTAAAGCTATATAAAAAGACACAATTGTTTCAATAGTGGAGCTCATGAAGATATATTTTTTGTTGAAATTTCAACCTTCTAACCGAAAAGTGACATCAGGGGGCAAAAGATGATCGAAACCATGAGATCATCAATTTATTTGTAAAGAGATAACAGGTGTTTGTGATTTGAAATTGTCTGAAAGTGGAATCTATTACAAAAATTTGACTGAAATGGAAGTACCTTTGCCACCAGTGAAAAGATTGAATTGCCCAATTGCTTGCCGAAGGAACATCTCAACGCCACTAACAATTATGGCGCCAGCAGCCTCGGCGTCTGCTAAAAGTGTAGTTTTCCTAGGCGTATAAACAGCGTCAAAGACGACAGAGTAATCTCTCAAGGTTTCCTAATATGACAAAAAGAAAACATTTTTTGTCAATAATAGAACACCAACAAGAAAATTACAAGTTTAGAGGGATAACTATTATTACGATAACAAACCTTTGAAACAGGGATTCGGTTTTTATTTGGTGCATCCCGATGGGTGTTGCATTGGCGAGGACTGCACCTTTTTCTGGTTGGAAGTTAGTCAACTCTTCAAATGAACGAGCTTCGCCCGACACTGCTAGAGCTAGTGATTGTGCTCTATCTGTATAAACAAACAACATAATATTAATTCACTATTCACCAGGTACATAAACTTAAATCATGTTGACAGCAAGAGTATTATTGCTGTAAATTTTGATATGTTATGACTTTCAAAGTCAAACATTTATGGTTGATAATTACATATACACACCGTAGTCAATATCAAAAACTATAACTCGGGCTCCCCTACTTTTGGCACCATATGCCAAAGCTTTCCCTGCACCACCAGCACCAGCCAGCACAAACTGTTTCCCGGTAAGAGGAGAAGGGAGGATGCTTCTCCATTTACAAGACCTCGAGCTGCAGTTAAACCATGGTTAGTTATTTAAAGCAAAAAGTAACATCATATGAGCAAATTTCTAACACGACATCAACCAAATATGAATTTTGCACGGTCAGTTTGGGAGGTTTTAACACAAATACTATTGACATAATTTTAAGTACCTTTCAGAGCATCCTCAATTGCAGTTATAGAAGCTTCACAATCTGTATTATAGCCAATGAGTTTCCCATCACTATGCCTTTTTACAATAGTGTTAACCGCGCCTATAGACTGGAAAAGGATACAAATTTGGTTACAAAGGAACCTACAATTCATAAGTTATGAAAAAACTAATAATGTAGGCAAATTAAAATAAAATGTAATTTTGTAAGATGTTGCTCTCAACCTGAGCTAGAGGATGGACTTCATCACAAAATTCCATCACTGCTTCCTTGTATGGGATTCCAACACTTCAAGTAAATGATCAAGGAAAATAGTGTCAAAATATAAAACTGAAACAACGGTTTGTTTGCTGATACCGGTTTCAAAAATCAAAACTGGCACTACTTGACGTATATTTTTCTTCAATTTTTTTATAACCGTGAGAACCCCTCACCGGCAATTCATATGGCTCACCAATACCCAGCTAACGAGTGATATCGGGTAAATAGCATCTTGTGCTGGGTAGGTGGCCTTCAAGGGGTTAAAATGTTAGTGTCAACATGTATGAACATACACATACCTGTAACCAGCAAAGTCAGGACTTCCATAAACATTAAAGAACTGCTTAAGATCATCCACAAACATTGGAACATAAACACCATTGAAGCCGACATGTCTGAAAGTAGGATTATGCAAAATAGGACCTTTGCTATGGCTAACTGGCTTTGAGATCAGCCCAAACACTTTTGTATCTGCATCAATATTCTCAACTCCATATGCTTCTCTAAGGCTGGCAAGAGTTGGTAGACCAGCCACTTGATTTCCTTCAATTGACCCATACACTAAAGCACCACCGAATTTTGGACCTAGTAATTGACTAATTAGCCCCCGCTCCCCGGTTGAGTATGCAATTAAAGGTACCTGCAAAGATGCAAACATACATGAGTCTTCAAATGCAATGATTCCTGAGGTTGGGTAATGGGTCAATAGTTTTTATTAAGATATTTGACAAAGGTGAACATGAACTCTTTCCTCAGTCCATTTCCATGTATGTTGGTATTCTATAAATTATTTTTTATAAAATTGTACCTGGCAATGTGAAAGCAAATGAAAAATTCTTGATAGTTCTGTGATATCAGTTGCACTTGTAACAAGTTTGATGATATGTGCACCAGTAGATTGCATTCTTGTTACTAAATGGCTTAAATCTTCCTTCAAAGATGTGATTCCATCCACAAAACAAGATACAATTATCTTGCATTTGCTTTGTTGATTAAGCTTGTGTTCTTCCATGAAATCAGAAGCTACCTGAGTAAGTTAAATAATATCCAAGTATTAAGATTCTTTGGAATCTTCAATGTTAAAAGATGTTATGATATGTTGATATCTATGTGTGCAAAAAGTACATTGATATTCTCTAGCTTCCACTGTTTTTATCTTTAAACCCCTTAAAGGTCAAATGTCTAGAGCAAGTTACATTTTAATGGTCCCACTGGTCAAATATCTGTGACTTTTTCGGCTACGGGTTCTCATGATTATAATTAAAAGGATTTTTAATTATCAATACCTGAAGCTCCAAGTCAATATAATCCGCTCCTAATTCTTTAGCAAGTAAAAGCGCTTCTAGCCTTGACTTCTCATCACCATCATACAGACCACCATCCCATTTTGGTCTAACAGAAAAAAAAAAAATTTAACTTATCAAATTGTCCAAGTGGAATTTATACCAAATGCAAGAAACAAAGGGGGAGAATGTTATTTTAGCAACAATTATTCCTACTTATGCAGCATCAAAAATGGACAATATGAGCATATCTTCCTTTTAGTTTAAGCATTTTTGGGTTTGAAACATATTTGTTTAGGATTAAATTTTTTTTATAGGTTGGGCTTTAAAGTTGATGAAAATTCTCTTAAAGATAAAAAGTAAAGTTCAAGATAAAATATACTATTTCAAATTCTCAACATAAACTTTGTGTAGTTTAGCAGTGTTTACATGACTTTGATGTATATCTTTTTTATCCTGTAATTCATTATATGTACCAATCCAAAACACCATCAATTGACATGATCAATTTTAAACATATTACAGATTCTTGAAACATCTGTCCTGATAATGATGATGTGGGGATTAATAGCAGCTTGTGATGTGGATTTGAGATGTATCAAGGTCCTAACAAAATTTTCAAGTTTTGGATATGTAAATCATCTCTTTGATGGGGACCAGAAGTAAATTTCTTAAAAGAATTTTTAACATGGTTGGATAAACACAATGATTAGTTTATTTATAATCATAAAACTGATATATAATTACCTATGAATAAACTTGAAATTGAATATGCTCCATTCTTTCAGGAAAGTAGAAAAAAGTGGCTTCAAAAATTTAAAATTCCAAAAGAAAAATCAACCTTTTATTTCAAGTTGTGCAAAGTTATTTGTCCTATTTGGGCCATTAAAAATGTTTCCTCTTAGAAGTTGAATTTATATCTTTTCTGTGTGAATTATTATTATTTTTCTTACTTTAAATATATTTCATTTAGTTAATAACAAAAAATTGCATTAAAATATATATCTTCAAAAGATATCATTATGATTAAGTGACGCGTCACATAAGGAAAATAATTTGATTCAAATCATATAATACCTTTATTCTCCAAAATCTAAGAATTGAAGAAAAAAATAATAACATTATTATTATTAGTACAATAAAAAGGGCAACAATAAATAATACAGCAAACAACAGATGTTGGAACTCGTCTGCAACGCCCAATCAAATTTTTGCAAGTTGGCATAGAAAATCAAATAAGATAATGACAAACGCATCTGCAGATTCTGTATAGTTGGCTTTTCGATTTTTGGTATTTTTTTTTTTTGTTTTTATACACTTATACATACATTATATTGAAGAAATTTTGTTAAGAGTAGAAGGTAGAGAGAGTGACAGCGCTCATAATTTTACGGATTTAGGTAAACCATTAATAAAAGATTTAGTTGATCAGAGGGTCAAAAGAGTCCCGTCCCATGAATGCAAATTTTGGTGGAGTTAGGTTGAGAGGACTATCGATGACTAATAATTTACGCGTAGTTACTTCTCTATCAGTCTCGTGACATCATAACTTTTTGACACCGACAACGTATAATTTTAAATAATCACGGCGTATGTTTTTGTTTTTAACAAAACGGCACCATGTACAAAAGAAAAGAAGAAATAACAAAAGGAACTTTAAAATTCTTTTAGCATGACAAGTTAAAGTAGAACACTATCTATTGAAAATTTGGTTTATTTTCAGAAACTCAAAGTCCAAACATGTTACACCAATTTGAGTGTTTGAATATTTACAAGAGACATCCTCGTAATAAAAAAAATTACTTCTCAATAAGAGGTCAAAGTTCAAAGTTAACAGGTAATGATAAATATCAATGTATTATAGAATATTATAAAACAGTTGGTATTTGACATCAAATAATCTTCAAAAGTCCATTGTACCAAACAAAATCAAATACGCATTAAAAGAAAATAACTATTAAGCGTGGTACCTGTAGACGATGACAACGGGCAGGGGTTTATTACGAACAATCGACGGGAGATCTCTGACGGGATTAAACGCGGTCAAGCAATCCAAGCGGAGCTCGACAAGGTCCGCACCTTCACTCTTGGCGTGAAGCATATCATTGACCATCTGGTCGACGGAATGACTCATCAACGGCACACACACCATTGTCGTATTTCTCAACACACCAACACTACCCATTGCCCTAATTCAGTAATTACCAACAAAAGCTTAGATTAGAATGTTGGTGTTGGTGGATTAGCTTTGGATATGGGTGGCTTTTATATACGAAAAAAAGTTGGTGAGAGTTGAGGGGGTTGGTGAGTCCACGTGGATATTTGCACCATTTGGAATTCGGTGTAAATGTGGCAGGTATTAGCTGTTGAGGAAGATGAAATGAAGATTAGATTAAAGATTTAAAGGCATAGAACAAGTCAAATGGTTGTGAAGTTGCAAAAGAAATAATAATAAAGAAATTGAGGAAAGAGGGTGTGAGAATGGACGGGGGGAGGAGGGTAGGAGAGAAAGGGACATGGGGTTGGTGGGAGTGATTTTGGATCCGCTTCGACTCGTTTTCATTTCAGTTCTATGTCGAATCGGTTGATACGGTTTTTGAATTAGTAAACTAAGCTAGTCGGGTTGGTTGGGTCATCTGTAACGATACAACAAGTGAAAGCTGTTAAGTTCAACAAAGTAGTCATGTTCTAAAATAATCTTATAACAAATTTTTTCTTTGTAATTTGAAGCATATCGAATCAAGTGAGATTCTAGCTTAGCCTTCGTTTTAGAAACAAAGTTTTTCATCAGGAAAACACGTGTAACGAAGTTCGAACACATGCCACAAGACGCTATTAACCACGTTAATATCATCGTAAATTTCTATCACCGCAACACGCAGGTTTTAGTTTCTCGTTGTCCAATTGGGATAAGAAACAAAGTTTTGTTGACTAGTGATCCGAGTGGGAAATGAAACAATATAATATTGACGAGAGACACAATTTAGCATATTGTCCCTTTGAGACTTATGAAAAGGTACATTGGTTTTTTATGTAAGAAATAAGAAACCGTTAACTATTTTCGTTACATATGTGTGATCTTTATTGACTAACTAGTGGGTTGACTCGCATAGCATGATCTTGAAATTGATAAATGTTAAATATGTTTATATTAAACTAATAACAAGAATAAATAGATGAATAAACTGAAACATCTGAACATTTACATCATATACAAAACCATGAACATAATTATTTGCTAACATATCTTGAGAGATAAATAACTAATGATCACTAGAAGAATATTACATGTTAA